>JARQTH010000318.1:988805-1339591 GCA_030142595.1 Trachelus iudaicus
TTTTGAAAACACAAATAAAATGATGGGCCAGTGCTAGATCATATAATTGGCAAACATGTAGTGACTTAAATACTTGGGCTCAATAATATGATTTCAATACTTTTTGTTGGAGGAATTCACAGCACTCGTGTACTTGACGTAGTTTTTTACACATAAGTGTATTTTGGGGGATATACGTATACTCGACTAATCAAAAAACGTGGGTATGGTTCGACGGCCCTCCGCTCAGATAGCGCGTCGACGCCCAAATAAAATTGGGTTTCAGAACATATGGTAGTACCACAATTCTTTCATAATTCTATTATGTATGTATAATCGTACCCTTTCCTGTTTTACATGGAATTAACTCACTTTTATTAATTACTATAATATGGTAATAATAATTAAAAATGCTTATGTATGTCATCATCTATGTGTTATATTTTTAATCTTTAATTTTCCTTACATAAAAACGTGTAAGATTTTTTATTCAAATTTAAATATATCTTTTCTTCTGACGAAAATATGACAATAACACCGTTCTTAAACAAATATGAGTATTCAATAATATCTATAAAACAGCAATAAAACAAATAAAATAATATATTTATGAGTAAACAGTCAATAAAGGAATTCTAATCTTGGGCTCTTGACAATATATGATAAAATTGATACTGCACTTACATCTTTTCATAAATTATATACATATTTAGATAAACTATCTATTTATATCACAAAATCGAATAATTGTTCCATATATTACTAATACTATTATAAAATTGATTTTTAATATTTTATTCAAACAATAATGCTTATGTCGTTCTTTATTCTATTACACACCCTTTATTCTTTCTATTTCTTGGTAAAGTATAGGTTTTCAAATGGCGTTTTCAATTGCAAAAATTAGGTGCTCCAAGTTTAAAGTGTACCCGTGTACGTATTTTTTGCAGTCTTTACAAAATCGTCAAGTATCCACGTTACACCATGTTGTCGATGCAATCAAATTCTCTGAATCGAAAATGCTGTACATTTAAGAATTTAACGTTATAATACCGACGGTCGGTAAGCAATGAATTTGAGCAAATCATTTCCGGTATCTAGGAATTTCTTTCCAGCACAGAGAAGGAAATTGTTTCTTGCAGCCGACATTTCAACCGCTCGATATTTCTATGAGATATCTACATAACCGATCCGAGTCACGTTTAAATATATTTTATCGTAAGGTAACAGTTTTACTTACCGACATGGTAAATACACTTATTGAATTTATCAATGGAAGCAAAGCAATCACGGAGTATATGAACCACACGAACAACCCTATTGATGTGTATTTAATGATCCTATGAAAGATGAGCAACCTGCAACAAAAAAAAACAGAGAGAATAATACCGATATATATTTTAAAAATTGTATGTCTTTATTGTATGAGTCCCCTCACAATAATTTTATAATATATAATAGTATACATGATTCCCAAATACGGTTTCCCATTACGTCATGTACAATAAAAAAAATATATATATGCACATATTTTAAAGGATGTACATTATTTTTATCGGATCAATTTATATATTGCCGTCGTTATAAGAGCAATGCATAGGATTCTCAAAAAATGATTTTCGAAAAAACTTACTATAATTCAACAAGCAAGGATATCGATTGAATAATATTATTATATGATTATGCTTTAGTTTAGCTTCATATATTTAAAGTATAAGAACACTGCTATTAAACTTTTTTTTTTATAGAACAACACAACGGACCAAATACAAAATTTCTAAATTCTGTTTATATCATCTTCAATGGTTTTTAATTAATGATATTTTTCAAAGTTACTAAATCAACTTTCAGGAAGCGTATTTAGGATAGACCACGTTCTCAAAGGGTTTACAATCGTATTTTTATATTTCCGTTCGAATATTCATTACGGTATATTGTGTAACATATGTATATAAGAGATGCTTTACCTTGCCATGCGTTTTCTAGCGGCAGGTACAGTGCTGAGGTCATCTTTGAAAATATATTGTCGAAGTCCTGCGACACATTTTTTCATATAATCTTCCCAATCGAAATTATCCATAGAGAAGAAGAATATATTTTTGTCTTCGTCATTCAACGTCTCCCACAATGTTCTAGTATTGTTATTCTTGAAAATCCATTTATTCGTACTAAAATATGTCGTTACCATGGAGTACTTGTGAATTTTTTTGTAAATCTTTAACATTCTGAAAAAAAACCATGTTATACATAGCTTAAACAATTTTCTTAATTTAAAGATTTTCAATGTACACGTATTCTTTGAAATATTTTCTAATAATATTTTTCAACAGTTTGACTGTCACGTCACTCGTATATGGATGACACCTCCATTTCACTAGAGACCATGTGCACATAGATTTTCTATAACACACGATGATTAAATATCCCTGAACTGTTAGAACTATTAAAAGGTATAACGTGGCAGTCAAAACTTTGGCATTCGAAATGAGTTGCAAAAGGTTTTTAAATTTACCTGGTTTTATGCCCCGTAAGGAAAAGACCTACGTCAATAATAAGTGCAGGTAGTATGTGAAGTAAGACACTCAATATGTAATAGACGTAATAATTTTTAGCAACGGTTACGCTGTAACACCACATACTCCTTAAACTGGGCATTTTTTTCCCATACTTCATTGCTAAATTGATATACTGTCCCCAAGTCACATTCTCGTTCCACGACGAATAAAAATTGTAGATGGGTGGATTTGCTTCGTTATTCCTATGCATAAAAGTATTTTTGGTTTAATTACAAATTGTACATATTGGTTCTAAGTAATTAATAAAAACAATATTAAACTCATGGTGGATGTAACATAAAAATCTAATAAATAGAAACAAAGAACGTAAGCCACACAATGAACATAAAGCAATTTCATAGTTCGTAATGCTATGGTTTAGAAGGCATATATGTAAAATATACATTTATGTAATGCACGTTGTATAGACATTCCAATTTATGGGGCGATTCATTTAATATGCAAATGCTATCGTATTCTGCGATTATATAACAACATGAATTACATTCTATTCGTATCAATAATTCACTTATTAATCCACTTGCTGTGCTATGTAATAAATTATTATTTCTCTATTGATTTACTGTTAACAATTTGCATTTGACAAAATATCAATACATCTCGTGTATGGCCTGGTTACTTATGAATTAAAATCCAAAAAGTGTTATCGAATCGTGAAAAAAGTAGCATTTTCATATATGTATGTCATATAGTATAGTCATGTAATAAAATACAAAAAATGTATGACATTTACAAAAATGCTCAATGAAAGTCATATAAATTTTGACAAAAATATATTTCTATCATATTTTTCCTAGCTTTGTGCAAACTATAATTTTTCAGTGCAATAAAACTTACTTATTATTTGCGACGTCCCATGCAGTTGCGATTAACGCGTTAACAGAGTAATCAACTGGCACCAGTTCTGCCGTACAATCTGGATCGATATTGAGTGTCCTTATCAATCCAGCACCAGCACCAACAACTGCACCAGTTGCTCCACCGACATTATCGACCCATCCCTCAACTGGTTCAGCATAAGACGAGATCACTAAATAAAATAATACGTTTGAATAAAATGGAAGATCGGTGAAAAATTTAATTCAAAGGTGTTCTACAACTGTTTATTTATTTGCAAAACTTTTGCTATGTGAAATTGTATAGTCGATCCAGAAGTTTAATATTTTTTTGACAATTGAGAAACAATGAAATCTCTAACAAGTAACACGGGACACTGGATACGATTTTTTTCAGAGTTATTATACACCGAGATATATTATATTTTTCAATTTTAAAATATATATTCATAATATTACGAGAAACTACACATGATTGGCTAAGCATTGCATTGTCTGCGAACTGTCAAAAGAACACATTGAACTCACGCTCCGACCATATGTATTTCATGCTGGGCATCCGGCGTGCTGTATCTATTAGATGTACAAGCGTTCTTCGCTTATTTATTATTTATCGTTACTCAACTACTATTATATTCTATAATCGTTGTGCAGGATTATTTAATATGATTATTAATAATAGTCCTAAAAATCGTGAAAATATTTATTCCATAATTACTTGAAAATTATAATTATAACAAATAAAAAACTGTAGCGTACTTTACTTATTTCACAATCGGAAGCTGTAGGTCCATCTTTGACCTTGGATACATTTTAATGCATCATAAAAAATATTTCCCGGGGATGCAGGATTTTCTTAGTATGACATTCCGAAAATTAGTATCTACATTCGAAGTGAAGATATCATATTTTTTATACGCCATGAACCATGAAAAAAGGATATTTTTCGAGAAGGATATGGGATCAGTCCCTTGAGTAATATTCTAGTTAACAAAATTGTCAGTTTGAATAATGACCTGTTAGGGTCGACATTTCTTTGTGTGCATTTGATAAATATGGCGCCACCTACACCAGACTGATAAAACTTTGTAAAACTCACCTATTGCTGGTCTAAATATTCCTACAGGAAGATCTTTTCCATATTGTTGAATAACTTGCTCAGCAGTGCACTTGGTGTAAGTATACGTGTTTGGAAAGTTGCCAAGCAACGCTGGCGTAATCGCATTCAGCTTCTCTTCGTTTAGGCTTTGAACTAACCTAATGATATTATCTCCTGCAAGGAATTTTCATAACCCTCTGTTTGTTTTAATGATAATTATAACGCGGATATGTAATAAGTACACAGATATGGGATGCTGATCGAAATTAATACCTGTAATTGGTGGTGAGTAGAATTTTTCATCAATCTCTCTTAGATTACAATTGCTGTAAGCTGTTGAAACATGGATGACCGCCTGGAATAATGAATGATTCTTAACTATAATCATATTTTCTACGAACACAAATTCTCTATGGTAATGATTTGAAATGTACAAAGGCTACGCGAAATTTACATGTGCATCACTCTAGTGCACTTGGAATCAGTCATATCAATGACCTTGTTGAGATACGAGATATTCTCATAATTTTTCGAAAAAGTAAGTGTGATAATTATTTTTCTTTTTAATTGCTTCTATATAACTTGTAATTACCTTCAGACTACGTATGCATCTGGATAATTCCAATATTTCTTTAGTTCCACTAATGTTTATGGCCACCGCTTGTTTCAATTTCTCGTCAAATCTGACTGTGGCGGCAACGTGAAAAACGATGGATATTTCTCGCAATAATAGTTCTCGGTCCACTGGTGACAAACCTAGTCCTGGTAAAGTGCAATCACCCTCCACTGCTATGATTCTATGACGAAATTTTGGCATTTCTTTTTTCAAACGGTCGAACATCTGGAAATTTACGTAATTTAAGGTGTTATTGGTATCACTAGTATACATATATTATTTGAAAAACAGATTCCGCTTGAAAGACAAATGGGAAGTGATATTAAAAGGTCAAATGGTTCTATGGAGTACATCTATGAAATAATTAAATAATCAATAATCACATAGATGTTGCGTTATTGAAAAAATTGCTATTAGCATGCAATCAATAAGTTAATAAAGACTTATAATTTCTTGGCTGTCAGTCCTTTATAAAACTGTATTATGCGTTTAAAATTGTACGAAAAGCTGTACATTTAATAATTCCTCATATCTCTAACTTACTTTTTTATCGGAGCTAAACATATTTTTTTCTTAAACACATCATTCTATATTACTACATTCATTACAGCATAGAATTTATGAACTGGTTTATTTGACTCACGAACGTAAATCTTGTCTTATACATTCGCATTAGCAAGAAAGAATATATGAATACGATGCATTATTTAACAAGTGTTTGGAGCTAGTTATTGAACTAAAGCCTTTTTTTTGGTTTCGTTATTTCGTTAATGCGTCTTATCAAAGTTGAAAGTGTTATTCAAATGTTTTGCAAATAGAGAACGGTAGACTAAACTTTTCGCGTGCGCTCTACCATAACCGAAAGTACTGGACACCTTCAAATATTTCCGTACCATCCACATCCGTAATTTAATAATTTACTTGATACCATCTGCATCCATAATTAGACGAAACCTATTTGTATAATTATTGTACAATAATTTCATACATTTTCACCGGTTCTAGTTAAGCTATTACCGTTGCGCTCGCATTAAAAGAAAAATAATTTTTATCTGCTTCCTAGTTCTGCAGTGTGTCACTTGGCATTTTGTACGAAGAACCGATAATGATCCAAGAAGGGGCAGATAATCTTTAATGTATCATTGGGTCCATGAACTTATAAATCTTATCAAAAAAGAACAATTAAATTATTGCAGCGAACAAGGTTTTTGCGAGGTGGCACATATACAGGGTTATTCACGGCAAACGCATCAGCTGAAGTTGGTCACAAATGAGTGATTTCATTTTAAAGTTAACATCATAACATTATTAGCATCATGAGCTTCAGAATGTTTCATTTGTTTAAGAAGGTCCTCGATTAACGTAATCGTTAAATCTAGTCCAACTTCAACCGGTACGTTTGTGGTGATTGACCCTGTATGTGTTTTACTGTACCGTAATATCTTATGCATCTGGCTTTGCAATAAAATTCAGTTTCTGAGTGCGTCATTCTAAAACTGAAAGTTTTATATTTAAGTAAACGTTACGCTGTTAAGTGCGTCCAAACTTGATATTTTATACATATATGCACATTTATTCCAACCAGATCGTTTCCTCATTTCACACATCTCAAAGTCGCACGTGCAAACACACATAACGACTTACCACTGGTGTGCTATTGCGTATAGAAACGAGTTATTCCGAAGCGTCTATGATTCTTTTTAATTTGACAAATCATGTTAACCCAGGTTATGAAAAATTAGTTATGTAACAATTCCATTCTGTACCAGATTAATTAATGATACTAAAGAAACTCATTTTAAATATTGACCTTCTTTGCTACATTGAAAACACTAAAAAGATTTTTGCAATTATGATTGGGTCTGTTTGTTTCGTCGTAAAAAATTCAGATACAAGAGCAATGAAAATATTCGAGCAAGATTACGTAGGAATTTAAAGATTGGCGAATGCGAATTCTTCTAATTGTTAATTACGCTTTTTGTTATTAAGTTGCATGAAAACATAATGCAGCTTGTTTTGTATTATTTTCGGCAAAAATCAGATTCGGACAAGTCACAGTTATAAATAAGAATTTTCTTTGGAAAACAACGTGGATTTGAAATTGCATTATCGAATTTGGCAAAACATGAATTTTACAATGGGTTAGAGATTCTCTGCAAGTTTATGAGGACATGTTTAATAAATATTTTATGCCGTTCAGAATGACTAAAGATTCAAAGTTCCCAAAAAATAAGCTTCATCTGTTTCAATTTCCTGTTTTTTGGTTTCAAGCTTTTTATTGTCTTAAATACTTACGGGATCGTCGAAAATAGCTTCTAAGCGACTGTGAATGTCCTTGCCCTTCTTTGATCGTATTAGAACATATATACCGACGATATCCGGGCAGCTTCTTAATAATTTTTCAATTAATACTTTGCCCAAAAAACCGGTCCCTCCTGTTAAAAAAATGAACAATGAGTAATTGTGTAATATTGTTTCAATGAAAATCAATACAAAAAACTACACTAATGCGTACCTGTGATAAATATGTTTTGATCGGCATAGAAATTTTGAATGGGAGTTCTCAAATCAAACATACTTTCATCCGTAATTACTGTCATTCCTGAAACAAATCATAAATCACAATTTTATTATGATTTTTATCAAATTGGAGACGATAAACAAATTATTTAAATTCAATACGTTTTCTTATTCTATTTTTGTTTTTCCTATAATAACTTGACATTCGTCATACGATATGTACAGATGCAACTTTGATCAAGGTACCTGTTATTGGATTATGACAAACTGAAATTTTTCATTCAAAACAATTTTTGTATTATACTCTTGCTTTTCTCTAAATACGATAAACCAGATCGAAGTATGAAACGGAAAGTTTCAAAAAAAAAAACAATGTCATTGTCCAGCATACTATTTTTACGCTGTGTAAATCTTTTTCTTCATTTTTTCCATGTGCTTACAGTTTACCAAGTTCCAAAAATTCCAACGAGAGTTCGTAGGAAAATACCCCGTCTGTATGTGATAAACACAGAGATTCATGTAAGTAAACCTCCTTGACCCGTCAAACATCATCCAATGCACGCAATGCACTGCATCCACATCCTATACTTATGGATTGTATATAGGAACCTGCAAGATCACTTTCTCTAACAGAATTGGGGTTAACAATTTGTGACAGTTTAATTATTTCTTCGTATCTATAAATTTTATTTATGATTTCCGCGGTTGACGATATACGTCACGGGTTATTTGGAAATTTGTGTAATTTTTTGTATAGCGTGTCCAGTTGTACTGTAATATGCAATTAATATATATATATATATATATATATATATATATATGGCTATACATATAATTGCCAAATGACACAAAATATTCGTCAGCAATAATAAAAATGTAATCCTTAAGTTCGTTAAGGTATGTGTGTATGCACATATTAATTGACAAATGTCTATATATTTTTACGTTTTTTAACGAATTTATGTGACAATCAATAAAAACGGTTAACAAAAGACAGCTAGACGTAAAGAGCGGCAGATTGACTTTAAAAAGTATGACTTTCAGTAATACTATGCTCATCTGACCTGACAGGACATTACACGTATGCTGTAAGTGAAACTTAGAAAGCAAAAATCTGAACAACTTTAAGGCAAGGCGTGGTGTAACATGTACGTACGGTGATCGGTAAGTCAATGACCGGTGTTTCAGAACAAGTACAGACTTTTTAAATAAAATGGGAAATGTTATTGTGAAAATTATGGGATTTATTTTCTATCTACTCCTCCATAAATGTTAAGTTGAAAATGGAACACTTCCCCCTTAACTTCTTTCAGAACGAACCGATTTTCATGATTTTTATATATTCAGAGGAGTACGGTCTGGCACGCTGTCGTAACACGGAAATGTTTAAATAATCATATCTAAAAAAGTTATAACCGATATTACGCTGCCTGTCCACCTGTTCGTGATAGGCTTAGAAAATACTGAACGAATTATAATACTATTTTTCTATTATTTTTCCTTGATTCAACTACCTTCCGGTTTGGTCTTCATCCACATTTTATCTCGCTACGACATTTAGAAGCGGAGTAAGAAACCAAAATATATGTTAAAAAAACTGGTAATTTTGTTATTCTTTAAGCCAAGGTGGCTAAAGGTGGTTCCATCACTCGAGCACTTTCAATCACAAAAAATCGAATACTATTATTATGATGCTAGGCGAACCTCCTTAACTGCATCTTATTTGATAATGAACTTCCTGTAGTCTTAAAGTCACCACAACATTTACCCGGCTGAAACAAAGGCAAACAGCTAATTCTTTAAAAAAAAATCACAAAAATAATTATGATGTAATTGTAATTTATACATATAAAGAATGCGAATATATAATATTATATTAATGATAATATGTTATATGTATTATTGATATATGCTCAACGATTTTACATATGATTACTTTAATATCGACAAAATCTAAATCAATGCCACAATTTTATAATGTCTTTACTGTGACGTCATAATTTTTCATCAAGTTATAATGAATGTCTAATTATTATGGCGCGGTTTTTAGGAAAATCCTGCTCTTCATGACAGACGAAAATTTTGTCGAATTTTACTGTAAGTTCAGGATTACTTGAGAAGAATAAATAAATTACACGTATGATGTACCATATCTAGTATGTGATATCGTGTTTATGCAATTACATCGTATCTGTGAATTTTCTAAGAGTGGGCAGTGAATAATTAGCTTTGTCGTAATTTATAATGATTGTGATTTACAAGCTTTTTGTACAAACATACATATGAATACAGTTTTTTTTAAATTAAAACGTCCGTATCATCAATGCGTAAACAAATCATATGACTGTAAACTTGAATGATAGTATAAAACCGGTGTTGCAAAAATCGTAAAAAGCCATTTACGTCAAAGTATTGGCATTGTAATATAATCATCTACAACGCCATCGGCTTCATTTATATTATGATCTAATGTTATATGAAAAGCAAGGCAAGTTCTAATTTAATTGTAAATACGTATTCTGATCTCAGAATTAATTACCGATAGCGTAACTAGCTGAACGACTGCTCGTTATATATATAACTAATTCTCTTGCTAATTTACATCTAAAAAATTCCAAAAGACGTTTTGTACTGAATATATTTTTTTTTTATTTAGACGTATAAACCTGTTTTTTCTAATGTTATGCATTTTCTAGAATTTCTCTCATTAACTGTTGCGTACTTACAATTAGCTGAAAAATTATGATCCTGATTAACACTATGTTTTCCAGTGTCATTTTCTAATAGTTTTTATTTTTATTTACTTTTCATTATAGGACGTTTAAAGAACTCTACGTTGTAAGTACCAAGGTCACCTAAAATTGTAATGAGTTATGTGTTCAAGAAATCGCAATACTTGAGAATATAATACGAATCATTCCTGTGAAAAAATGATTATATATATAATCAGATCCAAACTTTGTCTCTATCTGATCATGTCTAAAACTTTACAAGAATGGATTATGAAAATGTAAATTCTATATAAATAATATTCCGATAAAGTAGTTTTATCCATAAGGGGATTCCTTACACTTATTTTATGGAATATTGGTTGTATACAATATTTACATTTTGATAGTGTATTTTTTGAATCTTTACATCTTATCAGTTTAAGACAAGTTTTGAATGTGATTATATACAATTTTATGCAAATTTTTATGATTATATATATTAATTTCTTCCGTGGTTGGTATGATTCAATTCCGTGCTGTAAAGATTATGTTAAACTTCTTTCTAAATACAGATAAGATTTTTCCAAAATTTTACGCACTTATAAATTCATAAGAAATTGCTTGGGATACTTCACTTCATAAATAAATTACAAATTAAGGATATAAAATTATCGATTACATTCAGCTGTGGTAAAGCACAAAGTTCTAATGGCAAACATTTGATTACGTGTAATTGTCTTCTGACCGACCAGTTAGCTAAGGCAATAATATCCAAGGTTTTTAATGACTTCATTTCAATGAGATATATTTAGTCTTGTTATATAATTAAAATATTTAACCTGAAACAACTACTTGATAGAATACTTATTGACAAATTAAATACTGACGAACAAATTTTTCAGCACAAACAATGTATAACGTAAATAAAAGCAAAGTTGAGAATAAATAAAATTTCTAAATAAACGAATGATAATCAATTCGTGTGCACGTGGATGCTTTTAAACTTTCTCTAAAACAGTTATACGTAACTGACACGATTTTGTACGAGAACAAGAATCAATACTCACTGCTGCCAATTTATATAATTTCGTTATCGTAGCTGAAATACTTCTGAACTCTCAGGAACAAAATTGGAACAAAATTATAAGAATAAAGAAAACAATACACAATAGTCACTCGCTCTTCACTGGGAAGTGCATTCACGTGATACCACAATCTTCCAGAGTGCAACGCTGACGCTGTCGTCTGAGACTCTTATATAGGCATGCATCAAGTTATCCCTCCACCTTCTCCACTATTTCCACCTTCTCCTTCACTTTTTATTCTAATACACACTTGTAGATCTCATATAGTCCCACGTTACGAACTTCACGTGATAATTCTACATTAGTTCCATATGTGCTGTCTCAAGCTACCTGTTATTCTATCTCAGTCTGATTTTTAGTGTCTAGTTAGCAAAATAAAATGATATTATGCGATCGAAATGTTAACGTGCATTCTACCAGAGGTGATATTTATTTGCCTACAGAGTGGTATATTATGCGAGTGGTTAACCGCCAAAAATATTATAAAGGTATATAGTCGCCCAATAATATATTTTGGAGAACTAATCTTTTGATTAGTGCAAAATTATGCATTATATTTGATTAGTGAATGAATCACATTGCAAGATGTATGGTGAGTGTGTGTAATACTTTTTTCACTATATACAGGATTTTGTACGAAATCAGTGTCCCGAATGATAAACACATAAATTTTATCATGTTAATTATTCTTCAATAATATACACGGATGAACAGCGTTCTTGAAAATTTTTTATATCATAACAAAAACGATGATTTTCATCATTTTGACCGCCTAACGTAAATTATATATACATATATTTGTAATCACGCCCAAATTACCTCTAATTATTTGCATACAGTTCTCTATATCTTTTTTATTAAACATAATTGTTATTATAGAAAATTCTTAAAAGTTATTTGTAAAATCCAGCTAATTAAGTAAAAAGAACCATCACCCATATCTGAATGTCGTGGCGGTCAATGTATTAAATATATATTTGACAAAAACGTTAATATTCCTGATTTTGAGTCATTGTTTTGATTACATAACTCCTAAACTAATAAGAAAACATTTTTTTAATGCAAAGTTGTTGGAATTAAAATTTTTTAATTTTTTCTCACTGTAAAACTCAATCTTCCGTTATAATAAGTATGATAACGCCTGTCATTGTCCTTGGGCTTCAATGATGACAGATTAGTTTCCTGAAGTTACAAGATCATAAATTTTTTATCTTGATATAGACTCGATATAAATTATTTAACTTTACTTTAAATAATGGACGTGTACGTTGTAATATATTTTCTGAACTCGACACCGACAACGAAAGTCCCCTTCGAACGTCCACCCTTCGCCCATGCATCCGTTTGCCACGCGAGCGCCATCCAATTCATTTTTCACCTTCGAAACACAGACAGAAGATCGGTCGGACTTTCTGGATATAGGAAGAGCAACGCGAGAAGTACGCGAGTGAAAAGTTTCTATACCGCATGAGAAACGCAGAAAAGAAACTATATCGACAGGCAGCCCGGGAGCGCGAGGCAGCTCGAGGCAGCTCGATCTGTGTTCCAAGACAGATTGCTTCGACAATAGTCAAATTCGAGAACTAATCATTCTGATTGGTCGAGATCCTTATAGCCGATAACTCTTATCCTTTCTCTCGAGTCGTCCCTTTAAACTAGATCGAGAGCATTTCTTAGCGAATCGGCCTCCACGGCCGCTTCCCCAGGGCATCGGGCGACAGCTGGACCTCAAATCTTTCTCCGATCAGAAGGTTCCTTCCCTGCCCTTAACTCTAACAAAACTATATCTTCGCCTGCTGTACAGCCATTTATCTCTTTTCAACAAGGCGCCGGTATCTCACGCGGACCTCTGCCGGTCCATGGAGAAATCTTCGTCGAGTACTCTTCTCTGCCGAGCAACTCGGTATGTCGAGACGATCTTTCCGCGGCAGATTCGAGCACCTCGACCTCAATTCAACAATAAAAAATCTTTCAAGAGCATTGGCGTAACTGTACGAATCAAACCGAGAGCGCAGCTTCTGAGCAGGGTGGCGACTCGAAGGGAACCAGAAATCGAGAACGTTGTTCGAATTGGTAGCTGAAGTCGTCTTGTGACCTTGAGACGAAAAATCACGTCACAGCGTATAATCCCGAATGAAAATATAGAAGTATGGGATATAACAGATATATCTGTTAAATGTGGTTAAAGTATAAGCATTATAATGATTCCATAGATGGCATGACATGACGGACAGATTATATTCATATATTACATTCAAATATAAAATTTACATACACTCATAATTTGATTTCAGGATTTATTTTATTATTTTATTATGCAATAATCATGAACAGGTTGAAAGAGACTTTGTCCATGTCCCGGCGATACCACTTAATATTTTTGAATTTATTTGTCCAATCTGCCCAGATCAATGCTGAAACTCTTGTCAGAGTGTCCATACTACAAATTATGGATCAGGTTAACAGCAGGACTTTGCTCATGCTACATATTATCATAGACCATATTAAGTATAACTAAACATCGATTGAATTTTAGCATTTTGGTATAATGAAGCTGTTGTATGTTTATTCTATATGTAATTCATACTTTGGGAATATTAAGTGCAAATAATTTCTAATGTTAAGATTTGAGCTATACATCTACCATATATAAAAATATGAATAAATCAACCGGTCGATGCATACGAGATTTATAAGACATATAACATACTTACCTCATACATAATATGTGAATTCTTATCTATTATAGGACCAGCCTACAAAATATATTTACTCAAAGTACTTTTAGTTTTACCATGTGCGAGTTGTACCACAAATTTCAGGAGACCATACACATTTGTGCGCATTCAAACGGACAATCAATTTAATCTGCATTACCATTCAAAATTATTGATAAAAAGGACGTATTAACAGCTTTTGTAATTTTTCTTTAGCTTAATAGTAATCGGTAATCACAAATATTTATGTAAGTAATATATCAAAGATTGTCCGACATGTCGTATCAAGTGTGTTTAATTTCGGGAAATAAAATGTGATGATAACAGTATCTTAAATATTTTAAAACAATCATTAAAAATACAGATTAACAAAAATTTTCTGGAGCCGGAGGCTAATAGAAAAACTGAAGGCTGAACTGAACGTTAATTTACTCGGAAACGAAACCACAGAGACGACCTGCGACCTATGGTTAATTCCGGGAATTTAATTGAACTCACATTTTTCAGCCCGCTAACACGATTCTTTGAACTGCAGATATCTCTGTCACGTGAACTATAAAAACACTTCAAATTTACGTGCTATGATGTGAAAGTGTAGACTATCCGTATCCGCTCTAACAATTCTGAAGAAAAAGGACGTTAGTAGACCATTATAGTTTGTTCAGAAGTATATAATAAATATTCACTTCTCCATATAAAATATACAAAATTGGATACATTTTCTATCTTCATCAGTGAGTTGAAAAATGAAAAATAATTCAAATTTCTCATTTTTAACGTCTTTTGAAATTTAGTTGCACTGTAATTACGTTTAACTGTTTTACATATATTGATATTTAAAGCATACATACGTATAAACCAGTTAGAAATCGTGAAAAGAGGTAATGTATGTGAAAATTACTAATTATATGAGATATGTATATCAAACAATTTTTAATATTGGGTATTTCAATTATTTTGTTTTCAAGTGCTAAAGGCAGTATATTCCTTTCAATTAATGATCTGTTAGTTTAGTTGATTGATAGAATGGATTTTTTTTAAAATCAGGACTTATTAAAAATTTTATAACTTACTTAACTTGTTACTTTCATCACTTTGTTACGTACTTCCTTACTTTACTTATCTTGATTAAAGTTTAAAAAAAATACTGGATTAGCGGCCACTGAAGTGAATGCAGTTCACTGATAACCCAGCCTTAATATACATCAGAAATAGCATAGATAATCGATCATCGGAAATATGAAAGGACGTGTTTTTGAGATATTCTATATTTTCAAAAATTACGTCGTCAGCTGACCGATAACAATGTCCATTAAGAGATTAATTATATCCTTGACCAATTTTTTTATTAAATACGTAATGTAATACATAAAATTTCTATTCTGCGTTCCTTTCATTGCAATTTACATAAGTCAATGATTAACTGCACAAAGAGCTGTAGGATACTTTGAATTAGTTTAAAAAGTCACATAAACCAATAGTCAGTATTGTGTCCTATCTACGAATATAAAACTTTAATCTTTTATTTTCGCTAAAGAATCTTTAAACACTCTAACGGATGAATGCCATGGAAACGCTTTGTTTACCGTGACGTCAAAGAATTTTAAATGCAGTACGAGACTAACTCCTTATGAATAATTTACTCAGTGCTACCTGAATGAAATTCTCCGTGACTTTTTCCATATAACCAGATACTCCATGCGTGACTGTTGTCTGCGCATACGATTCTACCCTGTACGTATTCACGCTAAGTTTGAAGGAAAATTTCCCCAAAAAAACTACTAAATCGGTTGCATTAAAATTAGGAATAAACATTAAGTGAGGAATATAGAGGATAAAAATATTATCAGATATTCGGAAATTTCAGTTTGAAAACATCGCATGCGTGAAATTCATTTTATTCCTGGCAATAACCAACCAACTCACCAGTAGAATATGAGATTCAGGGGACTTTGCTGCTTTGAAACTCATAAGAAGTTTCCCCTTGCCAAATATATTTTAAATACATAACATAAACATCCTACGTATGTTTTCGCTGAATCATTCTGTGGGAATTCAACCGTTGCGTATAATTTATAAAAGCCCTGAACATTCGCTATAAATATAAAAAAAATGTAGATTTATTTTTTTTAAGCATTAGTTAACGTCTAGAATCGGAATTAAGGATTAAGACTGTTAAATAAATGTTAATAATACAATAATGTAAGGTCGACAAATATGTCAATGCAATGAACAAAACTTACGTGCATACTACACTGAGAAAAATTGATTTTTGTTGTATATGATGAAGTACGACACATTCTTTCATAACCACGTAGAAATATATTAATTTGTGCATTACGTATAACAATCAATGTTTTTCGGCATATGAATTATTGCCATAATCTTCTTGTATCTTTAACTGCGATACTAAATTCGGGGATTCGATACTCAGATTTCTTGCTCTTTGTGCCAGATATTGTAACCACAGTTTCTTCGTGTACTGATCTCAAATATAGAATCTATAACCATTTACAGTTATTTTATTTTCAAAAACTAACAGCTAAAATAACAAGTTTGTTCTCAACTTTCAGCATATTTTTCTTTAAAGATTCATCACCCGATTTATTAATCTATAAATCCACTAATGCGCAAGAAGCAATCACAAGAAACCATTAAATCTTTTTAAGTGTCTTTAAAAACATGAGTCAACATTAATGTAAAGTTATATCTTTTGTATTTCTAAATTATTAAAATGCAAATGCAAAATAATCAGAAATTTCGCTTTTTTTATGGAATTATTATCGCATATGATATCTTAATTTTTTGAGTGCCGTGAGTGATCTGAAGTCAATATAATATTTATGAATTTTCATCTCTCATGGTTGAATTAACACTATAATCATACTCCAATAATATATGCAACTAAAATAATTATGTAATTACGTTATTTATTTTTTTTTACAATCCCTTCAGTCATGCAAACTATATGTAATCTAGATTTTTCAATTCGAGTCTCTTTTCGATGGGACGATGTAGGTAAAACCATTCTTAATTGGTATATTATTCGGTTGTTATGAGAGACCCTATAGTATTACATGGTATAGGTACATAGGTACACTGAACCTCTACTTTTCTCAGTCCACGTTCCACTTCTTAGACTAGATTGTTTTAGCATTGTTATATTAAAAAAAAAATACAATCTTTATAATGTATAATATTTTACAAAAATATTTTTATCTAAGCGTATCAACAATAAATATTTTATGTTTTATCCAGTGTCTAATTTTAATGTAACAAAAACTTGAAAATAACATAAACAACCCATGTATCCAAAAGTCATCTTCCGTGTTTAGACTAAAACATAATTCTGGACCCAATAAACGCTTTAAAGACGACCTTTGGTTATGTTGTGTTGTCTGGCATATTTTCACGTTAAAATTCGTGGGAACTTTAAATAAAAATCAAGCAGTAATATTACAAATTGAAAAAACCATTATAAATTTTGAATTCCATTTACGAAAATTAATTCATGTATTATACTTGGCGTGAGACTTGGCAAAGTCTCTTGAAAACACTTAGTAATCTTTGACCATTCATTATTCTATTATTAAGTTTCATTGATCAGTAACGTTCGAACATTTAAAATTCCAAAGAACTAAATTTCCTTTCATCGGAGTATTATGGTGTATTAAAATTTCATTTCAGTAATTAGTCGCAATAAATCATGGTTAACAGTCTCTAATTTAATTATAATCCTTTTACAAATACTACGATTTTTCCTACAAGAATACATAATTATCCCAACACGCGCTTCCTAAAATACCAATACGCAGCCATAGCCTTATAAGATTAAAGCTTACGAAACAATGAACACGAACGAAAATTACTTTATAAAAATTTACTTTAATATAAATAATTCAGATACAACACATTTTACAATCTCACCTGTTCCTACTACATGATTAATAATATACTCGGTTTACAGTAGTTGATACGTAAACAAACATTTCGTAGAGATGCTCTACCGATGTTCCAGCAGTTCTATGCATACGGACAATCGTATAATACTTAATTGTACCTATGAAATATCAATTATTTTTCTTACAAAATTTTGACAACATATACAACGCGTTACTGTTGTATGCATGTGCACATGTAATTAATAAGACGTTAGTTGTTGCATCACGTTAAAGGGACGTGACGCTAACGGCTATGTCCGCATTTCAAGATATGGAAATATAATGTTGGTTCCTCCTTTTCATTAGATTGGTTGGATATAAACATCCACCATTGATTTAAAATCGTTAATTACTGTTAAACAACAGTAATGCGATTCCGGACTCACTAAATGGTATACGAGATTATCGCGGATATCGCAGCCCATGAAATCCGAATGAAAACATAGAGAAGTAAAAACTTGGTCGCTTGATGAATCCAATACATCCTTAAAAATAAATTAATGAACATTAAGGATGTTTTTCTTGTTAATTAACTTCAGAGCTGTATTGTTTTAATAAATGTAACGCATACCTTTGCCACTTCACACGTGCCTGCGGAAGAGTGTCCAATGGATCCTTAATGAGATACACTCGAATTCCTTGCATGTAGGTTTGGAAATACGTATCCCAAACAATCTTCTTAATATCGAAATAAAAGTTTTTCTGATCTTCGAATGTGAGTTTTTCTATCATAGCTTTCACTCTGTTGTTCGTGAATTTCCATTCTTTGGTCGTAAAGTAATTGAGCACTGCCATGAATTTGTGTATTTTCTTGTAGATCTTAAGTAAGCTGATAAGGTAATAAATTGTACATTAGTATGGCGTTGTTCATAGTAATATTTAGTACAACAACGAAACATATAACTTTTGTTCACTTTTTCAAAATTCAATTCTCTCTTAAAATCGTGTAGATAAATTTTCAAAGTGATTATTAAACGTATTCTCGCTATGTAGAAGAATTCAAGCTAGGAGACAGGAAAATATATGTACACGTTAGCGTATGCCCACGAGGTGGTGATGTTAGCGGAGGGAGAAGAGGAAATGGAAATACTATAATAATACGGAGGTTGCAAACGTTTTTTAGGAATAAAAAGGTGGAAGTAAACTTAGGGAAAACAAAGATGATGAGGTTCCGAAGAGGAGGAGAAAGGTTTAAGAAGATGGATTCGAGGTGCGAAGGGAAAATAATTGAAGAGGCTGAAGAGTTCAAATACCTAGAGTATGTTTTCAAAAGGAATGAGGATGATGGAAGCGCATATAAAGGACAGAATACGGAAGGAATAATGGGGAAAGTGTGGAGTATGGGGAAAAGGAAATTTGCTAAGGATCCGGGGAGAAGTTGGTGGCTCTTTGATACATTGGGTTGGACGGTGATGGGTTATGGGGCAGAAGTATGGGGATGGGATGAGAGGGGAGGGATGGAAAGGATGCAGGAAAGATACGGGAGATACGAAAGATACTGGGACTGGACTGGAAGACACCGGGGTATATGGTTAGGGAAAAAATGAAAAGGGACTTGCTGAGGATTAAGGCGTGGGGAAGAGCATGGAATTTTGGGGAGAAGTTGAGGAAAGAGGAGGGAAGCGAATTGGCAAGAATGTACTGTACTGAAAGGATGTAAATAATTGTAAAAGGATATGTGTAAATAGGAATATAAATGTAAATATAAGGAAGGAGGAAGAGAGTTAAGTAGAGTCAAATAAGAATGCAGAAAGAAAACGAATAAAAGTTAGAGAGAAGAGGATAGAGAGGAAATGGGAGAGAACCGTGGAACGGCGGCGGCGGTTAATATTAAGGCAGAAATAGGTTTAAGCAGTAGGAAAGGGAAGTGGGAAGGGAAGAAATAAGAGAAGTGTAAGAAAAGGATAAATTGTAAAAGTGACGGAGGTCGCTGTAACCCTTAGGGGATACAATAAAGCAATACTACTACTTCTCGCTATATATTTACCTGGGTTGCTTTCCAACGCAAAGTGTCGCTGTGTCAATCAGAAGTGCTGGCAATAGGTGAAGAAAATATACGTAAAAGAGATGAACAATTTTGTACTTGTTATTCCGGAAACTATAATACCAGATGGCTTTGTTCGTGGGGATGGAGATTCCGTGTTTCGCAGACATCTCTTTCAGCTGGTTGTACGTGATTTGATTCTCGTTACATACGTAATTGTAAATAGGGATATCAATTGCATCCTTGCCTTGCCTATAATATTATATTATCCAATTACGACCTATTTCCCCGTTTCGATCTTTAGATACATTTAACAAATACCAAACATTTTTTAAAAACTGAATGTCATTAATTATAATATTATATTTATAACGTGATTTAATACATGCAATTACCTTTGCGTATTGGCGACGTCCCACGCGCTGGCAATTAAAGCATTCACAGCCATGTCACCGGGTACCACATTAGCGTGAATCGACCCATCACAATGGATAGATCGGAGTAATCCAGTTCCAGCACCAGCTGCTACACCAGT
The DNA here is from genome assembly GCA_030142595.1 of Trachelus iudaicus. Lineage (NCBI taxonomy): Eukaryota > Metazoa > Arthropoda > Insecta > Hymenoptera > Cephidae > Trachelus > Trachelus iudaicus. The sequence continues at coordinate 1,009,405 of JARQTH010000318.1, forward strand.
TGGACCATACATATTATCGATCCATCCTCTTATTGGTTCTTGATACGTTGAAATAACTGGAAAAAAAACGTAAGTGTTAAATTCAAGCTTCTTACAAATCGGAGAACGTTTAAGCTTCATATTATATACAAGTATAATTAATACTAATTTCAAATTAGCTCAAATGACCTTAGGATCTTGTAACGCAATTCGCCGAACGTTAACATTAAAACATTCTTAACAAACTAAGCTAGCAAAAGAAGTTGAAACCGGAAACTGCCTGTAGCATTTTACTTTGGAAAATCCCAGTCTAGGACATACGAAGAGTACCGAGAACTTCTTACTTTTATTTGCGGTTCATTTAGCACGGATTACAAGAAGATTTTACTGATATGCCGAGTAATAGTCTCTACGCATCAACTTCGAATGAGTTTCTTGATATGTTCAGAGACTGAAATTTGATAGCGTGAAAACCTATAGTTTTTCCCGCAATAAAAACTTTATGCAATTTCATTATTATAAAAGTGTCCACATATATGTAGAGCAAATAATATTGATCTTCAAATCGTATTCATATAATATATCTATTCGTAATGAAGGTTAACAAACAAATATGTAAATACAAAAGATCTTGAGTTCAAATACTTTTTATGTACTATGTCATTTTTTGTCATATATCCATTGACGCAAATCAACGGAATTATTATAAGAAATGTGCGTCACTGCTTTTATTCCATTATACCACAATTGTTTGTATTAGAATTCTTGTGCGATGAAGTATTTATATTACTGTCATAGTTCGACACGTTAAGGCGCATTCATAGTATAAATATGTTCTTGATTGACCATTTACTCTACAACTCAATGATATTCAAATTAATACAGTGTTGAACGTTCAAATAGGATTCCATGGAACAGAGGAAACGTCGAGCAATATGTAAAATAATAGGAGCACGTATATTGATGTCATTCAATAAACGATTAATAAATACATTGGCAAATAAAATTTTGCTCATTGTCTATCTTATTGCGATAATAACTTTTTTTTAAAATGATAACTAAATGTAAATCTGTATTAAGGAACTTAAATACGACGTTTTTCACAGTTTATCCTATGATCCTATGGTTCGAGGTTTACTACCGATATTTGAAACGAACAGCTGATACTCGATAGTAAATACGGTACATAAATCATATAAATTAATAATACGAGACAGTTTTGATTACATTAATTTACATATCCACCTGCACGTGTAAGCGTTTTCAGTAGTTTACAGTATTCGACTTACCAATAGCTGGACGAAAGATGCCAATGGGTAAATCTTCAGCTTCTTCTTTTACAACATTTTCAGCTACTGCTTTTGTGTATGCATATGTGTTCGGCCATTTTCCCAGCAATCTAAAACCAAATATATAATAATTATTGTCACATAGTTAGCAAACGCTGTACTTATATGATTAATCAATATAAAAATAAATATTATTAATCGATATAAAGATTGATTATTGATTTTATCTGATTTTATCTTCTTCTTTGAAAGTGTGTATTTTTTTTGTCCGGCAGACTGAACATTGTAGTGTTTTCGCCTGAATAATGGTTGTTTTGTTCATCAGCTGGCTATTGTGAATGCCTCTTTATGTTTCATGTCCTCAAACTATACGATCGACAAGTTTATATAGATATACGTGTATTTACACATATGTATAATTTCTGTGATCATTACAAAAATTAATTTAATTTTTTTAGTTATGTTAAATGATTACTATTTACTATTTATAATTGTTATTACTATAATAAAAGAAAAATTCTGATTATTTGCCGTCTGGCAGATATAACGAGACTATTAAAAAGTCTATACTTTTCCACTGTTTGTTGAAAATTACGGACAAAAACAGAAATATAGGAAAAACGTAGTAATGTAAATTTGTTGACCTGGGATTGTGAATCTGACTAATTTACTTTGGAAATTTTATCCGAATTGTTGTGACGGCTACTGCGATTTGCTGTTGTTCAAATACTAACTATTGTGCTAGTAATTGCACTTACTTACTTACTTATTAAAATTAAATTTCCGTCAGTACATGTAAAATATAAACAAAATTTATTCAGACTAAAATAAGGATAGTCGTAGGCATATGGAAGTGACGTAAATCATGAAAGTAATATTTATGTTTAGTTCTCGACAGAAAATTTAAATGAAATTTGTCTTGTATACATTAAAAACTTTCCAATTATTAAAAATCACATGCTAGACGTGAAAACCAGAAACTTCTAATTACTTAATATTGTAAAAAAAATGTTTTTTTTTTTTACTTTTTAGAATGTATACGCAATTTCATACGTACTGTGGCGTAATATCGTCAACAAGTTTTTCGTTCAAGCAATCCATCATAGCAATAAGTTTATTGGCTTCGATAGGAGGTTCGTAAAATTTTTCATCAATGGTGTCTTGCGGACAATTTGCATAAGCGGTGGAAACGTGAATAACAGACTGCAAAAAATACATAAAAAAATTCATGCTAAAGATTGCCATTAGGATTGACAAATAATTGCTTACGACTTGCTTTGATTAATGATTATGACTGACCTTTAGTTTAGGCATTTCCTTACATAGAGTAAGTACATCTTTTAGACTTTGAACATTGATGGAGACTGCGAGTTTCAGTTTTTCATCGAATCTTACTGTGGCTGCAACATGGAATACAATGGATACTTCTCGAGCCAAGGTAGCTCTGTCGGCCGCAGAAATACCAAGTCCTGGAATACTGCAGTCGCCCGCAACTGCACCAATCTGATGACGGAATTTCGGTACTTCCTCCTTCAATCTTGCGAAAAGCTAAAAATTTAAATATTTCAAAACAACATCGTTCGTCGTTTACCAGTAATTCGTCGTTTAATCAGTTATATATCAAGTTTCTAAGCCAGAAACCATATAAAGTTTCTGAATTGTCGAATGCAACTTACTGAGCACTTGTAAATTAGTTGTTTCTAAAGCGATTAGCGGTACAGTGGTAACAAAGAGATCTAAATATTTTATTTAAAATAAACGTTTGAAGTAAATTATTAAAATTTTATTGACAATGGATATATCAATGAAATATCTAAGCATAATTTTAGAGTCCGGAAATATCATCATACACCTTGTCATCGTACAACTTGTAACGACACCTAAATGATACCTTTGCGATATTTGAGCAAGTGTCGTCAAGTGATTTATAATTAAAAATTGTAAAAAGTGGTCAAAGTCAACCTTATATCAATATCCTGTACTTCACATAAATATGTTGCTGCAACGGTTTTACATACATATATGCACTTTGTAAAAGTGTATTCTCATGTGCACTCTAGAAACACGAGAGATGATCAAATTTTAATTTTATCAGTTACCACGATTTCAACTTACCGGATCGTCAACGAGATTTTCGACGCGCTGATGAACGTCCTTGCCCTTCTTTGGACGCACCAGAAGGTAAATGAATTTAATTCCTGGGCAGCATCTTAGGAGTTTGTCGATTAGAAGCTTTCCCAAAAATCCGGTTCCGCCGGTGATGAAGATAGTTTCACCAGCATAGAATTCTTGAAGGGGTGAAAAATTCATTGTCGTTGGTGAGATGTGAGTAATTTTCGGATTGCACTCAGTTGGGGTCTCGGCCCTTGAACCGCCCCTTTCCGCTATGGCTACTTCTTGTCCACCTGATTCCATCAGGACTTCTACCATTTTGTTTCACTAAAACATGCAGAATAATATCAATTTTTTTTAATGAGCGCGCAAAATTTATCTGTGGAGAAATTAAAAGAAATAGTCCTCTTTCGAAAAACATTTAAATTTTTCAATATCGTCTATAACAAACCGGATCAAGGCACCAGTAAACAAAGTTTACGCTCCTGCAAATAGCATGGCCAATCTACAGTGTGGGCAAGGGATGAATGGGTAAAATGCTTGGTGAACATTTCACAATGTAACATTTTCATATCAAATGAAAATCTATTGCTTTTAAAAGCAGTGAGTGATGCCTATACTCAATAAAAAATGACTGTTAAACACCCAATTTCTTTAGTCTAAATTCAAACACCTATAACCTATTTAGATTAAATTATTTTTCTTCCAATATTTAACTCAACATTAATTGACCACGAATTTGGGAACATTTTCAAATCACCCATCAAATATAATCCACTTTACATTATAATCATTGACCTTATGTACAAGTAAAATACAAACAAAATGTACATGCTATATAATATATAATTCTATTGCACAAAAATCTTCAATATCTGATAGTGTAATATTTATAGCATTAAACGATTGTGTTACCAATTTTAATCAGAGTCCTTGGAATTTCTTTAAGTTCAAATAATGCAATAAGAAGGTCAATGTATGAAAAAAAAATTTAATGAGTGAAATAGTAATGGATACAAACTATGATTTCCATATGCTTTAGCATATTAAATGTATTAAATAATTACAAATGCTAAATATAATCTCGTAAAGCCTGATATAGTCTCATAAAAGATTACAATCGTGTCGTAAATACGATAAAACCACTTTTCAAATGTATGATCATCAACTTTCTCTCCTTCATTTGCAGAATCACAAAGTAATATCTAAAAATATCATTGAATAAATAGTGCCAATATAATGAATCCAAAATTATATTTGCTACGTCACCAAATCATTGGCTAACTTGATACATTGGCAGCAAAGCCAGACAACAGTGACTTCAGTGACAAATATTTCATTGACACATTCATACATACGTCATATATCTACGTACGTCATATATCTATTGGACATTCGTACTTTTATAATAATTAAGTAATCGCACAGTTGGTATTTTTTTCTACGCTTTTAAAATTAACGCCAACATGGTCAGAGAAAAATGTGAATGTACTATCCATCATATATCATGAAATTGACATACTGCTTTGAAATTCCTATAGGTAAAGTTGAGTATGATATATGGAAGTATGTGTATTAGGTAAGTCTTCTTGGCCCATTATATCTGACTAAGAGTCATCGCTCATTCAATTCGCGTGTCACATGTTGAAACGACTTCTTCGCCATATTATGTTAGCACCGCGTAGGACTCTAATTTATGCACGCTTGGAAAATAATGTATATATAACATAATACGCTAACCGGCGCGATAGAGTACGATTCGTATTTGTATTAACTGTTAAAGATTAAATCAATAATATAACATTGATTGAAATTAGAAAATATAGAAATATAGAAAGCTCAGTTTCTAGTCGGGAATGATCATGTGACTTTGTTCTCCGTTTGAAAAGAATTCACTTACCGTATCTCAGATACCCCACACGCCTACTTCCTAGTTAATATAATATTTAATAGTGGTATCATTATGGATCTAAATATGGGCATTCCATGGCTGCATGATAAATACATTTTTGCGAGTCACGTGTACTCACTTTATGATTATGAGTGTTAAGAAATGTTCTAAAAAAAATGCTTAATCACTTAACCCCAATAATCTTCAACAGTAGTGAGATCCTAACTGGTTAATGGAAATTAAACGAAGAGATTACCTGCATCAATTTTAAAATTTGTTTACTTTAGTGTATGTTTTTATTTAAATTAAAAAACGCAGTCAGGTATGAGTGCAGAACCAGTTATTTCATTTAGAGATGTTCATGATTATTTTTTTAGAAAAAATTAGTGGCGTCAAATTGGTATACAATAATTACATGTTATTATCGTGAAAAATAGTACTGCCAAACATTAAAGCATATCCTGCGCTGCACATTTTTTAAGTGAGGGTTAAATTTTTATAATGAATTTTACAAAGGCAAATTTATTAATTGACAGTAGTGGAGGACGAGTTGTATTACAGCACGTGTTCTTAACCTAGTGAAACAATAATAGCAATGTATTTTCTAAAGCATTAAGTGATCGGTGGTAACTTCCATAGAGGTATATTTTTGTTTAATTTTTTTCCAAGAATAAGTCGTCATTTTGTACCTATTTTAATGTACAAAAGTCATTCTGCTTCTTGAAAGTTGCTCTACGAATTCAGCAAATAGATTTTTTTGTGTTGACCATGTAAAAATTACAACTTATTGTTTAACCAGCTTAGAAAATTCTATACAAACAAATCGTCATAGGTTTTAAACAGTCAATACTACAAACCTTTTACATGGTGAATTCATAGACCAACTTACGAAGAACAGAATGAAGCTGCGACTCGTTAAGATCGGTAGAGGATTACTGAATAGTATACAATTTTCGCATTAACATGTGCCAAATTGGCATTTTCATAGTACAATATCTTGAGCAGCCATTAAATTAAAATTTGCCAGTTCTTATTTGGACATGATTGAATATTTCTACATTCACCAAAATACTTAACAATTCAAAAGTATAATATGGAAATGACACTTTTGCAAAAGAAACCAAATAGAAACCGTCACTCCAGTACGTCACAAAAAAAAACCTGATTCATTGAAATGCGTCACTGAATTCTTAATCACTGTAAAACATGGCATTGAAAAAGACTAACGTATTTACAGAGAAAGTTGGATATTACCATTGATGAACAAAAAAAAAAAGTAATTTGACTTTGAAATATACCATAAAAATATTCAACTTTTCTTCACAGATTTTTTTTCCATCTAACAATCTAATGATTAGTATAATTTTCAATTCAACTGTTCAGTCGAAAAACTAATTCGTCATGACTATACTATGTACAATAGATATTGACTATTGCGACGAAGAGCGTCACACATACCAGACATGAGACGTCGCGATGTGAAAGTTGATCGTGAACTTCAACGGTTTATTCGTCTTCGAAATATAAAACTGATAACTAGCATAAAGTAACCCGTGAGTGTTTCAGCGTATAGTATAATTTTTAACACGGCAATCGTGATTTATGGGAACTAGTATGAAAACCGGATATCAAAGAAGGTCAAGATTGTGATATGACAATATTGTCAGAAAGTAAGGTTCGCAGTTCCGTACAAGCGCAGCATAAGCGTAAACTTTCAGAATTAATTCTTTTTACTTTCACCAGTTGAGCACAAAGCTTGTATGCAGAAAATATTGAGCAATATTAGATAGCAGAAAGTATGCATTTCCCTTTGACCGTCTTTCATGTATTATAAGTCAAATTGACATCGATCATTGAATGTAAATATTAATGATCTAAGAATAATTTTGACAAATATAATATTTACATACAAATAAGGATCTTTAATACGAATAAACATTTCTATTGAAAAGTATGACATAAAAAATGGAAAATTGAAGCTTGTACGAAAGTACAAATCTCATATTTTAAATTGTTTAATATAAAAAAAAATATTTAATTTTTACACACAACCAGGAATTCTTATACTTCTGGTACGTTCTGGTAGAGTGTCTATTGTTTATTGTAGTACTAAATATATTCCTGTTCACATAATTTCTAAAATGATTGCTCATAGGACTCGTAATGCGTTTCCTTATTCTCATTTTTTTATATTTTATATGCTGTCTTCTCCAATTGGAGTAAAAGTCGTGGCCAGTTCATTACAATCCAACACGGAAGGCTGATTAGATCGTTACGCAAACTCTGTGTAAGAAAAGTCCCACTTGCACAATTACATGATAACATGACATTTACTCATGTTTTATAATAAGTAAGTAAGCACAGATGCGTGTAAGATATCTTCGATCGATATATTATAACAACCTATGATAAGGAAGTAAATGAGTTATGCGGTAGAGCATGCATGGTGATTACACGAAAAATCTTTCATAAAAGTATTCCTCTTGAATAGCTAGACAGTTCTCTCACGATAAACATTTTCAATGAAAATTTATACTTGCGCGCAAGACAAGGATAATCACTAGGGAATGGAAAGTTAAATCATGTTGAATGGCAAATATAATGATACTTATGTTTTGGGTGGCGCGTTATTCAAAAAATTCAAAACACTAAATTCTTTGCCATTATTGTTTTTTCACTCGAATTATAATTATACACAGTTATGCGAGTGAAGTCTGTTTTACGCGTTCAAGATTAATTTTGTATTATGTGAAAATCCTAAATGTCACTCGAACGTATTATTTTGTAAAATCTAAATTATCGGCTAAGCAAATGCATCGATATGCTACTCGTTGCACTTTTTACCGACCGAATATACTATAATGATAATAATAATACTTTAAACGTGTATTTGGACCTGAACACCTTGAACCCGAAGTATTTCTTTGACAAACGACCGACGATGCCCACAGGTATTTCCATAAATCGTTTCCACCTTTATTGACACTCAGAGGAATTCCATGTTGCAAGCTGATCTCAAAGGTAACACGCTGAATTCATTGATTAATACGAGTTTCCTCGACTGATCGGTTTCAGTTACGACTGCTACGCGATAGGGAAATTAATCAACGACGTTATACATCATTGAGACACGGTAACTTCAATAGGAATTTACGTATAGGCAGGCATATGAGAGCTAACTAACGTAAAAGTATTTTTTTATTAAAAATTCAGTGCGAAAAACTATAAATTTGAATAACTGAGAAACCAATTACTTATTATCTTTAACATTTTTTTTTTGAAATTTGATTAAACATTTCAAAATTACCTGTCCTCAAAGACTTAAACAATTTTCGTACCAGATTCGTCATAGATTATCAATAATCGTTTCATTTAACTCTGGTGAAAATAAATGTAAAGTGAGACGTGCTAAAATTGTATTAACGGTAAATAAGATGAAAAATATTGTTCAAATCCGTAAGTGAAAACGGTACCTGCTATATACTATTCACAATGATCACAGATATACCTCAATTCTAGTGGGTCGTCAAACACTGGCCTTTCTCTTAGGACGTTCACATCTCTGGCTTTGGTCCACAATGTAACGGTACGTGATGCTGTAAAAACATGCACCGTTCTTCTTCCTATAGCACGTTCCGTTTTTCCTGTACTTATTGCGCCCCGAGGCGATAATTTCTACGAAATATAAAACAGTACTTGACGATAGACGTAGAAGAGTGCATATATACATACTGACCATACCTCACATAAATGTAATATTCAATACGAAACCTATTAATAAATATAATATTATATCAAAAAAATTTATCAGATCCACGAGAACCATAAATTATTAAATTAACCAATTTTAATTCGTCATTAATTTATTCGTGGTTTTGACTATAACGTCACAGCTTTTATAGCACCAATTTCCATGTTTTCCTCCTTTTCACGGGGAAGCCATTCTATGAAATATCACGTCATCGAACAAATTTTATTATGCGCAAGTTCATATAAAACGATCTTCGGTGCCGAAGTCCTATTGAATATCGGGAAAACATTACGGGCACGTACGTTCATCACTCATGGGAACCGCGTCTTGATACAGACACCCAATACGTCATACTTGAAGAATGTGCGAAAAATGTCTGCCCTTGAGTGTGTCTAGACCAATGTGATTTTCAAAGTGCTGTTAATACGCAATGTCAATAAATCGACATGAATTTCAACAACATATATTATAGATCGTCAAAAATGTGTCATTAACACCAGTAAATAATAATTTGCAAATTTTACGGAATACCGTGCTTCTTTTCCTTTTCTGATTAAGGAGGTCCTGTCGAAACTACCTACTTGAATTTTCACGGCTGAAACTTTTATAGGTTATAAATTAAACAATTCTGAATTCAATTGCAAAATTTGAAGGCTGGTCACCGATGAAAATTTTAAGAAAAGTAATATTACAAACGAAACTTTATATATGGACTCAAAGGTCAGAGAGATTGAATTTCGACTTTGGATGACAATATACTACGAATTCGTGAATTCTTCAGGATTCGATACATACGATAAAAAAGTGACCTTACCGGGTGTTTCAAAGAGTAATTGCAAATTAAATTGCCGGATCTCCATCGATTCATTGGGAGAGAACCAATAAACAAATAAATAAAAGTCAAATGAGAGTATGATTTTTAAATATATTTGGACAAATGAGCTAATTTCGCAAAAATTAACACCTACAAACAAATTTCTATACTTGTGAATAATTTCTTAGAAAGTCCGGTTTGTTTTAATCGATTTATGGAATTGATTCGATAGTTGATCAGTTGACTAGCATGCATCGATAGGACTTAGGAAGAATATGACGATATGTTTATGGTAAAGTTTATTAGAGATGCATCTACATTTTTAGCCATTTTTGAATTTTATCTTTATTAATTTAGCTTTTAATATTACGCGATTAATGTAACGGTTAGTTAAGCCAGAAGGAACGAGAAGGAAGCCCATATCTGTACAGCGTTTTAAGGAAAGATTCATGCTTAGATTATAAATTCTAATTAATAGATGACCATGACTTTTAGAAATGACAGGAGTGTATTGGCTGACATTTTTTATAGATACAACAATATTGAAGGAATTACGGGAATTTCGCAGATGCTAATCTTATTTACCACGAACGAGTTGTATTAATCATTAATCAATCTAAATGCATTTTGTTGGCGTAATTATTCAAGATAAATAATGGGCAATTAAAATTTTACTGGCTTCAGGTAACCATATTACGCGTACAAGGTAAAATCTAACGAAATTCGATAAGATGTTACTGAGGAACTATGGCGATTATTAAAACACAATAAAAGGCATGGCAACAAAACCAGTATGCTTTATGAATAGGTCAAAGTGATTTTAAATAAAAAGCTTGAAATACTTTCCCAACTTGCCTATTTGGGAGGCTTATTATATCCGTTTATTAGTCATTAAATCGTTATTCTTTATACTGCTATTGTGACTTATATATCATATCGTATGTCAGAATATTCCGTGTTCAAACTCTTATTTCGAGATAAACATTGAGACGCTGCAAATTTGAATTTGTTTAAAAATCTGCCAAATAATTTGTGTACATAATTCCACGTGTATATTTTTCCGAGATTTTTATGTAAAGTTTACTTTATGACCTCATGCATTTAAATACCTTCTAGTAAAAGCTACAACTAGATGCAAACTACACATCTTTTTTAGTCATGGAATATACTAGAAATGTTTAAAGATCATTAAAGATTTATCGTAGGGTGACATTTATCGGTGACATTCGTTTGTGACTCTTGGCGGCTACGTTATTTTTTGTTCGCATGAACATTAGGTTTTGTATCGCTGATTGAGCAATCTAATATTGCAAACGAGTGTGAACCATTCTTATATGGACAAAATATCATTTAAACGTGAATAAATCGCCAACAGAAGGAATTAGGGCAGAACATGAAAAAAAATTGTTCCTTTTATTTAAAAAAAAAAAAAAAACAAGCTGTTTTATAAGGGACTATAATATTGAAGCATTTCGGTAATGTTTTAATAGATAAAAAATTTGAGTTTTCACATTTTTATTTGAAATTAGAAATCAGCGATTGAGAAAAACACTCGGACACTAATTTTCATGCAAATCAAACGAACAAAAAAAAAAGAAGTTTCAAAGGGCTATTATTTGTCTATTAGTTGTCGATTATTAATTTTTTCTTGTAACATTATAAAATCGATAGTGACATTACATTATTTGTGACATATTGATTATTGAACAAACACACAGTTTCGAATGTTCGTGCACAATTCCTGAAGAATCATGAAAACAATATGATACAAATCAAATATGTTTGATACAGTTACATTTATTCAAATTTCAATGTGACACGTTTACACGCAACAAGCAGACGTCATGATATTTTTCAATAATTTTATACAATTTTTCTTATCTGATCATTTTTACGTGAAAAACAAAATTCTCAAAGTACCTAACTCGACGAGTACAACGAGAGCCTGAAATTTTTCAAAAACTTTACGATTCAAAATACGCTCCGAGCAAAATTTACTCTCTGAATTTACTAGCCGTAAAGTAAAAGCACGACGAGCGCTTAAGAATGTGCATTGGAAATGTGTAAATTCCACAGCAATGATAACGGTACGCAGTCAGACAGACTTACTAAGGTTCAACTATGCGCTGAAGTGAAACTACGACTATAGAATGATCACACCAAATATTTCATTCCATACTAATTGGTAAAATATATCAATAATAGCAACGATTCGATAATTCGCTTGAGTTAATATCCCATAAATGCATTGAAAAATGTCCATCGAGTAATTAAGAATGCAGCGCGAGTATTCGAATCGTGCAAAAGTATTGTGCAATAAGAGTACAATTGAAGGTACCGTTCTATAGCGTACAAACTTCAACGTTTGAAACAGATACACGAACGATCCAAGTATCGAATTGATTTTGAACAAAATTAGTCAAGTAATCCACATTAGTTACCGACCCGTTCGAAACACTTAAAAGCATCGCAAAGACACAGTTACAATATAAAAAAATAGATGATCGATCGATCGATTACAATCAAACATCAATCGTATATAAATCCCAAATCAATAAATTTCCTAAAATCAATATCATCCGTACGTAACTGCTATTGTAAAATCATAATCTTTCCGGCGCCCTTTTTAATTTTACAATGCGCGAAAGTTCGAACGATCTTTTAAACAAAGCGAAGCATTCCCCATAGTAATACCAATGTATGTCGTTAAATATATAAAACAGAAGATACACTATAAAAATGCAAAATCACAACAATTAATACGCAAGTAATCGTATGCCGTGTCGACTACACTGCTGGATTGTCGTTCAGGTTACTTTAGTTTCACCAACCTTATTCGAAGCGTTGCAAAGCCAGCGCACAAGATGATACTTTCTCCGATGTTGTACCGAGTATTTTTCGTCGACTTTTAAGGTGGCCCGGAAGACAATTTTCAACGAAATCGACACACTCGCTTCACTTTGATATAAAATAATACTGCTGTCCGTGTAATGATAACTCGCTTTTCTTATTGTTTTGAATTTTTATACTCGCGCCAATTGACGACGACCTTATGATACGTGAGACCTAATGGGGGAACCTCACGACGAAGAGGACGGTCACAATGTGTTCGAATCCGATGGGGGACTTGTACTGAAATGGGCCCGCGAAAGGAGGCTTCATTCTGGAGGGGGTGCTACGTCACTACACTTCACCAATTGCCACTCCACGCATTTGACGGGTTTTTAATTACTATTTGGCCATGTACTTTCAGTCTTTGATTCTAGCGGGTCATTTGATCACGTGTAGACGCTTTGACTACGTCACTACGCTGTATAATCTCATAGCCAATTAAGATGCAGATAATTACTTAAGTTATGAAAATATGTATGACTGGTGAATCATTTCTCTTAGGGTATAATTAAAATTATAGTATTCGTAGTATTTTTCCATTATCCATGCGTCCCCTTTATTTTATGTCAGACGGTTTATTTTCATTTATTGATACGCATCTCGTTGCAGCAAAAAGGATATGATTGTTTGCAGAAATCTCGAAATCTGAAAGTATATGTTGGATGAAAGTCTGACGTTTACATTATAATTATTGGTAATTCCCGAAGGAAAGATACAATCTTTATTTTTATACAGAAAAATTTTCCTTTTTCTTGACATAAGGGATTATATGTTTTTTATTTTCCAAACTATTTTATTCCGTATTTTTAAATATACTTTTGTTTAACATGTTTTATTTTATATTTTAAGACAGATTACATGTCGAAATGAAAATTACTGTCAAAGTTACAATCGTTTGTACAAAATATGTCGCGCTACTCCGCTGGTAACTGCGGTATAGCGTGCTCGGGCAGGTGTAATAAAACTTTCAACACGATTATCTTAAAACAGCATTTTTTGATACGGGATGCATTGTAACTCATTAACGTTTTGTCCGATCGGGTCGGACAAGCTTTCTTTTTTAAGGTTAACCATTTTTTTAATAACAATGAAAAATGCACAGTTTACTTGATCCGAAAAAGTGATTTTCCTTCCTAATTCGTCGCATTTTCTAAATTCTTTGTATTTCTTAATTCACGCTCGTCACCTGAGGTATTGATAAGACAAACAAATTAATACATTTTATCTTGAACAGATTGGATCAGCTGAATCATGCCCACCGTTTTCACTTCGCTAAAAGAAGCGATACAGCACATATGTTATATTTTAGCATATTATTAATAATTTTCTTTAAAACAACCTTTTTTGTAAAGTGAAATTATGTACCTTTGAACCTAACCTAACCTTTGAATGAAAAAAGAAAACTTATCCATATGGACCAATATTTTGATATTAAAAATTTTCTGATATTTGAAATGATATTTGAATATGTTCAGATATCTGGGATAAATGTATATGACCCGTACATTCTTTTTATGGTCTCATGTTTATTAAACCGTCGTTAATAAACTTTTTGGAATTATTTATTGTTACCTGAAAAAAGACAGGTGTCCATCAAAATTAAAATAGACGAGTGTCACGCAGTTCACAAAATGATACAAAGTGCATGCAGTAGGCTCCCGTATAATGCGATTTTTTACGTCCCGTATCCCTGCAACGTGACAAATATGTATATTTCGACTAGTGTTTTCATATAATCCGATTCTTCGCACAACGCGCCAAATAATAAAACACAGAAATTACCTGATTTAAGAATTAAATCGTTCCGCACGATTTCCTCCCGCGCTGTACAGGAGTCTACTGTACATCATTATTAAATTATCATTCAAATACGTTCACTCGGCATTATGACGTCAATTGATACATGCTGTGTATAATGATGTACGATCGATCCACGTGTGACATATATGAGATCTAGGGGACTCCTGTGTATTCAATCTCATAAAGAGATGGCCCATTCATATTTTACTCATAGATGTTTTACAGAGTTTTGTTTCGGTTACAAAGAATTGAAAGTTCATCCTGAAATTTGCGATACAATGCTTAGACAGTTTAGTTTAGCCTAGTTATGTAATAATATAAGTTATCATAGATAACTGCAAAAAAACTAGAACAGCTTCTGGATATATTAAAAACGACTTATACTAGTACACTTACACAGAAAATTCTTATTTGTATTACAGTGCATAATTACCTAGCGCGAATATTAATTATCGATACCAAGCATTTGCAAAAAATAATTCACTTGCAGCAAAGACGCGGCATAATGCTCATATCAAGTCTTTCATAACATATTCGTTACTTGGTAAAAAAGTGTGAGTAACTTTTTATAAAAAGGCTAATGATAATTGGGAGTCAACAGAGCTGAGCTACTAACAGAGCCTCAAGATAAAGAAGTATAAAAATTCATATTACTAAACGATTTCAACTAGGGTAATTAAACCAGTAAATGAAAGCTTAAAAAATTACAGTAACGAACGACATTCTATTTCAGGCGTAGTGTCTTACGCATTCGCCATCGAAAAAAAGGGATACACGCAAAATTTTGTCAAAGAAATTCCAAACTAATAATTAACCTGCTCAGATCGAAATTTATACTGAATATCAAAATTCGGGCGTAGATGAATCAGCAAAATTTCCATTGAACGACCACTTGCCGATGACCACTGAACCTATGGACTTGAAATTTACATGAAAAATTCGATTTCGCATAAATACGATATTGGAATATTTGCATACGCCTATCATCAGCGGTTTCGAAATGGCATATGCATATGAAAAGATCCAAAGACTGGGTATCTTTTGTCTATATCCATAATTGAATCGGGCCATTAGTTCCACTTTGAGGGACTCAAAGTGTCAATTCACGGAAGAGTATTTTTACATGAGTTTCACTCTCCCGAGCAGTTTCAACAATAGCCGGAGAGTCTGTAGCAAATTACTGTCTGGACCATGTCCACTGGAGAGCGTCTGTAGCTCGTGAGCATCGCGTCACGTCAGTAGTGTCGGAGATGGCTTCTCACAAACAACAAGTTGCCACAGCGATGACAGTTGCATTGGAATTTCTAAAAAAGAAAATAAAAGGAGCTGCTAGGTTAAACCCTGGGTATCACGGAGACTGCCACTCGGCGTTACTAATGGTCTTTCACGTAAATTGGAAATACAGGAAACAGAATGACCGGAGTTCGATTCATAGAATTAATAGACCTAGTTGGTCCGACTATTACAAAAAAAAAAGATACACCAATGATACAATCTATTCCAGTAAAGAAATCCCACTCGATTTTTCAATATTCTGTTGCGGTATTCTTAAAATTTTATATTCCAAAGCATTCGATTTTTTTTTCATATTCTTCGATCAATGCACACGTGTCTTCCCTGGTCCAAGTGCGTCCTTCCATGGTCATACTTCTAAGAGTACTGTCGAAATTTGATCTGGGTTCGATTCTTTGCGATTATATATCAGTTAGCATGTTTGAGCTTCTCTCTCTCTCTCTCTCCCTCGCTCTCTCCCTCTCTCTCTCTCTCTTTTAGACTCTCACGAGTCTACTATCGGCGAGTTTGACGTTACTGCCTGCGGGGTTACACTCAGGAGCGTGTCCATTGGCGAGTACTTTGCTCTCAAGAGCTTTACTCTCACGTGCAGAGGCACCTTCGTGCACGTTTCGATTCGTAAGGAGATGGCCCCTCAAAGTGGTACTGACGTCATGGTTCAACTAAAACTGCCTGCGCGAACAGCTTAACCAATCGGGATAAAAATTAAAAAAAAAATGAATTTAGATTGAGGAGTACCATTTACAGCCATCAAACACTTTCAGTCTGTAAGTTCACAACTACGAAATTAATTTTTTTGGCAACAGCGAATGCGTAAAATGTGCCCACATGGTCCAACTAACCAAGGCAAACCTGTTTGCCCCGATATTTATTATCCGGAAAGATACTTTGAAGAATTTAATACGAACTTTATACTCATAGTTTTCGTAGTTAGAAAAACGTTAGAATACGATCCAGCACTAACGAGGAACCTGTGTCTACATTTTTTAAAATGAACTATCTTCAGATTTTTTATTATAAATTTGAAAATTAAATTTTCGTGTTCGTCTAGTAATTAATAATTGCATTTTTCTCCGAATACAATAATTTGAAATATATAAGATGTCGTGGATGAGGGTGATTGGAGAAAACGAGTCATTCCTAAGAAAATTAGATCTATATCTTATATGACAGTCTCTTCTAATTAAGCCTGCTATTCGCCTAACCTCTGTACTCGGATACACGGACAGATGACGTCACAAGGAGGAAATTCTAATTAATGTTATTCTCCCTTATTTTTAACTACAGCACTTAAATAAAGGTTAAACCACCTTTGTACGACAACAAACCTGTTTTGCTCGATGTCAGTTTCAAATAAGTTTTTTACTCCATAAATCTCACCTGTCGAACTGTCATTTCTGCATTCTGAAATCTAACTACGAGTAATTCTGACACGAGGAAGATAGAACAATAATCAGAATCCCCTTTAACAAAGTTTTTTAATGTACCCAGTGGGTAGCCGTCATTGCGGCTGATTCAACTTTCCTACATTTTTCATCAAGTTACATCACATAATCAATTTAATCGGAGCAAAGCCAGAATTCTTATCACGCATAAAAAAAGGATTTTCAAAAAGTGTAAAGTTTTTGTTGGAATCCAGGCAAAATAATGGTTACTTAAAATTATGGTATACGCATATTAATTTCGTTTATCTTTTTTTTGAAACGAAAATGATTGTGGATTATTGAAAACGTGTTCCTCGCCTGCAACTGAACTTGCTATCTTTTCTAAAGACTCCTATCGAAGTTCACCGTAATATATTAAATGGGACGTTGTTACGTAGACACTTGGTTTTTAGAACTGATATAAAAAAAGTTTTCGTTCGCATCGCATTCGAGATAATTACCAAAGAATTTTCCGATGACCGTGAACTATTTAAACAAGCAAGCAGCTACTTTTCCATTTTCTGTCAAGATCGTGTTATATCTGTGAATCGAAAATAATTTTGGTATAAGTACCACATATTTATGGTATCATACCTTAATGATATCCACGTCATCATCAGCGTGACATGGGATGACTCTGACCTACGGAAAAATAAAAGTTTTTGTCATCACTATATATTTTCGAATGTCTTGTACAGAGTATTTATTATGTGACGGTCATCGTGTCGGGACACGCTACCGAATAACATTTGATCGAAAGGAACGTTTTATTGCAAATCGAAATATTTGGTGTATTCGACGAATCCTAATTCCTCAAACCACGCTTATCTATGGCAATTCATTAACATTTGTTTTTCTAAACGGGTACATTTCTAGCTTCTTGCATTTGTCGTCAGGATTGTGCTTAAATATATATATATATTTTTTACCTCTATTGCGTGATGAGCCACACATTTGTGTGATGGAATTCTATATTCTTACTGATCCTGATGGTGTTGGTTTTAGTTAAAAAAATATCGTCGGCGAGCGAGTCCTACCGCATCCAAATTGCTGCTGTGAGATGAGCTTAGAATAAAATGGTTTAGTTAGGTTAGGGTAGGATAGGACGAAATTCAAAGATGCACTGTGAAGTCGGCGAGCCAGCGCAGCGAGCCAATCCGACCGCACTCAAGCCTTTTAACCCTTTGCGACACCAGTGGTACATACGTATGTACCAGCTGTATTCCATGGCTCTGGCGTTGCTGATTACTGTCGGATTAGTATGAAACTTGTCACTCGGAGGTTTTTGCAGTCGCTGATTACGAATCCGAGGCCAGATTTTCAAAATTCCTAGATGGCGCTCCGACACAGCGCATGCAAATATACTACGAACCTTGAACAATACATTTCAGAATAACCGATGAAATTCACAAAAGTTTTTATTCACCACATGCGATGGATTTCATAATCCTGTGCACAATTATGAAATCCTCAAATTCTGATGATTAATCTGTAATCAGCGACCCCAAAAATCTCCGAGTGACACGTTTCATGACAACCTGTCAATTTTTCAATGATCTTCCATGTGCGTATACGGCGTATCGGGGCGACATTTAGGAATTTTTGAAATCTGGCTTGGGATTCGTAATCAGCGACCCCAAAAAACCGCGAGTACGAATTTTCGAGAGAAATCAGCCAGCAGAAAAATGTATACCTCAAAGGGTTAATCAAATGCCTATTTCGACTAAACGTCTATTGGATAAACAAATTTTCGATGAATTATCTTTGCGACAAAGTGTTTTCGGTAAACTGTCCATAAATCGTCGGTCATATGTTTCGAACGTCAATCATTACTTGCAATAAACTAGCTTGCGTCATTCATTACATAATAAGAGTAAATCCAATGACGTATACTGTCTGATGTTATGAACTTTAAGTAGATTTTGCATCTCTGAATTTTCATATTGCATATATATTTACATATTGTATAGTCATATATTACGAAGGGTCATAGTCATTTCTTATATTTTCATCAGTATATTTCATTAATATAGTTTATGTATACATTTTATGTGCAGAAGTTCTAGGTTGTTCGAGACATGAATTACGATTCCAGTATTCACAATTGTAATTCATAGTGTTCTTTGATATTTTTAAACGTAACAGGACGCTTTAAATAACAAACAATTCCAGTTCAACAGGAAGCTGCAATTACCTTGGAAGCTGTGCGGGTAACCAATGGCATTCGAGTTCCACGAATTACTTAAGAGACCTAAATACATCTATGCCTATGCCTATGCATCAGTATGCGTTGGCATTGACTTATCAGATTTTTATGTAATATCAAGATAGTTTTAAACCTGGCTCGTTAATCTCAATAGAGCAAGTTTTATAATAGTTATATGTAGATAAACAGCATGGACTTGCGCTTCCATATCTTTTTGTAAAATAAAATTATATACCTTGAAGATTATAAAACGATTTTCAGGATCAATAACCGTTTTCTGATCATTATAACACCTTGCTGGCCGGTCACGACTATATCCATGCTGCTGCGATCGAACGACTCACAGTCGCCGACCGGATTGAAAGATATTTGCTCGAAAGCGCCGGTCAACAAGACGTTAATTCAACGTTTTCCTCAAGGAGTTTCTGTGCGATGAAGTTACGTTATATTAAAATTGATTCGTCCAAAAAATAATTTCATGTTCCAGTTTAATAGGACATGTGACGAGAAGCTATCGTATTTATTACTGAGGGTATGAAAAGTGGGAAAGTATATTTTAAATTCATTTTTTGTCTGTAATCGTATAAGCCTTAGTATGCTAAAAGTTGAATGGCATTAGTATTTGACAATAGCGGAGAGCACACCAATCATTCGTTGATGAGTAAAAGGACTAATTAGCACAGTTAATCACCTTTAGTGATATTGCCAAGGACGTCCTTTGAATTATTTACAATTACAGTTTGTCAGAGTCAGGCATGGAGGTACAATGACGTTTGCGAGTGCTGCATAACAATGAGGATGATCAGCTTTTTGAAAAAGGGTCTCATTGGCTCGTAGAAACTGAAACAAGATTCGAAAAGGACTTTTGTCATTTTGACTTTATTACATTTACGCCTTTTAGTTATATAGCTACATATAAGATATTATTTCGCTTATTCCTTTATTTCATGCAGTATATCTTAAATGCATAAAAGAGACGAGCAACCGAGTCGGTAGACTTTATATTAATTGCAAGATTTGTGCAGATTTGTGGTCTTCAACAAAATGATCTATCATTGCGAAAATGATATTGTAATACAATCATAAAATACATAAAGGTTAAAGCGCTGGATTTAAAAAAAGAGAATCACATGATGTTTTTTTTTTTTGTAAAAGGCAGCTAAAGAATATGTGACCTGTACTTGACTTTCCTCATAGGCATCGAATGTTAATACAGAAAAATAATCGTATTAGGAAATTCATCGTGATCTATGTTGAAATTTATTAAATGTCCATAGTCACGAGAGATACACAGCCGTAAATCCCAATAGAGGAACAGGTGATATGTAAGCACCACCACTTAGACACACTTATCTATATAAAATAAGATAAATTGCAAATACGGTGATCGTGATATATATATATATGGGATTCTTTTATATTATGCAGATTTTATTACATTTAATACTAAACAAGAACTGACTATAAGAAATTTAGTTTTCAGTTATCCTTATGAGAATATACATATTACGCCTTTGTAATATCGATTTTTTAAAATAATTTAAGATGTTATTCTATTATGCTCTGACGAAGAAGACTAAAAGGAAGTACAGAGTGTTTTAGAGATATAAAGAAGTTGCAATGCATTCAAAAAGCAGTACTTTTGCTAGAGAGACGAAGTTTAGATCTGATACGCATACCTGATTAAATTAGCTAAATTCATATAACCAGTTTTAAAAAAAAGGAAATTTCGACTTTCAGGAATATTAACCATATTTGTATGATGCATGTGGCACGTCACTAACACGTTATGGATTTAATAGATTTCAGCGTCACAGTGTGCATCACATAAAAAAATGCGTAACTTGAATAAATAATACAACAAAACGGAACTGAAACTGGTTAAATTGTTTTCACAAAATGTTAAATCTTTCACGAATGTTACAGATTTCATTATGTAAAATATTTTGTCGTCCACATTTTAGAACTGTATTGTGCGTCTGTAATTGTTTCTTTTGAAAACGCACATGCGCAATTTCCTTGTCTAAAATTGAACACTTTCAATGTCATTAAGTACATTTCACATTTTTAACAATCGTCAATCAATTTTGGAGATAAATAAAAAAATAATTAATTGTTAACGAAGTACAAGAATAGGTAGTTTTGGTGGTGAAATCATACGTATTATTACGCTTAACATTTTCGCAACTAATGTATACCAGTTCAGGTTTATGTTAATATTAAATTCACATTTAGTATTTCAGTACGGAGTGACTTTTGAATCTTTCTAAATTCAGGCGATTGTCGTAACCGATTAAGCAGGAAACAGTTCCGTGTTTCCAGCTTTATTTAATTTTGTAAACAATATATATTTGAATATGTATAGAAAACCTAATAAATATCGTACTATGGCATAAGATATTATTCTTAAAATCATCTAATCAAAATGACCGAAGGACACTTAAAGCAAGGCACAACTCGACTGAAAAATGATTTTTAGTCTAGCATTTCGCTCATTAGATTAATTGTAATTATCTTACACAACTAATTGCTTTTTTTGATCTGAATCACAGGATCGATGATCAGTAAAAACGGCATTAGTACAATTATGCTATAATCATCGACTTCACATATACGACGACCTTTTGATAAGGAGACATATCTCAAGAATATAAATGCATTACATCTAGAAAAGGTGTAATTATAAAATATGCTACCTTATCCTAATTAACAACTTAGAAAAAAAAAGAAGATAATTCATGTGTTCGTAAGGTAACATAAAATTCCATATGAGATTCTAGTCTCTTCGTAGATGAATTTTCTACCTGTAACAATTGTTTGCACAAAAATGTATATCCTAAGCAATTCTTGTTCGGAGCTTGTTTCCAACTACATTGGAGCGATTCATGTTTACATATTAATATACATAAATCATTAAAGAAACTTTGGAAGTACTACGTGCATGAAATTTTTTACAGATACATGATGTACGTGGTAACATCAATTATGCCTAGCATTGCCTGTCATAGTTTTTGTCATATCCATATTTGAATATGTTTTATTTAAAGAATGAGCGTATGGTGAATTCCAGTCGCGATGAAAAATATCTTCCAGCTGTTGTCTAATGCTGTTTTGATTTTTCAGACTATTATCTTCGAATAACATACTGATACCTGTAAAATCAAAATAATACATTCCATATTGCTTTGAATAAAGTATTGTTAGCTGCTCATTTTTTATTTGATGCACTAAATGATATGTAGATGATGCTGCTATCCTACTAATTATAAACTATCAATAAAAATCACGTTACATACGCACCAGCTGTATCAATGAAGTAATCACCAGACCAATTGCTTGTACCAATATATGCAGCAATGTCAGTAACCATATATTTATTATGATTAACTCTACTAAATGGTATCTTATCAAAATCCGATGTTGTTGGAACAATAAATCTCTTCTGAAAAAAACAAAAAAAAACAAAAATAGAACATAGAAACTAGTAAGAATATTTTAAATAATAGACTTTGTAAATTTTATATAATAGACTTTTGGGTTACTAACAACTTCAATCTGGACACC
Organism: Trachelus iudaicus; assembly: GCA_030142595.1. Lineage (NCBI taxonomy): Eukaryota > Metazoa > Arthropoda > Insecta > Hymenoptera > Cephidae > Trachelus > Trachelus iudaicus. Next base: position 1,032,420 of record JARQTH010000318.1, read on the forward strand.
TTTGTAGCTATGCGTTAGATCCTGTAAGGATTTAAGGAAGAAGTCTTCAGACGTTCGTGAATGTTTCCACCATGATATTAAGAGCCTGACATTTATTTTGCGTTCAATGGCAGCTGACCTTAAAGCATTATCGATGATGGGCCAATATCTGTAATGTGCAACAAAACATTTAATATTTTGTTAGACATGTAGTTGACTTATTAATAAATAAATACATAATGTATACAGATATTAATAAATTATTTAACATAGAAATTATCTAAAAACTAAGTACATACTTTACTTTAGGCGTGTAGATGGTTAATGGAAAGTAGTCCATGACGGAAATGTAAATAAACTTTTCTGCTTTCTCAACGCAATGCAATATTGCATCAAGATCGTTGCTTCTGCCAATTGGAGAAAAGGGAGGCGGCGAACTCTAAAACCCATTCGCAATAGCAGGTTACACATCCTACTATCTTACGCACCCCAGGCAACATCATTACGACAAACATGTCCTTAATACCAAGAGAAACGAAAACTATACATACCGCTATAAAGCTCCTGTATTTATTGCCATCCAGAGTAAAGTTCATAGGATTATCCATATTTATTTTCGTTCTGAGAGACGGGGGCCATGAGGATGGCACTTTGCCATCTTTACCAAGCATCCAATAAACCTGTGGAAACGTAGGAACTTTTTAAAATCATGTAAAGTCATTGAACGACTTCTCAAAAAGCGATCTACATTAAAAGATGTATAAAATATCATTTTTCCAAGAGGTAGTTTTCTCATGGATGAGCACGAGCCTGAAAAAATTGAATGATTGTAAATTTGGTTTTAGGTTATACTCACGTCAAAAATTTTTCCCAAATCCTCTGCCAGACAGGAACAATTTAGGATGAACACGCCAAGCTCTTTCACTTGTGTCAAGGATCTCCAATCCATATTTGCTGAACCAACGTAAGCATGCGTTCTATCTATGAGCCATAACTTCGTGTGCAATACACCGCCCCCCAGTAATCCAGCAAAATTTAAGCTTCGCACCTTGAGTAATAAAAAACGGCATTTTTCATTTCACATCAAATTTTCATGGTCCATTCTCGAACAGTGACCGCTCCAATAAAAGCTTAATATAATTATAAAATATCTTCGCAATAATTGATCAACATTTTAGCGGTCTCATAATAAAGTTATGTAATAAATCATTGCCAATTTAAATTTGCGCAATCCCTAAGACATTAATTACGATATAACGAAGAGCAGGTGCGTCAAAATTTTACTTGACGCTTTGTCAGTCTTTGAGAGCCAACTGTTTTCAAATTTACAAACGATTAATTGTCTTCACAACTTAAACCCGAGACCAAGCTGTCCAGAAGAAGGGAAATCGATACAGGCTTATTGAACCACAAGATTAATGACATCCAGATTTTACATAACAGTTAAAAGCATTTGAATCGAATTGCATTGTACAAGGCTTAATTACAATGATTACATGGTTCTTTTATCGTTTCCTTCATGTTTGCATACATGTAATGTAATTATTCTATGTGAAATTCACATTTCATCCCTTCGATAAATATACATAAAATATTTTAATGTTATTACCTGTGCATTTGCTTTTTTAGCCAAATATTCCGTGTCCACATTGGGACTAAGTTGGGACGGGGCATTTTGTGCAATTTTTAATCGTACACCCCTGTTTCTTCCTGCATCGAGAAGCGCTTCAAAAACTTCCTCACCCTGCAAATGCAAAATTGTCGATATTCGGCGCGATTCGCGGAAATTAAGAGGGGATAAATTATTGTCACTGGCATTGTTACTCACTTCTTTAGCACTGTCGTCCGGATAGACATCCTCCCTACTCATTGTCCAATACAAGGACGCGATTTCTATAGTTTCTTGTGCAGATCCAATCAGTTCCATCCAAGAATAATATGTGCTGTCGTGCATTACCGATCCATTGCTGTAATTCAAACCGATGGGTATCGACTCTACGAGTGATACTCTGCAGCTATCCATGCAGGTCAGCGAAGAGTCATTGTTTGAATTCGTTGAATTCAATAAATGCTTGTCTGCTGCATGATCTAGTAGAGGCAGTAGAACCACCAGCACGATCAGGATTAAGATTACGGTGATTGGAATGCAACTGGGTCTGCACCATCCTTGCGCACCCCACCTGCAATTTTTCACAAATTAAGAAATTCATTAACACAATGTAATATAGTATGCGTTAAGTGCATCAAGTGACATTCGAAGTAATCCGGCTTCTGCTAATGGTTATGATTTACGAGTGCTTTTATATCATTTAAACTCGTGATTACGACAAATACACAAATAGACAATAAATTGTGTACATAAATATTTCGATTATTCCATTATAAATATAAGTAAATTTAATGTATCGAATTATAAACAAACATTTGAAAAATTTTTTAAACAATTAATCATGATGTTCCCACTGAAGTGCTATAGTTCTATATTACAATGCTGTTACAGCGTGTATTTCACGGTTCACAAAGTCATAAGGGCATTCACTGACTTTTACAATTTCACTTGTTTGAACAACGACAATGCACTTCCCTGCGAATTTTGTTACATGAGCTAATTTTATTACGGGTACTCATTAATAATTCATATATGTCACGTATGCATTCGATAACTCTATTATAATAGGCCAGTGATCGCAGATGGAAAGGATCCTTGATATTTCCTCCTTTTCTTTTTCTTTCGTTGCTCTCTTTATTAAACGGGGCACTTCGAATTGCCCTGGGCACACGACACTCATTTCTCTAGAATAATGATTCGTTCAGCGAAGTCTATCGATCATTGTTTATCCAACAAGTATACATATTCAAGACACGCCAGTACTTAAAAATAAACTTAAAAATCGTCAAGCGAGGAGCCTCGCCTGTTTCAAGGCTGCTGAAGCAAATCATCCCAGGACAATAGATAGTGCTGTTAATTCAACTTATAAGAGCTTTTCTCACTCGATACGCAAAGATAAAGCAAACTGAAGAATATACAAGGTGTCCCATTTGAAACAGGACGGTTGAATATCTGTTTAAGGAAGAGCGAGAGACAACAAAATGTTTCAGACGAAACTTGTAGGGTACGAAGTCATATTTAGTTCCATTTTCGTGTGATATTTCATAGAAAATCTATGAAAAAAAATCATAAAATAGGATATGGTTGAATTCGTCTCGATGAGACGCGCAACTTGTGACGGTTCAAAAATGTTGTTGCCATTTAAAAAACCTGGCTTTATGCTTGCAACATGGAAGCATAAATAGTAGGAGCATAAATTCTATTTGTACTGACTTTTCCCCTTCGTACCCTACAACTTTCGTCTGAAACATTTTGCTGTCTCTCGTTCTTCCTTAAACAGATATTCAACCGTCCTATTTCAAATGGGACACCCTGCATGTCTGCCGTGATAACGTCAACAAATGGAGATCTTGTTAAGAAAGAAAACATATCAACATATTACAGGTATTAAATGTATCAATCGTTCGAAATAAATTTTAGCAGTACGTTAGATCAAAATCAGTTGTACTTACTTCGAATTCGTAAGGGGGTCATCTACATCGCCCCTCAGCATGAACCCAGATTGATCCCACAATTCGAGATCATCATCACCGGACGGCGAATTTACATCCAACCTTGCATTCTCGGAAACAGTCTGAAAAACGGTATTATCTGAGCATTATTGCATGAATGGAGCAAGCGATAAGAAATTCCAAATGGTTTTCGTTAGAGAACTTACACAGCTGTAATTATTAGTGAGAATATATGTTCGTTAGAAAAATATACATCTAAAGTTGACAAAATAGGACACGATTTAATTTGCGCATTCACAAATATAGCGTGAACCTTCAGGTTTATCGGCAATGAACCACTCCATAAAGTTCCTTAATCAAGGGTCGGCAGTTATAGGGATCTTCGATGCTGTTTTTCTGATCCGTTTCTTTGGGATAATGGCCACCATTGGTATAACCTCAACCAACGAAAGAGCGGTTTCAGTACTTTAGTTCGATTATTGCAAGGGTGAATCCAATATAAAATTTATTTATCATTTTGGTTTTTTACTGACCCTATTCCCTGATATCATAAAAGTTACGTAACATTTTGGGGCTACCGTAACTTTCTATTGTCGTTTTGTGAAGTTACTTCATCTCATAGACGAATCACGGCTATGAAACATAGATATTTGTGAAAAAAGGCTAAGACAAATAAAAAGTAGATAATTTTTAAATGATAAAGAGTCCGTGTCGAAGTTTTCTTTGTAAGTAATTTCATCTCTCTACTTGATAATGCAAACTTGTAATTTGCATTTGTCTTATCGCCAGAGTACTACATTGCGCAACCCCTTCCGTTCATATAAATTTCAATCAGATTCGATAATAATCTGAATTTGCATTTTGTCGAGTCCACAAGACCTTTTTGTTTTAAAACGTTCGAAAGAGATATGGAAAGTGACCACAAGCACAACAAAAAACTCAATAAAACTTTATAGGTAGTTTTTTCGCAAGCTTTCATCACTTTTACCACTTTCGTCACTTTCCACGAAGTACAATTAAATTTTATCACACATACGAATATCATATGAAATTAATTGAAAGAGTAATTTAATCCACTGAAATTCATTAGTATATATCTTCCTTGAGACGTTATTCTCACTGCAATCTTAATGTAGCCGTAAACTAATAACGTAGAACGACATTTCAACAAAAATACTACAAGAATCACAGATGTGTTTAGGTATAATCAAAATTATACACGCAATCTAATCTCAGTAGTATATTCTAATCGTATTCCCTTATTACAACATATGGAATAAACTTCTACTTTAATTAAAGTGCTAGTTGTAATCGCGATATTCCCCCGTCCCCCCAATATTTTCTTGATGTACAAATTAATGTGCGAGAAAGCGCGGTCGATGAATTCCCTAATGTCACTGCATTATAACCTATAGTTCACAAAACTCTGACCTTGGCAGTTTTATTATCGGCCAGCCAGATAAACTACACTTACCCGTAATTGTTCCTCCTTTTTTGTCCCTTTTTGAAGGCCGACTCTAGTCATACTTCGCGGATACGATCAATAAAATATCAATATTAAAACACACTGTCACAGAGTATATGAAATGAGTGTCGTAAACAAGTACGTGACAACGAAATTCCGAGGTTAGGTTACCTACAGTAGGAACATAGCGCAGCTTGTGGAATACTCGAATGACAGACGTGGCAACATCGTACTTGGCGCCATGTTTGAATCCCCGTTTTCGAGGTTGATGCATATTTGATGGTGTTTTCTACTTCATTGCAGGGGAGTTCCGAGCATGTTATTGATCGGTTATAATATATTATATTCAGTTGTCACGAAGCTGAACCCTTTAACTCAACCATTTACAAGGGAAACAATGCAGTTGATATGAAAAACGATTGAAAAATCTATAGTATGTCGAACAATTCGAAATAAATTGAACGACGGTCCTGTGTGAAAGAAATCACTAATGCAAACCTCAATTCGAACATGATAATTTAGAAAAAAACGAGATAATACTACAATAAAATTGAAAAAAACCCATGGTTTTCACACTGTGAAAATAAGACAGCTTTAGGTCCGTTTCGAAATTCATTAGCAGTAGGTACTTTCAATATTTCGTGTCCCTATTTATATTCGCACACATCTGAGGCTACGTTCCGAAATTCACTGCTGGTACTACAAGTATTGTCATGTCTCTATTTACTTGCGTACAATTAAGTGAAACGTAACCATGCTCGCAGTAGTAGCAGTGAATTTCGGAATGTACCCTGAAAGAGATACAATCATACTGATACTAGAACGCAAAATTACGGGACGTAGATTTTAAAGATCTGTTATTACTAAACTCAAATACGAAAATACGTTTGACTAGCGCAGTCGGAGTTAATTATCGTTCGGTATATAGAGAAATATATGCACACATAATACAGCATCAATTTCCAAGTTACTTCTCTACAATGTAACTGTGGGAGATGTGCTTGGCATCGTCAATAAAAAATAGAGACTTGTCCATCAATGTTATACTCAGCAGTACAACATCGAAAACGTCAACAATCTAGAAATTGTTCTTACATGAGGTCCGAGCGCGCGCACGAGTGTGTCTGTGTGTTCCCTCAATACTTTGCCATTAGAGTAATGCGTTTTTAATATGAATTAGCCGGGAAACATACTCGGACAATTACCTTGATTAAACTCGTCCTTAGCTCATCCCCGTTCCCTTCCACCCTGAATGTAATGCAATTCATAATTTATTTCGTGTGAACAGTCTGTCTTCATTTTCAAACCCACGCCTCACTTTGTTTTTCCCTCTAGAGTCGGAATGTTGATTTTGGAGCAATGTGGGCGGTAGACTCGGCCGGAGATGAGGGATACGACGGTATGGATCGCGGAGGGGTAACTGCGGGGTAGACGAACGGACTCCAAAGGGGCGACTGATAATTAAACGCACGGAAAGGCCTTGCTAATTTATAAGTGCTAAACAATTATTTGCATGCTCTGCGAAGTATTTGTTATTCACGATTAGAGTAGTGTTCCGTGAGACTGTTGGTAAGATATAGAAGTGTTCCTTAAAGTGAGGAATATTAGCGCCGTGGGACGAAACTGATTTTTTCCATGCTATAATAATAATGCTTCCTGACCTACTTTGGCGTTTTATACATACACCGACGCGTCGTTATAACGAGGACGTAGTCTTGTCAACTAGTATATGTACTGTCACACTGCGATTCATTGGGAATTATCAGAGGAAAAACTGTCAGACTGCAGAATATAACATAACAGGTGGAATGAAACAAAGCAAAATGTAATGAGATGATGTTGCTTCGTGCGAAAAGTAATTGAGTACCAGGTTGGCAACCCTCGTGCCGTAGGGTGTTACCGGACGCAGACAAAACACAATCAGAGTTTTTTTTCTCGTACGATTTTGGCCCTTGGTCATATGTTTTTTACACTGAATTTCCTGTCTCCCTCGCTCTCTGTCCTTTTTCATTCCGCCACCCATCACTTCCTCAAACCTTCAAAAGTCGCCATTTTTACGTCATCTCCCCTGTTTCTTCGTGTAGCATCATTTCCTGTTTCATGAGCGATACACGTAGATACTTTATCGGTTAAAAGAGCTGATAAAATTACTGGTCACACCCCTGACGTCACAATCGATTTTAACTATTTCGATCGATAAGGACAAGTAGCTCGATCAATATTGTAGGCTTCATATCGCGTAGCAAGATCTAATTTATGGTGCTACATTATGACGCTGTAACCGTTGATGCTAATGTTTCTGTTCTTGACGCAGCGATGCGCATTTATATGCTATAGTTTGTTAAACGTGGTGTTATTACAATTACAATATGAAATTACGTGCACCATAAAGCAACAGAATTCTGAATTTAATTTTTAGGATGGGTAAAAATGTACCCATAGTGCGTGTTAAATAGATACGATAGTCTCTGTCACTTTTACAGATTTGATATAAAATGTTTCTAGGCAATTACCTAATTGTTCATCCTAAAGCATACGCTACGATTTTTGTAATTGAATACACTTGTAGCAACTTTTTGAAATTTATATATAATATGACAGTGTATCAGATACAATTTCAAAATTAATAAATTATTTGGAAAACGACGCTACTCGACGAAATATTCTACTTGGGGATACTTTTATTTGATCACAAAAGATATGCAATATTAAGAAAGTTATAATCCGAATTAGATAATAAAATAATAATAACTTTCATAACAGAAACTCAAAAATAGTACTACAGTGGCATTCTGGTATCACCGCTGAGCGATTATTCATGAAGCTGTTAGGAAAGCACTTGGAGTTCTTTGCTCTTTTTACTCCAGAAAAAAATTTAATTTATAAAGCTATCGTTTGTTAAAAGTTTAGAGCAAGTTTACGACAGGCCGATAGACAAGTTGCGACAGGGTAAACCTTATCAGTACGAATGTGATGCTCCATCGCGCTGTTACCCCTGCTGTGTCTCTTGCGCTTTTTGAAACAAATGGTTGTCGTTAACTTAATACGCAAAGAGACTAATGGAAAAGCGCCAATGAAAAGTCGATGGTCCATAATTCAGAAAGCGAAAAGAGGTTAAATGATTAAGAACGTCGATATATTTATTCATTCCTTGTAGAGATTCTTCAAAAATGATTTGAATTTCTCCAACGAGATTAAATTATTATACTTTATTATTAGCAGTACGTCGATACCGTTTTCTGCATCACGAAAAACGCTGAAGTATACTTTCAATCGATTACATTAAAGAAAAGAGAATGTTGCCGTTACGTTATTAGTTTAAAGCTACATTTCTCAGTATACGCAAATGCTCTACAAATAAAAATGCCTTTATTGATTTTTTTTGTAATCGATGGCACTAATGGTTTCTCATAAACCAACCGGACACGATGAAAAACGTTAAATCAACAAGCACACACCACTTACGTGTTTGCATAGGTCGCGTCACGTCGGTCTTCCGTCGCAGCAAAAAGCACAATAGCGTATGAGTTGCGCCAAGAGAAAATTTCTAATTCACCAAATATATTATCCAGTATTCCGACGAATTGGAATAACCGACACTGCACACGAATTTATCGTCCTCGAGGTGTATCGGGATATCACGGTATTCTACTGCGGAAGCCGCGAATGGTGGATACTTCTAAGAACAGGAAACTAGGCCGCGCAGCTGTCAGAATATTGTAATTACAAGTATAATTTCGAATTGCATGGTATTATGGTACACTCCGTTTCGCAAAACTTGGAGCGTACTTACCTGCAGCTAGTGCCAGTTGGCGCGTGCAGCTAGTTCGCGTGTCTAACCGCGAGGGCTGTCTCGGGAAAACTAACCTAGCATAAACTAGCGTAGGCCACAGCGACCGCTTTGTTATATGTACGACAATAATTGTACGTCGAGATTACGCAACGAATGCACTCCACTTTAAATATACGATCCTGTACGATCAAATTCAATCATTCTTTCTGAATCATTAGCGTTCACCAAACTCAAGCGTCATTCACCGATACCATCCACATTCATGTGTACACGGTTAATTTCAAGGACTCCAACTACTGTTGCGTCAGTGGCTCCTCCTGTGATTTTAAGACTAAAATAACGAAATGGATATAACCATCGACATATAGCATGGACTACGCGATCCCTACTTCAAACTCCTTGAAAAAATTTCCGCTCGAATAGACAAAGAGGGACTGAGGTGGCGGCCAGTAGCTCTCCTTTTCTAACGCTTCCACTGGCTACGTTTTCTATACTCTCGTAATACGGCTGCTGATTAGAAAGAGACAGGGCTTGGCCGCCACCAATCGCCATCTTTTTCTATCAGCCGACTATTTTTCCTATGCTTGTGCGTAGTCCATGCTATATGTCGATGGATATAACTGTGGTTGTACTTAAGAAATTTTGTCGTCAAAGTAGAAATCTAACGCATCAGCTGTCTGACGGTTTTAAGACTGGTGTTCGTGTAATTCAATGTATGTATAAAGCTTGTGTCTGTTACATTTTTACAAAGGAATACGATCAGAGGCGTATGAATAATTAAAAGTGTGGTGAATACCAATGAACGTTTCTAGAGGGTTTCGTATGATCTAAAGATACTACAAAAGCGGGAGGGTGCACAAACTTAGCAAAAGGTTACGTGAAAGTTCCAGACGTAAATATTGGCGAAAATTCGTCTACGTGGCATACACTCCACTAGGATAACAGGGGGACGCAAGTGGTAAATAAGATAGAGGAGTGAGGGATTCTCGTTTCGACGATTTAACGGGTGTTTCTCATGATAAAGCTAAGGTCTGAAAAAGCATGTACGAGGAATGGACAAGCAAGGAATTATGGGTTCGCAACTAATACAACGGTTTCCGGTCTATGGCGTTTTGTCACGAGACCTTACCCCAATACCCAGGACGATCGCCATGGGAATTGGCTTCGAGGCATCATTGCCATTCTTGGTAAGACATTAATTTAACATTCGTTCTAATGAAGCTAGTGTAATGATGGTGGATGTCAGTAATCTTACGTGCTCTCAGTGTATCCCAAAGGTACGATTTTCGTACTTATTGTCCTCTGTCATGCACTCTTTTCAAATGAGCTGTAACCCCACGGACGTAGGCTATTAGTATTACAGAAGATTTACCAAATTTTTAACAAGTTCTTCACACGCATCAAATTTTTTGTCTCCCTCGTGAAACGTTTAATGACGATCGATTAATCCCACCACGCAATAATGAATACTGAAATAACATAGAATGGACATATGTTAGTCAAACAGATGTCCATTGGATGCCATTTAAATATTTTGTATTGCACGGAACTCACAATCAGTACATGATATAGAATGAAATGTGTTTGATTTGCAATTTACACCATTATCATTTGTCTAATTATTTGCAATAATCGATTAAAATGATTTAAACCGAAATTTATACTCCATTTGTAACGCACTCTTCTACATAGTCTTATTAGCAGTGACAAGGGAAATTCATAAAAGCATCTATCTGACTCTTGAATTGGTGTAGTATAATTATAATAAATAACAAGTAATATCACAGTTACTCGTAGGATGAGGTTCCTGAAATAATCCAAGATTTCGTTATGGGCGCGTCAGTGAAAATGTTCAAGAAAATGAAAATGCACGTGCGCATAATCACTCTTAATAAGCACTTGGGCAAGGGATGTTCGTGTTGGAGTACAGTTAGGACCGTGAATTTTTTATTACCACCCCCTTACCCTCCGGCGACTCCCGTATCGCCATTGTCCCTCATTCCTTCCATTAACCGTGCTTCCCTTTCTACATATAATTCCAAACAAATTTAATTTCGGCCAGTCTCTTTTTATCGTTTCGTGGCGAAAACACTCGCGTCAACGTCCTCCGTATAAAGTGCAGACCAGTAGACGTGCAAAAGTACTGCCTGCTGCACCCTCCCTCCTTTTGGGGTGTTTTCCGTCCCCCCTAAGCTCCTTGCAAGATGTAATCTCTTTCCACGTATTGCCGCGTGAATAACATCCCTGCATTTTTCGTTTATGTCTCTCGCGCACGCAATGAGCCGCGAAAATGATATAAAAGCAGAAAGCGTACAGCCACGGGAATAATCAATCAGCAGGGGTCGATCGTATCCTCCGATGGAAACGTCTTCGCCAAAGCTGTTTCGCCTGGTGAAACACGTGGCGGATGTTTGTCGAAAAAAGCAACACGCTATTACTGTCACACTGTACGCGAAAGAATTCGTAACGGACTTTGAAAAATCGAAGACACGCAACAAGATCAAGACGAAATGGCTGTACTTATTCGACAAAGTCTTATTACGAATTAACTATATTACGAAAAATTTTCTAGACTGTTCTCGCTCGTGCTAAATATTATCGAGTATGACTATCCGATTGCGATCTTGGACACGTAATTTCATCGGGCTCTGCAATTGGTACCACACGGCTACTTATTTTAATTTTAGTTCTGAATTTTTCATAATCCTCATCCATACTCGTGGATGGACTGTCCTCTTGCTTAATAATGACTATACGTTTATTATAGAGAATCAGCTTGAATTTTCTTACAGGAACAAATACCCATTGTTCATTCTGATGTCGTTCACTTTTTTTTTTAGATTTCAGTAATATTTCTCAGTTACGAATTTTATGCATTTATGAAAGAACGAACGCATTGATAGTTAAATATTAACTGTTTTGCAGATCTGCGCGCAATATTGGTATTATTATGCTTCGGGCGAATTCCTGCTTATGTCATAGCAAATGGACGATCTATACACGTGGTTAATTCTTAATTAAGTGCACTACACGTAAACAGTGACTGTGCACTCAGGCGCAGTTAGACCGGTATACTCGCTACGTAGCATTCGAATGGTGTAACAATAATAACATTTGAACGAGCATGAGATTGAGTGCTTTTGTTTTGACTAGTCCGACTATTTTGACTGTAATGAGTATAATTACCGGCGTAATTATTTACTGGACTGTTACCGCAAGTTATGGCTTCCCTTTGAACAATTGGTTATGCGAGCACTACCGTGTGATTTGTTTATTACGCGATACTCCACTAAAATGCACCATTTCCTTTCACTGAGAACCATACGTGTTCGTAATTGTTTGCTGCACATTAACAAGGATATGATTTGAAATGTAATATAAAATTAAATGGATTTAAAAACAAGTAAACCTTATTGTTGTATATTCTATTTAATTAAAAGCTCGCGTAAACATTTATGCGATAGGTTTATGTAAGTTTTTTGAAGTCAATAAAATTCAGAGATATTTTGACATTTCAATTATTACGATATACATAGTGAAGGCTGTATCTTGATCTGTCATTTGTATTATTTCAAGATGTATTGTCGATACAAAAATTATTTTTAATTACAGTTACTGAAAACTGAAGCTGCGTGCATGAATACTTTTTGTAGAGATATCATCACGTAACGCAAACAATACATTTTTTAATAGAACCAAAACCTTTTACACGACGTGTACTCGTTATTCGGAACGAGAACGCGAAAAATAATGTTTCGAATAAATATTGTTGACGAATGAAACTGGTCTGGCTTAAAAATCGTATTGTTAAAATTTTACATCTAAACGAAACATATAACCACTAGAAATTGTGCACATACATGCGTAGGAAAACAATGGATAAACGCCCATAAAGTATTCAATATAAGTAAAAAAGAAACCTGCGTATCTCAACACATTGAAATTTATCTGATATCACCAAACTCCATCGTACAGAATGGCATTAATGAATATCTTGTGACTAGAAATACGAATAAAAAATATAGTCGAAGTCAAGTAATGACATCAAAATAATATTGATAGGAGAGGCGCGTCGTACTGATGGAAAAAATAATATTAGTTGTGAGGAACATGATTACAGAAAAAATATTTGTCAATACATAAAGAAAAAGGAAGAATTCCAGAATTATACAAATAATCATAGTTTTGAGACTTCCCCGGCCATTGCTCATATGGCTATAATTGGCTTTCCAATCGGAACCGGGCTCTGGAAGTCTTAACTTGCCGACGTTTCGCAAACATTGCAGCTTGCTTCATCAGAGCTTGGCCGGTATTCCATCATCAATAATTCCTACGTACTCTCGTACGAACATCAATTTACTCATCAATTGTCGAATGACAAACTGTTCTTTGCTCTGTCAAAGCAGCATAAAATTTTAATCATTGCACTACGTTCCCAAGCATTGGTGCACTTTTAGTGGCACACTATATATCGTATACTCTGCCATACTTGCTAGTATTCCGTTTACTATAGACAGACTTTATATAGATACTCTGTTGAGTGTTAAATTTATCGAAATGGCCTTGTAACACGCAATGTCAAAGACGGCCCTCTCGCATGCATCGTCTCACCGCATCGTCATAAAGAGACTCGATTCCACGGAGGCATATGAATTTTTTTCTCTCTACAGAATGGAAGCGAGACTCTATTACGAAAAGTAGTTCTTTAGAAACGATCTATCATGCGCACGCTGATAAGAATTCAGATTGTAATCGTACGAGCAATATTAAAATATAGGACTAAAATTTCCAAGTAATTTGCACGAGGCGAAGCCATAGCCATTTTGTATAATAAATCGAGAAAATGAGGTAAATCTGTTAATGCAGGTAGCCACTAGTACCACCTGACTTAGGCTCAGCTGCGCTAGCAGTAGTGGTATCAGTACCAGTTACTCTCATCCTGAGCAATCCAATCAAAGAAGGTGCTTGCTGAGAGACTAGTTCCGGAATTGGGGACAGAAGAGGAGGCAAATGAGACGTGAAGAAAGTCTAAATCCTTGGAGAGAACTCTGAAGGGACGCTACAGTGTCCTTAGAAGGTTCGAATGGTCGGCAATTCGAGACAGTGCTCTGTCGGTAATGTGCCCTGCGGACATCAGCGCCGGCAAGATTCTACGACGGCGGTTGGAAGAGCCATCAAATACCTTTCAAAAACGTATCGGACATAGGACAACCGTTTTCTTGATTACCCGAAAACACTTTCGAACCAAGTCCAACTGTTCTGTGGTTAACGAATTTGAAAAAATAGCTGTGAGTAATCGAGAAGTTATTGGTGCCTGCCGCAGACGCGAGAGACGCACTAAGAAATGTAAACGATTGAAGTTGCTTTACTAAAGATAAGTAAATCGTTGTAGTCAATGCCACGGTGGATAAACGTTATTGTAACCGAAGACGATGTCATTCTCGTAGCCAAAACCGTGAAATATTGATCTATGTAAATGACTGTAAGTCATAAAGCAATAGTTCGTGATAGTACAGGATGCTCCAACACGATGAATTTGCATGAGCAAGAATAGTTCGTAATTTTAGAGTTCACTGCATTGGACGTATGTGGGTTGCTCCATTTTTGTGAGTGTAACCTTTGAACTTCAAGGTTTTCTAGTATAGGATAAGCATGATCGTTATTCTAATTTTTATATTTATATAATTCTGAGACATTGCGTTTTATACATATATGCTTTAGGTGGGTTATGTCTGAGTATATTTAATTTCGGGGACCCTCCGACACAGTCAACAAAACTGATCCTTCGCAACTTGTGTACATAATAGAAATGAAAGAACGAGGTTTTTTTTTAGATGACACTGTGCCGATACTGAGTATCGATTTATCTTGAAGGATTCTGAAAATACTTTTAGATTCTTTTAACGTTGAAAATATCGATCAGCCTTGTAAAAATAATTTAACGTTACGTAGAAATATTTATTTTCAAAATTTAAAATATTTTCATTTATCAAAAACGTTTGTTTCTCTCAATTTTTATCTCCATATGATATAGGACCATTTGTATTCTTTGTCGATGTAAGCATATTTCATGTATCTACCCGATATCTCAGATTTTAGTTGTAACTACAGAGACTGTAGTCAGCCCGCAATATCATCCCTACTTTTAGGGGACTTATCTACATTACGGACTCGTAAGGAGATTGCCCCTCAAAGTGGAACTGATGTTCTAGTGCAACTATAGACATGAACGAGTTATCGATTGATGGAAGCAATACAACATTGAGAACGATTTTACCGAGAGTTTGTGCCTGGTCTTTGGCGTTCTGCTTTTGTGATGTGGCAAAAGAACGACGACGTCCTGGTCCTTTCCTTGACCTCCTGGGTGTCTCGAGAATGGTCTACTGGATGAAGTTGCACTAGCTGCTGATGAGGATGAAGCCAGAGTCGTTGATCGCTCAGCATTTGAGTATTTCGAATAGGCAACATTTGTAACATGATTGCTGCCTCCGTATGATACGTTATGAGTATTGTTTACCTGCATTTTCAAAAACCACATATCATTAGTATGTATAGAAAAAATATTGGTAAATGATGGGCTATCAATGTCTACATATTTTCGAGTACTTTAAAATCCAAATCCTTATACATAGATTCTTATACATAGAATAGATGAGCAATTTCTTGTTTTCTTTTTTTTAAATAAATCTATTTACCTGTACGAGAATGTGACAAGCTTGCGATGCGATTTGAAAGAGACCATCTTGTAAATTGCGTCCTGGGTGATCATCACTTTCAGTGCTACTCTTTCCCCATCCGAAAAAAGACATTTTTCAATATTGAAATGCAGGTCTTAGTTCTCTATCTCGATGACGCATGTCGAAATCATAGGTTTTTTCCTTTAGATCCTGCAATCGATGTGTTGATTAATTAAAATTTTGAATCGGATTCAACTTTTCGAATTGCGTGACATTCATTAACACTAAACGTACCATCTAGCGGTCATTTGACCGTTTTAAAGCCAAAAATACGTTTATGAAAAATTATCGGTAGGTTTAGTGTTAAAATTAAGTCAATGTCTATAGAAAATATCATTTTTCAGATTTCTAAAGGAATTAATCTTTGGTCGATTCATCATTTTTCTGTCAACCTTTTATTTGCATCATTACTATTCGCATTATGAACTTATACACATTTTTAAGGGAACACAGTTTTGCACTATAAATATATCTAATATTCGTACGAAACCAACAAAGCAAAATATATTAGAACCCCGATTAACCAGAGACGGGACATTCTAGGAGCGATTTAACCGTGCGCCTTCCAGTGCCTCCCATGCGTAACGAACACCGGGTGACCGGGCAAGGCGCGAAACATTTCTGAACTCAAAATTCTCTTAGTGCTTCAATATCTATGTAAGCAACAAGAAAGCTTTATATACAGAAGTAAAAGTTCCTGTGCATTACATTAGAATTTTACTAGTCGGAACAATAAATTACGTTTAATTCGAATCAATTGGGGTTTCAGTTATCTGTGAAACCTTCGATCCCGAGCTTCCCAGGTTAATCGGCGTTCTACTGTAATTCACAAATCAAGCAAGCCGTGCTATCTAAATTTCTAAAATTTCTAAAATTTTATTTTTAATGATAGACACGCATATGAATAATAATTGTTTATGTGAAAACTTTGTTTCATTTTATCATATCAATTTTCGTACTATGGCTTTAAAAACCAGTAGTTTTAACAGTCTTAATACTATATAAATTTTTTTACGTATTTGATTATTTTTTGGAAAAATTCCTATTGGGATAATTTATATATGAATGGTGTTTGACTTTCCATGCAAGCAAGGATTTCGATGTAAGAACTCTCGGTGCATATAGACATTTAATTACGCTGTTGGACTTGATGAATCATTTGATCTTTATCGCAGATTCCAATGATGAAATTATTCGAAGAAATGGTCGTGAGTAATATCATGAAGAATTTCTCATGCGTCTCGCACGGAACTGCCTAATATACATATAGCCAATGGCTAAATATAGGTAGGCACATACAATTTGATTACGAACAAGATTTATGATTTTGTTTTGGGACATTAAGCTGCGGGTGCACCATACGTAGCAGCTGACGATGGGCAGGTGCCACGTTTTCATTTATAAGCATTTATAATCAGCACTGCTTTTCCACATCCGGAAACAAAAGTCATTGTTAATTTATTCAATTATTTGGAAAATAATAGAATGAATAATAATCGTGTCTTGAAAAAATTCTCTATTATACAATTTCCGTTTATATATCTGCCTTCAAAAGATGGACCCTTTTATTGCAAGGATACGTTCAAACAATATATTACTTTCTTACATAAACTTCTTTGTAACCAATCTAAAGTAATATTGTTTTTAACGAATTTACGTACTCTTTAAAATTTATCTTGCATAATGCTTTTTTTTTCATTTATGTACTTAATTTTTCAAGAGTATTATTTTCTATCTTGATTGCGCACGTATTTACAACAGAGCAATCTTGTATCTTTACTTTTATATTAAAATTTGCAAATGGCCGTTTTACCAATGTACATATCATAGTTATTAATCGATAAATAAATTTACTTATTTAGTACGCGATCAATACTTTTTTCTGATCGCTTCGACAAAAAAGGTCTCACGGTAATTGATAGCGCCAGTCGATGAATTATATAGTTCAAAGGTAGTTTCACAGAATAATTGTAAATGTAGGGATTGTGTACTGTATCTACAGGACTGACGTGCGTAGGCAGGACGAGAAAATTACTACTTACGCGTTATCACGCAGTCTGATAGTTCTAAGGAACGTAGGTGGTTGTTTTCACGGAGAGAGTTTGCCATTAATTTTTCGTATAAAGTTCACGATAAAATTTACCGTAAAAACCAGCAACCGCGGGACATCGTTACCATTTCATTATTTATTGCTTATAACAGTTATAACACACGATATTTTGATTGGCTACAAATAAATTTGACAGTGCACATGGTAAATATTTTTACAATTTTTACTGCGTTCTACGGTAAAATTGAGTTGACTGAATGTAAAATTTTCTGTTATTTTACAAAAAAAAAAACCTGATTGATATAACCATAAGATGATTGATATTTTCACACCATTGTAAAACTTATAGTGTTATACTGTAGAACCATATTCAGACTGTTCAATAAACCTACATTTAATAAACTGAATCATACTTTTTGAATAACTATTTCTAATTCTCTGCACATATTTGAGAGAACAACTGAAACAAATAAATATAAATTAAATAACGATTTATTAAGCCAACTTTAAAAAAAAACAAGATTAAAAAACGATTTATCACCAGATTTTACGGTTAAAATTTTAGAAGTCCTTAGAAAATGAGTATTTCTTGAAAGTTCTTTCAGTTGGATATATTATAATTTAACAACCAATTGAGGCATTCAATTTGTCGTGAAATAAGGTCATTAATGCTTGCTAGAAAATATTTCTAGTTATGAATGATGTATAAAAATTTTTAAGGATCTCTGTGTATCTTTAAATTAAACTAAACTTCAAACGATTTCTCCATAAATTCTGTTAAACTAATTTTACATATGTATACATACATATATTATTCCGTGACAGTTCTATATCCTGATTGTATTTATTTTTCGAAAAGAATATTACACGTCATCCATATCTAACGTCAAAATGATAAAGCATATACGAACTGTCGATAAAGCATGAAATAAGAAACCGAGTAAATCTACTTTACCGATTTTTAGTTGGCCCGTTTAGACTTAATGTGGGTTTAATGATAAACGATGATAAAACACTGAGGTAAACACAGAGTTGAATATAGATGGAATATAGATAATAAACAGGATTGAAAAATTGAAATTTCAAAATCTGAACTAAGCGCCAAAAGAATTGAAATGAACTCGTAATTTGAATTTGACATTAGATCTTTTACTTTGATCGAGGGTGGCTGTAACTTCTGATTAGTCTATGACTTCTGATGCACGAAAAAGATTTATCAACTTGAAATTTAGGTTCCTCCTTTGGATTACTTCTCTCTACTATATATCTATTGTCACTTACTCGGAGGTTAAAGTATTGAAATGTTTAATCCACTTTAGGAATGAATGATCAACGGAAATAATATATCATGGAAGAGAAATTATGATGATCTTTCTACGCAGAACGATAAGAATTAAAGGATTAATTAATATTAAAGATTAATCGTTCGGACGTAACACATGTTTCTTACTTTATAGGAGGCACACATTAATTCGTGATCTTTAAAGTGTATCAATTGCAACTTATAAGAGAATCAGCTGTACCGAAGTTCTCACATTTATTTTGAATGCAGCACGGAATAACATTACGTACTCCGAAGTCAAGTACACTTGAGCCAATCGATCGAGTCAAATCCACTCGACAGATACAAGTTTTATTTTACCACGACAATAGAAGAGTATAGTTCTGTCAAATAGGCGGATCAACGAGACGTTAAGTATTGAAGTGGGTCATAAGTATTCGCAGTACCAATATTCTCACTGGATGATAACAGTATCAACCTAATAGAGAGGGAGAGAGAAGAAAGAACAAAATAGAGAATGCACAGAATGAGCTCGTCATGTGTTAATATACACAACCCGAGATATTGATGGTCCGCGGAAGGGATCTTCACACCACTGGCAAATACTCATGGACGTTCGTCACTGTCATTAAATTGTTTTGCATTGTACAATTCAAATGATTAATAAATGTAAACGCTCATTATAATAAGAAAACGATATAGCGGAAGTACGTGGATCCAGGTGCCACCAAAAATTTTCTTCTGTAAGTATATCGATAAACCTATAGTCCGTGGAAGGCATGCTCACACTACCGGCAAATACTCATAAACGTTCTTTATCGTCATTAAATCGTTTTGCATTGTACAATTGAAAAGATTAAAAAATGTACAAGCTCGCCATAGTAACGGAGCGATCCAGTGGAAGTACGTGGATCTACGTATCGTCAAAAATGTTCCTCCTAAGTCTAACGGTAGATTTGGAGAGTGGAATTTTTAAAAGTAGAAGAAATAGCATTGGCGACTGGAAACTGCGACATGGATATGAAACTGAGAATAATGGTGGGAGTATGTATGTCGCTGATTAATAATAGCGGGATAGCGAATTCAATAAAAGGAAAAAAAATGGGAAAATTGTCAAGTAGGTCAACCAGTGACATGTAATGAGATACATAAGCAACTATGTTGTCCTCAAAATAGTGATTGGCGTGAAACTTTTTTTTTTACGTTTTTATCTTTTATGTCAGAATATAAATTATAGCAACGAACGTAGTTGTTTTATCAACTTTGAGAACACTACCAACGTATTTTTACGTGGAGGTTGAATAATACTGCTCATATTGTAGTTACGCATATAATAGAATTTAGTATTCCTTGTCTGATTAATTTTAAAAACATAATTCAATATGGCTGATCGATTGAAGAATTTTGAAATATAAAACTTGAATGATTTTAAAATACGATAAAACGGAATTTTTGCTAATGGACTTTGTTTCGCCTGTAGCACAGATTTTCATATATTCCTATTCTTTGTGATGCTGTAAACAAGTTTGTTTATAATGGTATTAATAATTTTGTGACTTCCAAGAATAATAAGGGTCAAATATGAAATACCATACGCTCTGGTCTACTTTAACTTCAGATTAAATCATACTTGTTTATTGGATTGTTACTCGAATATTGCCAAAAAAATGTATATTTAATATCGCTGTGAAAATAATTTAGTTATTTTATAACGTGCATCGTCATCTCACATTAATTATATTTCATATAAAGTCGAGTCGATTTATATTCATTATATATTCGTTGAGACTCATTGCCAAATATTTTAAAATTAAAATTAGATATGAATATAATCCATGAGCGACAAAGTTGCTGAAATTTTTATACCTGGTAAGTACTCCTATGAACTTTAATCAGGACCTTCAGCCATTCTATCTGTATAAAAATGCAGATATTCAAATAATAAACATTGTACAAGCTTACGAAATTTTACTACTGATATATATAAGTATAGATACTAAAAACTATCAGTATAACTTTGTCAAAATAATATGAAAATTAACCTAAAGTCATATTTTCCTGTTTTATAAATTTTGAATATTCTAAAATAATAAACTTTGTGCACGGCTTAAAAGCATATATACAGAACTAAAATAAACTTTATATTCAAAAGACATTCGACCGTATGGCACAATAGCCTATAATGCTCCTCAATAGAGGGTTGCTACGTTAAAAAAAATACGTCAATAAAATATTACGCAAAACATGGAATATAAAAAAAAAACCAATTCAATTTAAAATAACTTCGATATAGACAAACGTACAAATAAAGTACCTTATATAACGACTATGAAAGCCGTATTATATGCAAGTATTATACATAAACTACAAGCAAATAACAAATATAAGGAATCAGCATATTTACACCGTAATATAGTCACAATTTAATATATCCTCATGCGCCCATACGGTCTACACGAATTCCGAAAATGAGTACAATAATATATTTCGATTATCGATCGGATATACTGAAGCAACCTGTTTTTGATGCCATTGGATACAATACAAGGCATGCTCCAAAGTACGTGCGCAAACGAAACTCGTTTCACTTGTCCGTATTCAGAAATCTGACCATACTCAAAGCTGTTTACATGACAGCAACAAACTAGTGATATATTACTTAAAATTTAAACAAATTCACATATTCCACACGATTATTTAAGTTTCATTAAACACTAAAGCAGCTATTACAAGACACAAAATGTTATAAGTAATATTTACCATTTTCGTAGCAAATGACAATCGATGTCAACGTATTTCATGTGTCATCATCTCTTATAAGTAAAGCACTGAGAAAATTTTTCACAAAACAAAGAACAGTAAGTGCGTAGCGCATTGCACTCGTGATGTTAACTTTACAGGTGAAACAAAAAGGCTGCCCGCTTCGGACAGTTGATCATGGAGTATCGATTCGATTACTGTGGTTCACTATGACTCATCGACCGGCGATGTCGTGTATTATTCAAAAAGCACGATTCAGCGAGTAAGACAAAAATTGTGTTTCGACGTAAAAGCTCTTCCAGGTGGGAATAACACGAAATTTAAAGCTCTCCGATATCCGTCGTAGGAGCGACTTGTAAGTTGAACCTGGCTAGGCTCTAGGTACGACGAACGAACGTTTGTAGGTTGGAGGTTCTAGTTGGAAGTTTCGGGTGGGAAGGGGCGGTCAGGGGGTCTGCCTGCCCCATGGCAGGCCTGCGCTTAGACGTCTTGTGTGACCTCGATACACCTACTGGTAAATACAGGGACGAGTCACGATTCCACCATTACTACATATTGTATTTTTTTTGTACTAGGAAAATAAATTCTCCTGCCTTCTAATCACCTAGGAGCCATATTGGAATCCGAGCTCCTTTTTCGTAAATTGGATTTTGGCTGCTTGGAAATATTGCTTTCGCAAAATCATCCGCGCGGCTGTTAACGAATTTTGAATGTACTATTTCTTGTGTAAAAAAAATCTAGCGTAAAGTTTGTGCAATTTCGTAGAGAACAATATGCGTTTTTATTAGTGTGATGACATTTTTTTTTCTTCTCATTGGAGTATTATTATTGTAATCTATACCTGCTTGGCAGGCATTTCTATGTCGCGAAAGTAAAGGAAGATAAATATGGGGATTTTAATGCACTAATATTTTTTCATGGGTTTATTCCAAGATCCTGATACATTGCACGGGATGTTGCTGCACGTAGAGTAACTAAATTGAGTTTTTTTTTATAACTCTCCACTGTATGAGATTACAAAATGTTACGCTCTGTAAATATTGTACGCATAAAAGCTGAATGTCAACATTTTGCAAATACCTTTGTACTATGACCCATTTCCGCACAAATTATTATCAAATCCGGAATTCAGTGTACAAGTGCACTATTTCAATTTTGAATCGTTAATCGAAGCATTTACATCATAAATCTGTCAGCTAAAAATTCGAGAGCATTGATATCTATTCCACTCTGGATTTCGCAATTAATATCTTAAACTATTGGCGCGTGAAATATTTTTTTTAATTATCCACATGCTACGATAATAAATTGTACATATTGCATTTAAAAAAAAATAATTTTGCATGCAGATGTAAGGGTAGAAATGTTTTATTCGACCTAACTTAAATTCAATGTTTTAGTCACATAAATACATACATACATATTATAATGATGCTTTCTCTGCGTGACTGATAAATAATGGGCATCCTGAAATATTCAAAACGTAAAAGAAATATACGAAATTTTGACGACCAGTTACAGAGAAGCTGTGTCGTTTAACCAAATTAACCAAATTCATATTATAATAATTTATAATATTTAAACAAATTTTATCCTTGACCAGCTCTTATGTGGTGGGGTCGTGAATTGCAATATGAAAAACGAAAACTGAAATAATTAACTGGGATCACCAGAAACTACAGAAATTATTCCATAATACACAAAACTATCGAAATCAAAATCCACACGTGGAGCCGATTTATTAAAAAAAAAAAAAAAAAACAGTAATAGAAATGGTACGGAATGCAAGTTGACAATACCCGAAACTATATTCGAAAATAATGTTCCCGCTGGAACAAGGTTCCAAACGATATGGTACAGAACGATACGATAGTCGCTCACGCACCCGTGTACTAGGGAGAGGATTTCGCGAGGCGTGGACTGAACGATTTTGACGCTAAAATCCAGAACGAAAAAAAAAAGGAAGAGAGAAAACCGAACTTCCGTTTGTCACCGTATTAGCTATGATCGGATCCGTAGCGATCGGTAAAGCATAGGGTGATGCGTAAGAGTACGTCGAACAGACAGCTTGGTTGATCTCATAATTGGGAAGAATAGCCAAATTACACCTTGAGCTTCACACACTATCATCCAGATACTCCTAATATCCTTAAGAACGCACTATTCTGAATTATTAGTTCCTCGAGCGGATAACGATACGATAAACAATCTAAAACAATAAGAAACGGTAACACGCATATACCTGAGCTAGGAATGCCGTCAGTGACGCTACAATATTCCAAAATCGAAACCTGCCAGAGAAGCGCGCTATGGAACATACCCTAGCCCAATCTGATTCGCTGACTCATCGACTTCGGCCAAACGCTAGCGATCTTCATTTGTTTTGACGATCCTGATGAAGTAAATCCTGGCACTTTTTGACTGTTGGGATGGCTGCAGTACTGTTTCCGGGAGGAGGGAATCGCGTTCATCTCTACTCCCTCGATATACAGCTCGGTGTCGCTTCTGCAAACCACGTATGTCCTCTGATCGTAAAGACACTAGCCGAATATCCGCGTATTTGACTTTCTAGGGTGTAGGCGTCGATCTTGCTGACGGTCGGCCGCAACAGCGCTCCTCCAAGTTCGTAGCTGGCTCTCTCGGGTCCCGTAATACTACAATTTTTGCGGAATCCTCTCGAATCCGCTTAACGAATTCAAAATACAGAAGAAATGCTCCCCACAGGAAAATAAATTCAATTCGATGCCACAATAAAAGCCTCCGTAACCCATCGGGACCCACGACGTCGCCGAATTCAACTAATTTGTGACATGGATCAAGATTCACGTCACAATATATATTTCTTGTTAATCTTATCTCTATCAGTAATATAATTTTTAAGATTCAATTAAACTGGAATATTTTATGGGTAATGATTTTAAAGGGGAGTATTTCCTATATTAATAGGACATTATAGAAAAGGGACGAGGGTCTTTACGAAGCACCGGAAAATGAAACATTGAATGTCTCTTGGGAGTCATTGAATAAATAATTTATGTAGGAAGACTAAGTTACGTGTATCGTAATATATAAGTTACAAGAACGCATGAGAATTGCAATTAGGTTTCTCAGGTAGAAAATTACGGCATTACGTTCGCTAGCGAGTAATTGAAATTCTTTTTTGCACAGGAAAATATTTACCTACCTTAGACCAAATTTTTCCATGAACCTGAGAAACGCAGCTGCAAGTGAATTTAACCTTTATTTTGAGAATTCTTCGTTTGTAAAGGTATTGGATATACGTATATCCTCGTAGCTAAACGAATAACCCCGAAGGCATCTTACGTTCAAGATCTTATTTTGTGTGTTATAAATAAAGGAATGCTAATGAAGTTTTACTCGTTGCATAGTAAGGTTATATATTTATCATTCCTAAAAAATGCATCGTTTATTAACATTTAATAACTTCAAAGGTAAGGCTCGTCGAGGAGCAACCTATAGTAATAAAATGTCTAGTGTGGAATGGGTTAAGAAGGGTTAATCTATAGAATAATAATGTTTCAGATCCTTTATAAATATATGCGCCAAACGCTTTAGTCATAATTAAATTATTCCAAGAGCGAAGGCACATTTTTTTTCGGGTGCCTGCGCGAGGCTCCTATCATTCTCCACCATGTAAAATTGTACTGCGGTGAAAGTTTTTCAGACGGCTTTTATTAAACCCTATGATGCATAATATTGGGCTGGCATGAAAGTAATGAGACACTGAAAAATTCTACACATGTCCTTTTTTAAATTAATTGTTTTTGACCATATTCTATTGTACATACCCACAGAGCGGAAGTATCTAGAATGTTCTACAATACACTAGAATATGCTCAAAAACAATTAATTTGAAAAAGGACATGTGTCGAGTTTTCTAGTGTCTCATTACATCCATGCCAACCCGATATATGCAGAATTTGAAATTCGTAAATAAAAAATTATATAATTAGATGAATAATTAAAAAGAATAATTTTCGATTTTTATTTCAAAAAACAAATCATCAACTATGATAACAGCACAGGTGACAATTTATAATGTTACTATTTCACTTTGAAAACCACCATAATTCTAACATAACATCGAACTTGTTCTCGCATCTTTCCATGATACCTTCTTTGCGAAAAACTTTGGTGATTCCACTTTTTTAAGTATGACACTTAACATCCCTAATCGGTTGAGTCCATCGCCCATTTAATATTTTAGATATCAAGATAATTAATATGAGTAATCTCCAATTGAAACGCAAACGGGAGCTTTGCTGATGTGCCTCTGTATTAATATTTCATTTTTTTAAATGACAATCATTAAGAGTCCCGTAACCGAGCTTGAGATTTTTTTAACATTATGCTATGTGATGAAATTTTAGTATAGCATAAAATTATTAATTTCTGAAGAGTATCGTCTTACGCCCGGGATACCTTAATTGAATTAGTTACAGAGACATTTCACAGCATCGAGCGTCTACGTTTTTGCCTCTTATCCAACATGAAAGTTCGGTGACATAAGGACTTCTTAAATATTCAAGTAATAAAGTTTCCCAAAAATGACTGATCGATATATCGATTAGTAGGAACACTGCGCAACTCTTGACATTATGAGGGACGAGACCAGCCGAAACCCTCGCAGTACTATCTTTCTTATCACGGAACATGTTGGACGATGATGTCACTCAATAAAGAAACTTCAGACTAGCAGTCGTAAGTCGAAAAATAATAAGTTGATAGGGAATAATACTTTTTTGATATTATATTTTTTAACGCGATACAATTGATAAATAAAATTGATTTAGTGAAAGGATAAAATATTTTCTAATATATCTGTTATTTACGAAATATATACTTTTTCATAAGGGCGCATGTAAATATATGCAAAATTATCAACATGGAACAATATTATACAATAATACGATGGAATGAATTGAAGTATTTGCAATATGTTAGTGCTTCGCGCATTATATTAGTATAATTATAACATGATTTTGATAGATATAATTAATTTGAAAATATATAGCACGTAATATCATCATTATATTATACTTTTAAAGACTTTATATATTTACTTACTATTGTATATTCTTATGTCTCGGCCCGTAATAAATGGAAGCGATCATAACAATATATATGTATACGTAGAATATATTTTCATGGAATAGATTAATATATATCATAGTATACAAAGAAAATGATTGTTATATGTACATCACATTCCAGATTAAGAATATACGTATCATTACACATGATTAATCAATTGATATTTAATAATTGTTACATTTTTTTTATCAAATAATACTTGATAAATCTACAATGACAGGCACCATGTGAAAAAATTATATGCAGTATTTCATATACGAAAATGGACGTGTTTAATTCATAATAATTTACACTTGGCACAAGACTCTACCAAGTCCCATGATATATTAAATTTATATACACTTATAAGGTTTTGATTGAATATTGAGTTCTTCAAAGTACGGCGACTAAATTATTGATGAATCAATATCACTGTCACTTGTTTAAAACATGATTTACAGTATTGTTTGGCAAAATTTAAAACAACAAGTTGTGGCCCCGCGTGATTCAACAGGACGTTAAATACCCCGATTATAAAAGAGCAACACTGCCTGCGATAACACATGGGCGTGGTACCTATTGCGTGTTTACGCACTGAAAAACACCAATATTAATATAAAGCCCCTTAAAAACTTTACCGGAAAAATGTATTATACTAAAACACGTATTTCGCCACTTTTCGCATTAAATTTAAGTTTGATACTCGTTTACCTTACTTTTCGAATACCTTATATATCTCCTATGTAAAAATAAGTCCTTAAACGTATCCCGAATCAGTTCCGTGCAGGGATAAAAAATTAAGTACAATTTCGTGGAGATATATTGAAGTGTGATGGCACCCTCCAATTATATTGTAATCAAGGGGCTTGTCGAATGGCACCGTCACATATAGTATGTAGTAATATCACAACTGTCGCGTGTTCATTTCTGGATAAAGTTGGATACCTGCTTAAATGACAATGCACGTATCGTATTGATTTTTAATCTAGGGAACTTCCCTAACAGAATTGTCACGTGGCGTCTTTCGCGCCAGTTTCATGAATATCAAAATCGCTTTGTCATATCATTCACATGAGAAACCCTTACCATGGAAATATTTCCATTGTTCTTATTTTATAGCACGATATTACTGTGCTTACGATGTGGTAAAAAGACTTCCTAATATTATCATAAAAATAAAATTGTTGGTATTAATTTTTATTACGGATAAAACTAATAGCAGACAATAACAATTATTCTTGCGTGAAGCTTTTTTTTTTTGTTGGAAAATATAAGCATTTATTTTCAAAGGGAGATCGTTGAATTCGAAAACGTATTTGTAGAATTAATAATACAGTATTTCATTATACCTAACATATATGTATGTATATACACATATATATCCCTTTTTATTTGTAGTTGCTGCATATGATTATTTTCGTATAAGTTTATTAACCTTGTTTAATATTCTTGGATAGCATTAGAAAATATTTAATACGCCTGAAAAGATAATGACGAACATACTTTTTTGAAACGTTCTTTCTCAAGTTATTTTGCTGTCAACTCAAATTCGTTATACTGACAAGGAGTACTTTGTCCTTCTTTAACAAATACATTATACTGCTCTATACCCTCGTGCCTTTATACTATATACATACGCTACATACATATACCTACCTTTCGAGTTTAGATAGGCGCTGTGGCTCATAAGAAATGCATTACCTGCCACGTCAATATCTGTATCAGGGGACAATATATTCCAAAACTAAAGCTACGAATATTCATAAAGCAACCGTATGTGTTAATGCGATTCACAACGTAGCGACATATTTAATCTTGAAGTTAATACGTGCCAGAACTTTTTTCGTAGTTGCTTGATTTATTAAATATAAATGCTTATATCCATTCAGCCAACAAGATAACGCCCATTATTGAAAAAAAAATATAAATATTATAAGTTAGCGTGTTCTGGACAAGTATTCCTGCACAGATATTTACCGACACTTCGAGAGCCTTCGAAGGTTCGCATCCATACTAAACCAACGACGTAAACTTCCCTGATTTCAAGGAGTGACGTCACGAGGATCGCCGATTATACAAATCGAAGACTGATTCGAGGAATTTTACGTTGGATTCCAAGAATTTTATCACCGATTCCAGGAATCGCACACGATCGAGAATCTTCTCGAACATTCTAGAAGGTCCTAGAAGCTCCTAAAACATTCGACGGTACGCAGGATATCTCCCAGGATCGACACCGATAACGCCCTCTCTCTCTCACTAATTATATTCCTTTGAAATTTCATAACGCACTTAGAATCAACCTCGAGGTTAAAGAGCCTTATTTCGATCGAATGTTCTAGAAGCTTCATAGGCGAGAGATAGAGAGTGTTGTCGGTGAATTTTATTATTAAAGACACATACCAGAACCATTGTTAAAACCTATCAGGATCTGTAGGACAAATCGGGATGCGAACGGAACTTCTAGTATTTTTTAGATTCCGGTCCATGAGATACTGGTCCTCATAATCATTTATAACCAGAACTATTGCAAAAAAACATCAGGAACTATAGAATTATGCTGGATGCTAAAGATTTTACGAACCTTCGCGGAGTTAGGGAAGGAGGAAATCGTCGAAGCTTGATCTTAGTTCTTCGGGGTCAAGGTGCAAGCGGCTACCTCAACACATTCTGCGAGAGGACCGTCGATACTGAGAGATATCTTGCGCGATTTGTCACGAACACGAACCGTCGATGGTTTCAGGAGCTTCTAGGACCTTGTATAATGTTCAAGAAGACTCTCGATCGTGTTCGATTCCTGGCATGGATGATAAAATTCTTGGAATCGTCCCTTGCGAGGTCGTCATGCTGTGACGTCACTCCTTGAAATCATGGGAGTTTACATCGTCGAATTAGTATGGATGCGAACCTTCGAAGGCTCTCGAAGTGTCAGTAAATGACGGTGCGGAAATCCCAGTCCGGAACCCGTCGACTTATACTACTAATATAACTTTTTAAATACTTGCGTATATTAATGTTTCATCAAAGAACGGTTGATACACGGAGAGGATTTTTCGTTAATTTTTCTTATGAAATTTACGATAAAAGTTACCGTAAAAACCAGTAATCGTGGAACATCGTTACCATTTCATCATTTTCACTATGAATTGACGAGCCGCTACGACCTAAGGGTTGAAGTGGAACAGTCTCAACACCGTCAAACCGAGAGCTCTGACGGAACCTATCAGAAGAGACGATAGCTTAAAGGATTCTTTCGATTTTTGGGGATGCATAAAATTGAGAAACTCATCCCCAGACTATTCAATAAAACTACATTTATTAACTTGAATTATACTTTCCAAATACTTATTTCCATTTCTCTGCACCCATGTGAGAGAATAACTGAAACAAATAAATATAAATTACACAAAAATTTATTAAGTATTTCAAAAGAAAACAAAATTTTCAAGACGATTTATTGCCATATTTTACGGTAAGAATCCTAGAAGTCTAAAAAAATATTAAAAGTCACAATATTTTTTGTGGCTGACTTGAAAGGTATGAAAAGTAGTGCACTCCATTGTAAAATTGAATGTAGCGAAGAGATAATTCGGCTGTTTTAGATAGCTTTTTTAAAATCATCAAAGTTAAAGCTATAATTTTACACTACATAATCTAAATTTTCAACATTTTTACTGTAAACTTCAGTGAAAGCTGACGTGTCATGCTTATTTTTTTCTTATATTTTCGTGAGTTGCTCTTAAATATATAGGTAATATGTCATGAAACACCATGATGTCCCGTGAAACAAACGTCAACTTTTCATGAAAAATTCTCTCCGGGTACAGTTATTAAAATGGATTTACTTCGTAAGGTATTCCTCGTACATCGTCTATTATATTATCATGTAGTATTATACTTGGGGCCGTGGATATTCCAGGCATACTGTACAATTAGTGCAAAAATAGACTGAAGTAGGTACTAGTGATTATAACCGCACCTCACATAATACATTAGTCAAGTTAGTACATTCGATCCATGTAACTCATATTCGCTAGTGCACATTATTGAAGCCGCCATTATTGCAACACATACAGCTCATTGTGTCAACAATATTTCATGGTATTCACCTAGAAAGTTTTGTTGCTGATAAGCGGATGGCTTAAACAATATACTAGTCTAATGTATTAAACAATAAGACGTAGGTATTATGAGGTACATCAACTTGCA
Source organism: Trachelus iudaicus (assembly GCA_030142595.1). Taxonomy (NCBI): domain Eukaryota; kingdom Metazoa; phylum Arthropoda; class Insecta; order Hymenoptera; family Cephidae; genus Trachelus; species Trachelus iudaicus. Next base: position 1,063,350 of record JARQTH010000318.1, read on the forward strand.
TGTACCTATGTATCATAGAGTATAATGAAATGTATAGGGTGTATTTTTATTTAAAAACACAAGTTATATAGAATAAATGGACTAGATAAAAATGAGTTCTTTAGAACGAAGAATATCTGCATGAAATTTTCAAATTTGATGCAATGTAAGTGTTATTTGAAAGTATGGGTATCTGTCGCATGAATTGCATTTAAAGGGATTTTTAGTCAGATACTGTAAAGATGAAAAAACCGAACATTTCGGAATTATCAAAATATGCGTGATTCATATAATACAAATAGCTTAATAATAAATTTTATAGTAATAATAGCATAAAATATATAATTAGCTATTCTACACGGAGAGAATTTTTCATTAAAAGATTACCATGAAACTCACCGTAATTGCGGGACATCATGGTGTTTCGTAACATATTACCCGTATATTTAAGAGCAATTCACGAAAATATACTAAAAGCTAAGCATGACACCTCAGCTTTTACTGAAGTGTACGGTAAAAATTTTGAAAATCGAAAATATGTAGTGTAAAACTATAGCTTCTACCTTGTTGAACTTAAAAAGTCATCTAAAATAACCGAATTATCTCGTTCGCTACATTCAATTATATGTGGAGTGCACTGCTTTTCATACCTTTGCAGTCAACCACGAAAAACATTGTGATGTTTTATGTTTTTTAAAACATTTCTAAGATTTTTACCGTAAAATCTGGAAATAAATCGTTTTTTAAATTTTACTTTCATTTGAAGTTGGCTTAATAAATTGTAATTTTTATTCACTTGCATCAGCGTATTTTTATTTATTTGTTTTTCGCATATGTGCAGAGAATAAGAAATAAGAAATCGAAAAGAATAATTTAGATTAATAAATATAGGTTTAATGAACAGTCTGAATATGATTCTAGCGACGCGATGGAATGGATGAGCTAACTTCAGCCGATGGAATATACCTAAATAACACTATACGTTGTGACATGATCTTTGGACTCACGGTCACAACGCGGCTCCAGCTACCGATTCACATGACGTTCTCCCTTTCTGGTTCCCTTCGAATCGCCATCCTGCTCAGAAGCTGCGCTCTCGGATTGATTCTTATATAGTTACGTCAATGCTCTCGGAAGATTTTTTATTGTTCAGCTGAGGTCGAGGTGGTCGAATCTGCCGTGAAAGGATAGTTTCAACGTCCCGAGTTACCCCGCAGAGGACCCGACGGTGACGTCTCCACGGACCAGCAGAGGTCCGGGTGAGATACCAGCACCCCGCTGGAGATTCGCAAAGGGATGTAGAGCGGTCGGAGATAAGGTTTTTGATATTGTTAAGAGCAGGGGAGGAACCCCCTGACTCGAGTAAGAATGTGGTGCCCAAATGTCGCCCGATGCTCTGATGAAGCGGCCCTGGAGGATCTCCAAGAGTTACGTACCGATTCGCTAAGGAATGCTCTCGATTTAGTTTAAAGGGATGACTCGATCTCTACCAATCAGAATGATCAGTTCTCGCATTTGACTATTGCCAATTGACTACTTTAAAGCAGTCTGCCTTGGGACATCGATCAGGGTGCCTCGAGCTGGACGATGTCCCACGATTAGTGGTTTCTACGATAAATTTTATCGTGAATTTCATAGGAAAAATTACCGAGAAATTCACTCCGTGTAGGCTTACATTTAATTTGGTACTATATCGTTGAAATGGTAAGTTTTTTACCACCTAATATTGTACGATAACTTCATGATAATTTTTATTTACTGTTCGCGATTCATGAATAATCCGAAAATACTGTTCGATTGAGGTCGTTCCAATTCAGATAGCGATAAGAAAACGTGTAGCGGGAAAACACATTGTATAAGTGATAGAGTAAGACAGATTATCTCATAACACAATATCACATAATTCATTATGCTCCCTCTATGCAACCACTTCCATTTCATGTGTGGGCTTGTACACGCAGTACCCTTAGACAAGGAAAATACGATTATGTGTGATTATGGAGAATGGGAGTGTTAGCTTTCTTGCCATAGTGGAAGCGAACGTATTAAAACGCGCTCTCGAGACGTGGAAGCTTGACAATTTCTGTGCCTTTTCTCGCCAAGCCAAAGAACCAGTCTGTTTCTATTGAAATGGGAGAAAATGAAATTATGACCAAAAGGATTACTCGAATGATGGTAAAATTTGAAATATACCTGCTAAAATTATCTCCTTGAGTAGCTCTTAATAGATCTAATTCTTTAGTACCATATCTCGCAGATACTCAAATGTAAAAATTATTTATTATTGGCGAAACTACAAATATTGTCTAACATAGGGTTACGCTATTTTTTAAAATTTGCTTAAATCTTTTTATCAAGTTTCTAACTACGATAAAGAAAATACGCGAAAATGGATTAGGGAACTCTGTGGAATGCACATGAAAAAAGGGGAGTTAAAAAAAGAAGAAATTGGATAATGTCAGAAATTTATTTCCAACTGGACAGCTGAGTCTTATACAGGGTATACGAAAAATTCCGTATCAGATATGTATCACTAGAATCATGATAAAATTGGAAAGAAAATGGTACTTGCAAAATTGAAAAGTTTTTATCGGTTTTGGATATAATTGGAATTAAAAGTGGAAAATTTCCACTAATCAAGAACGTTAGTTGATCGACAAAAATCAGTAGGGTATCGGATTGGCGCAGCATTTTACCCAGTGAATATCAATATATTCTCCCACTTGCTAAGTATATCGGTCGAATTAGGCAAAGCTTGTCCTAAACGCAAAGAAATCCTTTGTCTAATTCGACCGATGTACTTAGCGAGTGGGGAGATGAAGAAATTTTGTTGATAATCGTTAGGAAAAATATCCTGCCAATGCGATGCTCCACTGATTTTTATCGATCAGCTATCGCTCTTGATTGGTGGAAACTTTTCTATTTTTAATTGTAATTTTCTTGAAAACGGATCAAACTTTCTCAATTTTGCAAGTATAGTTTTCTTTAGAATTTTATCAAGATTCCAGTGCTATATATCTAATACGCAACTTTTCGGATACCCTGTATAACGAAAATGGCACAGAGACTGATATCTTTATAAAAGCATTCAGAATCGAAACAGAGAATTAACCAAATAGTAAGAGGGTCCTTTTTATTGAGAACTGTCTCGCACGAATAATAAAAGTTCTAAAAAGTTTAACAAAGGAAAAGCATGGAACGAAATATAAGATAGTGTTATCGATTCGTCATGAAAATAGCGAACGGGTAATTGAGACACGTCGCTCCTGGTACGAAAGTTCTTTAGTTACAAAGTGAAAAATTCTTTATCGGCAAAAAAATTTATACGAGATACTAAATGATCACTTTTTATGCTCTATACGATTAAAGTTAACGGACCATATGCTTTTTAAAAAATTTCCAAATTTCTTTACGTCTATTAACACGCGAAGTTACACAGCGCTGGGGACTGACCTTTTCTATTATAACATAAGATTCATAATAATAAAAATGTATTAATTTCGTGCGATTGTTTGAAATTAAGTGAATTTCAAACGAGATATAATAATGTGAGACGGCATAACTAATAACATGGCAAAATGTATGTCTCTACGCATTCTCAGACACTTTGGCCCTAAAAGGATTACAGAAATAATTTAAATAGATAAAATATACAAAAATTTTACCTCGAATGAATTCGCGAAACTGTGAACACGCCTTAAGAACGAGAAACAAAAGAAAACGATAATACAAGAGAGAAAGTCCCTAATTTTATATGCTAAAGATCTCACCGATAAATACTCCCGCTAGCTACGCGCAAAGTGTATCCCATTTAACACATTTCGTGCGGCGTGAGGCGCACGCGCCCCACACCGTCTGACCGGAAAGCAACCAAAAATCGGTCCAGCACGAAAAGTGTCAACTGAATTTCAAATCGTAAGATTCGATTTCCCTTGTCTCGTAGTCAATCAATTTTACTATTGGTCGCTGAGAATAGACCGGATAGCCAATAAGCTATCTTGTTGCGCATGCCAAAATTAAATAGAGAAGTGCCCACTTCGGTACAGTAGCTGCTTAATTAACGATATAACGTTAGGATCTTTCATGGCGATTTGCCCTGTAAATTATGAGGAACTTGAAAGGAGATAACATACTCCATCTGTCAGGAAACCCTTTCGGTCGGGTGGATCCTTCCTTGCAGTCACGGCTATTACGTCCCTCTGAATACGGCAACTAGGTCGGGCTGGGTTCCTTCGTAGTGAGCCCTTGAAACATAGTCTACCACGTGGTCGAAGCTTCAGGGCGTGGACACGTCCCTGTCCTTGTGTCTCCAGGGATCCGGAAATCAGCTTAGGGTTTGTCACAGCCCAATGTTATGTTGGCGTGACTACCGGTTCCTTTTGAGACGTGAGGTGCTCGCGATAAAGATCGCAATCGATAACACACCAATGTCGTACCTACGCGTTTGCTGCTTTAATGATTTTTTATTAACTTGATAAAGAGTTGTCTTCGATATGAGTCCTTTCAGATATCTTTTTGAGTTTTGTGTTGTCCAGGAATTTAATATGAATTTCGTAATGTTATTATGCATTTAAACCTATGTAGCGATACGTCACAGTAATGCCGATCAAGTTCAATGTATTTTCCTACAGTGCTAACCGATGGCACTAAGACTGATGGATTGTCCGTCCCCCTCTCTCCTGGTTCAAACCACCTAAGGGGGTTTACGGACAGTTTATCGAAAACAATTTATCGAATCCATTTTATCGAAAACATTTGATCGAAAAGCCGCTTTATCGAACCTTTATTTTTTTTCAAATGGATATTTGTTCAAAAGGGACATTTGATCGAAAGACGTTTGCTCGAAAAGAGCATTTGATTTGAAAAATAACAAGTTGAATAATAAAAATTAAACATTATAGAATTGAAAATTAATAAATAAAAAATTCTAATTAAAAAATAAAAAATCTCTTTGTCTCTGAAAATCGCATTCCAAAATATCCTGGATATTTAGTATACTGGATATTACGAGAAACAACGTATTACATAACTGATCAATAGTATGTTTTCTGACCGATCAAAGCAATGGAGTTCTGACCTAACCTAACCTAATCTAACAACTGAGTTATGACATTTTCATCCAAATTTCCCTTTCGATCAACTGGCCGCTTCAATTAATTGTCCGTTAGGTCAAACGTGCATTCGTTAAAATAATCTTCGATAAACTGTTTTCGATAAAATGGATTCCATAAAGTGTCCGGACACGACCTAAGGGCCGATCGCTTTCGTTCGTAGACCGTACGATAATTCGGAGCCCCTGTGACACGTCAAGTCATATCTTTGATCGCATTCTTCATTTTGATGATTGCTTAGGCGATACGAGGACCCTTTATTGTATCCTAGCAAACCATAAAGCTAAACACATTTTGTAATCAACACCACGTGGAGACGGTATGACTGAAAATTATTCCCATTAGATCAACGTCTATTGATTTGCGTGTCCGAAACAAACGATTGGGAAAACACAATTGATTATATCGCGAATGGTGCCTTTGAATATGTGAGATCCATAACTGACCTTGGCCATTGGAAGGTTACGTTAATTTTTACTTATCGTATGGGTGAATGTGCATGGTGAGAATGAGTATTCGTTTTATCTTTATTGTAAAAAAGCGTGATGTTAAATTCAGTATTACTGTATTTAACTCTGGAAAGTTGTTGAAGATACGGCGTACTAAAATAAGATCGTTTGATCATTGTAACTGGCATATCTGGATTTAATTATATTTAATATTTAAGCAATTTTATTTACGATTATTCAATTAACTCATAACGTTACGCCTAGAAAGATAAACTTTTTCTAATCTAAGTTAAAAATGTATTGGGTATGGACGTACCAATTTATGTAGTTTATCCTTCTAGGGTTAATCACTCGATTCGTGTATATCGTAAAGAAAAGACGGTGCATAACCTGATCAACTATAGAGTCTAAAATTTAGAAATCTGTGAATAAGATTTCTACTTACTTTGAAAATAATTCACCTGATAGTTATGGTAAAATGGTTGCAGGTAGATGTAAATGACGTTCGGCACAAAGAATCTGTTTCTTTTCTCGCGTTTCAAGAGCGAGCCCGGGGCAGGATTTTACGAAGTAAAAAATGAGAAAACTGCGCACTTCCGAGCTGATCTGCATAAAGCAGATTCTTTATGGCCCGATGCTGGTGGGCTTTTTTTTTAATTTTCCAAGAGAAAAATTCTCACTCAAATTAGAATTCGCCGCAATTCAGAGCGGCTTGTATCTTGCGCCGCATGTCTGCAGCACGCGGCAGAAACAGTGTAGCATTTCTGAGGGAACAAAGTAAAGACAAGAACAAAGTAAATGATACAGGAAGGGCGGAGGTTTTGATGCTGGAGAAGATGAAGTGGCCGAGCGGCGAAGTGGCGAAGGGACGGGGAGGTAAGGGGAGACGACTGCGAATGGAGGAAGGAAAATGGCCTATGGCGCAGCTTTGTGTTACGGACAGATTCGGCCTCTGACTAAAATCAGCTGAAACGGACCGCTTCCAGCTACTACCCTGTTCTTGATGTGGATTAATAAATACATAGATGCGTTCACCTGTAAATATATGCATATTATGGGATGGGATCTTTTGAAAGAATTAGTCCGATAAGTTACTCTTTTTTCACGTCAACAATGTCAACACACGTGCTGAGGTTAAATAATGCTTACAAGACACAATAAATTTGCCTGTGATTGTTAAAAACAAAGATTTTGTAGAAATTTATTTTTTTAGACATTGAATGTGTATATTTATTATTTAACACTAGACCAAGCAAACCCATAAAAATTACGTATTTCAGATTTCTTGTTTCAAATTGCAAAAGTTATTTTTAAAAATGAAAAAAAAATTTTTTGTACTATATATAATTATACCAATTTATTTTCCATCAACCACTCTCATTTCGAAGTTTGTTACAAATGCTTTTTATAGAATTTTGGGTATTATGATTAAAAGCACTAAATAAAGATTTAACGATTTTTAAAACAGTATTTAAATCCTGGTGGATTTCTAGATATCAAAAATACTGTTAGAAAATGTAATTCAGTAGGCACTGTTTCCCCGTAGATACATTTTACATTAGAAAACTCATATAAAGTCCCTAACTCTTGGAATTGTTAAGACCATTAGGTTGTTTGACATGAGAAATTTTATTAGTCAATGAAAGAAGATTGGTTATAAATCAATGAATAAATTAAATGTTTTTAAATTGAATGTGCAATAGAATTTTGGAATTATACTTTCTCGGCGTATCTCGCCAAATGAAAATACCTTTACATTCACCTATACCAAACTAAATGCTTCACTCCTACTTTCTCTTGACTCGTTCCTTTATTATTTTTCCATTTTCGGTACGCTTACTTCGAATTGCTTTCTTTAACATTTTAAATGTGTTTTTCGTTCGCAATTACGAATTTAAATGGCTTCTACGTGCTACCTTTACAGTCCCTGTGGCTTGGTACTTGCCCGTTGGAAAACGCGATGAAACTGAAAAAAAAGGAGAGTAGCGTAGGGAAAAATCCACACGAAAAAGAAAATGACATCAAAAACACCTCCTCAACCGTCTCCGTCCTGTTCTCACAAATGTCATACTCCACATTTGGTTTACTTACCACGTGCAACGTGCGTTACGTAACGACCTTATGGGAATACAAACTGTCCGTATATTTACGGTACGAATGTATTCACGGACACGTCCATATTTACAGCTAAATCACTATAAATTTATCTCCAATGAATTCTGCCAAAAATAATCTAAAAAATCTCGTGGCTTTTGATTCTGCGCCATTCGTTCGAAACAAACATGAAGGGCAGTTATATCACAATTATATATGTATATGCATACACACATACACGGTGTATACCACAAGATAGACCCAATCAAGTAGATCTTCCAAGGATATCATAGTTGGAAAAAGATACTCCTAATGCAAAAATTTGAATTTTATTCACTTAAAGAAAAAAGAAAAAACGAACAAAGTATACGAAATCTAAGCTTTTAAACAAGACATCATTTTCCCAAGTAGAGTAGGTTTATTCTTATTCAAATTATTCTTCGCTCTGCATGAAATCTTCTGAAAGAATAATAAAGAGATTACGTTACCATGCATATACACTTATACAGTACAGTCCGTACGGATGCCAGTATGTAAAGTGGGATAAGTATCAGAAGAGAAGAGACTCCGTGTATTCTGACCCAGATTAATAGGTGAAAGGAATGTCACGTTGTGACGAATGAATATGAATAGGAAAGATGATATTGAAAGGGCAAGAAATAGAAAAGAGCCTAAAGTGAAATGGTTGGAATATGAAGAGAAAACTCAAACAAAGTAAACCTAGTCAAGTATACGACGAGTGAATAACGAGATAATTCAAACCGCCTCTAAATTCGAAGGCAGTAAGGGCCGCTTAATTAACGTACTATCAACTCTGCGGCTACAGTCATTAAACGTTAAATCCTGACTGCTTACATTACTGGGATTGCCGAGTAAATATTCGAGTATCGTCGCAACGACATCATCGAGACCCAGCTTGATTTTCGTTTTCAACTTTTTTCCTTATGAACCTCCATCATTCTCAGCCATTCTTCTTTCCCGATCCTTCCCCCTTTTCTTGAACGAAAATAAAGATTAATTGGACGATGCATTGATATTTAGGAAAAATATCTGACGTTCATTATTTCTCTCCATGAGAAAGTTATAGTTAGGCTTTTTTTTCTAATATTAGTTAAGCAAAACCTACAAACTGTCGTTCGTTGTAGATTAAAAAATCCACCTAAATAATTCCTTTTTTATATTCCTCTACAGTACCCACACGCTTGGCTCAAAAAATCAAAAATAGACGAAATTCCGCAGGATAAAAAAATTATCACGGTTTAAGGATAAAGTCAAATTTTCATACTGAAAATATTTTGTTCACTCGTTCAAAAATTAAGATTAAAATATTATTTCCCGGTATACGTCATTGCATTCGGATTTGGACAGAAATAAGTGGAAGGCTCCAATGGAAGTCGGACTATCAATTCCTATCAGTGTCAGCATCTCAAATGGATCGTATAGATCTGACTGAATGACGTAATTAGAATAGAAATGTCGTTAGATCGTCGAGGCATCTCCAAGTGCTCAGTCAATCCAGTCGGATACATTCTCATTGCCTTTTCGTCGGTTCATTAACTCGTGTCGGTTTACGTCCGACATGGACTGCGAGGGTGGAGGTGTAGTACGACGAGGTGGGCCGGGGGAGGGAGGGAGGGAGATGGTGTTTTGTTTCTGTTTCTACGAGCGACAATTGGTCAGCGTGGCTCGTTTGTTTCGTGACGTCACGGACTTGTTCGAAACAAGAAACTGTCTGGAAATAATGGGAGCCGTGAGTGCTGGATTATTATATCGCGCCAGTGTTCTGTCCCATTAATTACCGCGGTAAACTTCGTAAAAATGTCCGGCGCACAAGCAACAGGACACTTTTCTTCGCTCGGATAATACGTGTACAACGTGAAGCGGCCATTGCACCGTTGTCCCATTAAAAAGCGTCGGTTGATCCTTCGAGTTTAAAGACTCCGACGTTCCGTGAGTAAAGCACGTGTAATTAATTGCCGTGAAAATTTCATGGCCTGCTGCTATTCCAATCGATTTAGACATTTGCCGGTCATTCGTTTATTTCAAGGTTAGATCCTAACGTCGAAGGATACCGATTGATTCGCAGCCAAATAATTCAATTGGATTAACGCCGACGGACGTACAAGTCTAACGAGGTGCCGATGGTCGCCAAGAAGTTCCTCATCCTGGACCGTCGACGTCGAGATGAGCGGTAAGAAGTGTACTGTACATACACAATGCACCATTCACGAAGAATGAAAACAATAGTGGCCTAAGACGTTCACGGGAAAATATGGTGCACGCGTAATTGTTCATCGGGCTTTATCTGGGCTTGATTTGTCCTACGACCACTTTTTTTTCACACAAAGTTGTTGCCTGATAAAAGAGAAGCAGAGGAGGTAATATGTATAAAGGGAGAGAGAGAGTCTTCTCTTTTGAGGAGCAAAGAACAAGAAATTGTCTTCCGATTGGTACTTTAATGACAGCTCGTGACAGTCATGGCAAATTATTCAGATCCGACGGTACCGCTTGCGAGTTTCTTTCGCGAGTGCACGACGGGTAATGAGAAGAAAATATCGAACGCTGAGTATCTCAGTAATGCTAGTCATTTCGGTCCATTACGTATGGATACAACCAAATTATTTTCAAGCCCGCAATTATCCACGGGAAATTTAACCGTTTATAGTTACACGATCTTCCGGCTTGACCTATCTGGATAATGGTTTCGAACTGATTTCGGCTCTACCAAGAGTTATACTTATCCGGACCCGAATCTTCGTAGTACCGGACATAAACTCTCTTCTATTGCTTCATGACGATTTCAGTCTTAAGTTTAATGAGATGAATCGTTTTGTGTCGCGAGTGGTTCATCCATCGAGTTACTATACCTATAACCGTGATTCAGCTATTTACTACTTATACAGATAGGTCAAACGTAAACTGTGACATCCAATAGCAAGTTTAATTTTTTCAAATGCGAATTCATGAACAATTTCGATAATTTTTTAAAACGACTAGATCGATTGCTGATTACTTTACAAATTTTAGACGCCTGTAGCAGTGAAGTTTGCTGTGCACGATTAGAATGATACTCAATTAGATCCACTTTCTAGCAAATAAAGATTCGGCCGGTATAGACCCTTACTTGTTGGCATTTCTTCTATTAATTTTCTTTTTCTGTCTCCGTTTAGATTATTAATTGCCTGTTTCTCGGTGTACCAGGATATACACTGGTACTATTAATCCCACCGTACGGTGGCAAGATACAAAAGACACAAAAGAAATTCGATGCTGCTACTTGATTGGAATTGGAAACTCTTGCCGGTATAATTACTAGAATTCTCTCATTCGGTAATTCGCAAGGCCATTCAAGTTTGTAAAGGACTAGGAGAAATTGCTGCTATAGATATAACAATAGTTGTTACTGCAAGATCCTTGGTATGTCCAACAGCGTGCAGATACCCAACCTATGGTATAGGAATATACCGACGTAACGAAATACCAGACTGAGTATTTCCAGATTTTAGAACTGAATCGTCGGAATGCCATTGGGCAAAGTCTCTCTGTCCGTTGGCATATTCGCCCGTTTGCTTACTCCACGAAATGGCGTAATATCGTGAAATATTTTATTTGCCAAGGAAGATTCAATCTGTTTTCCGGTACGAGAGAAAGAGAGGATCTGTACGTCCCTTTTCTATATACATAACCGTTATACATATATAACCACGTCTATCTATAACTGCTTCTCAATATTCCCATCCGCATCTGAAAAGCAAGAGGATAGAAATTCAAGAAATGCCACTAAAATTTACGTCGAGAATAAGTGAAGATTCGCATTGGTGGAAGGGGAACACAAAAACGTACCATACATATTTTCCCGGGGTAAATGGATATACGTCAAATAATTTATTAGGAATGAGGAATAACTATGGCATATTGTACGTCAAATTTATAATATATTATGTAGTGGTATGATACATATACGTATGAGACAATCGAAAATAAGCATATGTGACGTTCGACGTTAATGTCCTGATCGTTTAGTTACTTTTGGGCTTAAACTTTTATGACGCAGGTATTGTTATTCGCACATGGAGCATTTGAAAAATATTGAAATGGCTAAGAATGTCAAATTGCTACCCTTTTCCCGGAAATCAAATAATTGTATATATCGATGTACCTGCGAGCATAAAAAAGCGATAAGTTACAGACTAACGATGTTTGTTCTCCAATAAAAATATATAGTCTATGTAAGGTATAGATGAAAGTATTGAAAGAGTCTATATGACATCTGAATTTTGTATGTATGGAAAGCTCAGGAAAGATGTGACGTAAGTACAGTTCAAGTTTAACTGAAGTCGTACCAATTGGGACTGCTCCATACTTATTCCAGACTTATTCATACTTGCTAACCGATATGCAAAGTCTAGTTCAAGTATAGAAGTGATATGCATCAGATATAGGATGATACTTGATTGCTAAAGTTCAGCTTGATTAGACTTGTCTCATACTGTGGTATGATAATTCATGGAAGTCTAGCTGAACTAGACTTGTTCTGGACATGACAGTTGCCTTTGGTCTCTATGCGAGTCTTACGAGAATCACTCCTATACTCAAATTAGGTCTGTGCGACATATTCTAGACCTATCCTATATTACTGACAGAGAAAGAAATATAACTATTTTATTCTGAATTCGTAAAAAAAGATAGTCAACAAAAATACTAGTCTTCAATGATATTTCTTAGTGGTACGTGGCTAGGATTATGGAGGTTAATTAGATACTATCACTGCAAATTTTAATTCACACTATACGATTTATAGAAGATCGCATGATTAATGCGAATGAAGATATGTGATTTTGAAGCTGATAACTGAGCCATGAAATGAAAAGTTAGCTAGCTAATTCCGGATATTGAGAAATTTCAGAAATCAATACGTTTTTTTTAATACTATTTAAAAATGAGTGCGCTATTGTACGTAGGTCGATACTTTATTATTCCAGAAAACGATGAACGAGGAACGATCCACATAGCCAAAATCAATAGATGAATTAGGCGTCGGGACGTTGATTCGACGTGATCATCGTCTTGAGTAGAGACTTTGGTACCCTTTAAAGAAAATGAAGAAAATAAAATTCGTTCCTCTCGTCATTCGTTTGTTCCTTCACATAATGGCCCCTTATACAAGAAACGCTACACTTTCTGAAATGGGTTTACGGAACGCAGCGGTGATTACTCAGCCACTTATCATAATTCCACCTCCTCTTTTCTCTGGCCGGTCGATTTTCAAGATTTTTTTTGTTCTCTTCGTTTCGTCCTCATTCTCGCCGTTACTCCGTGAGAAACGAGGGATGTTCTTGATCTCGGTCTATTTGCAAAAAAAAAGTGGAATTTAAATATTTAAACCAGCGGAATTCTGCGAGAGGGTAGAATGTCGACGGCATGCAAAGAACTCACGGCAAATATTACCGACTCTGAGAAGACTACCTAAGATAGCTGCACATTGTTGAATTGTTTCTTTTCTATTTCACAATTCTAATGCATATACAAACAATGAATATTCGTATCGATTAAATTTTTCTTTTAAACATTTACTTCTGTTTGCATTAACAACAATTTATTATCTTATAAACAATTGTGAAGTTACTGTAAGGTCCCGAGTAAAAATTTTCGCCTCAAAAACAAAGTCACTCCACGTGGACACGCCGATGTTTGTGAAAGATTAGAGACACAGCAGAGCTCAAGTTTCAGAGAAGTACAGCTCAAGTATTAGAGAAATACGACTCGAGTCTTCGAGAAGCAAAGTCAAAAATCATGTAGTATCATACGAATAATAATAATATCATGGCCATGTATGTCATATGCTTAAACTCATTAGTGATACGAGTCAGCAATAATATAGACATGTCCGATATTTGAAGTCTCCAATAACGTTTACATGTGACATTTGTGTTAGTACAAGATTTGGATTTATACTTAATAGAATCAAAAAAAATTCTCGATTGAATAAACAACGTGAAAATATTGTAAAATATTTCTATCTGAAATCTATTATTCGAAATAGGACAGTTCTGTAATACCTAAGGTTCTTTGCTCATTTCTCTCAAATAATAATAGCGCTTCAGGATATTCGCGAAACAACTCGATTATCCCTCACCACGAAGTGCTACAGGATTTTGTAAATATAACGGAACACGAAAGACAGAAGATTTTGTTAAGCAGCATAGTTACAGGCCCATATTCAGAACTCGCTTTTAGTGCTAATAGCGCGCTCTTAAATTGTTTCTTATTGTTAGTGACTCTTAACTAAAAGCGACGCTGTTAGTGATTTCAAGAGCGAGTTCTGAATACGGGCTATAGTATGTAACCGAAAAATCAACCTATCCCGCAACTGTGGATTTTATCGGGCGACTTACCATCTCGTGAGTTATCCAGACTCCGCTGTGCGTATTTGATTCCCTTCATCAATATCTCAGTGCTATAGCCAATCCTGTTCTGGAATGACAAACACCACAGAGATCGTTCTCCATATTTAATGTTTCGCCTGCGGCTATGAGATTTCAGGCGGCTGCTTCTGATTTCGGTAAACCAGGAATGATCCTAGTTATTCGTTATCCCGAAGTTCGTCGATCAAACCGCATCCATTTAGTATGTCGGAGCATTAATTCTCTGACATGTGACATTAGGTGGAGCCGTTCGTACCAATAGCTGCACAATCGATTTCATATTACCAACCATCACGTAAACAATAGATATGCATGAAAGCATTACTTTCAGCGATGGAACCAATCACAGTATAAATTAAAAACAATTGATATAAATTGTATAATAATGAAAAATTGATATTTTACGAAACTTTTGTTTACATTTTTTTTTTTCAATTTCTATTCGTATACGAATAATGGATATAAATAACTTATAAATTGCATACGAAAAGAGAATACACACTGATCTCATGCACCACGAGTAATTGGATAATTCTCGAGATCATTATGTCAAAGATGCAATTCAAAATCTTGGCTTTCTATCTTTACGGTTTTGCGGTGATAATTAATTTTGGCCGTTATACGCGCGAAAACTCAGACCGTGATAGAAATTCAGACAGAGTGCAGTCGTATCGCAGACACCATCTTGTCTCTTGGGAAGAATATACGAGGCCTTAAGGCGAGTTCGTTCTGTTTTTTGGACCTCGTTCTCGTCTGGGACGCGTGCCGACGTCGCTCGTCGCTTTTAATGAGGCGTCGCGACGTTCTATTTGCATTCAAAGCTACGCCCGTGTACCATTACTGTACGCACACGGTGTATATCTGCATTCCACGAAATTACAAAAAAGTGAACGCAAGACCCTGGTGAAATTGAACTGCTTTTGACGAAGTTAAATGTTTTTTGACATTTTGAAAATTTCATATCAGTTAACTCAGATAATGGTCGGGCAATTTAGTTCTCCGTTTGAAAAACATTCAGTTGGATTGTCTCAGATTTCAACGTGGTGTAAATAAAAGCTGTTACTAATTGATACTTGTGATTCATAAATATCGGCCAAGGATTCTTTCTTAGTATTAGTCAATCGATTCTATATGATTAAATTGGATTGATTCGACCGAGGTAAAAAAATTGCTGTAATTCCTTATTACATGGTTACCGTTATAATCGTCGCTTAATCATTTAATTGGCATGTTCATATTGTACTGCGGTTAGGTATACTGACCTTATTGATTTTCCAATCTTTAAGTGTTTCCTGCCTGAATGAATGTTGCTCACCGACTGCGCACGTGTCTCTGATCGATTTTCAGAGAAATTATACAGGGATTAAGGGTGCCTATCGAAAGCTTTAGGGGTTGAAATCGCCATTTCAGCTTTTACATGGTATACAATATACACTGAAATTTGTTACGGTAAATGTGAAAAGCATCTTTAGCGTTACGTGCGGAACAGATGAAAAGGAAGCTACCATATTTCCAGTTATGTCTTTTCAGAGATTATTTTATTATTTCTTTTTTTTTACATACGTCGTCAACGTTTAACATCATTTTACAAAAAAGATAACGAAACTGAAATTTCTTCTCGGAGCAATATTTTGATTACTACAAAGTATATATATACTACGCAGTACGTAGCTTATTAATTATATAATCCGTTTAATGAAGTTCAAAGTATCTCTCGACTTTGTATGTTTACAGCAATACCTATCGCTAAAAGTATCGTGAAATGTCGTACTTGAAAATTTGTAAGTTAGAAACAGTCTTTCCATTTTAGATAAGTGAAAGAGTATTAGCACTGTATATCGTACGGTGTCTGAACTCTTATGAATTTGCTGGCAATAAACTAGCTATGCACGTCAGTATAATATTCTTTGAAGCAGCACCAGTTACCTTGGTATTCTTTATACACTAGTTTCATTCAAGAGACGGAAAAGGGGTTTCCCGAACTGATACTATTGAAACAACGAAATATTGAGTATCGCACATTATGAACAGTATACAGTGGATATCTTTGGTGAAATGATGATAAAATAATCAAACAACGCATCAAGAGACTTGAGGTACGTTCTGAGACTTATTGCCAGTACCGCGAGTATGGTTGTGTCTCACTCAGTTACATGCGACGATACTCGTACTGACAGTCAATTTCGGAATGTATCCTTGGTAGAGTCTTATACTATAGTGCGCATAGCGTAGCTCTAGTCAAAGAATTCAAAGACTCCATATTGTAGAGCGTTGGAACGGTGATTAAAAATTAAAAGTTAGTTTTTCAAAAACAGTGCATCGGTAGATAAAATGAACACGGTATCAAGTCTATTGAGGTTAATAAATTTTTCACACGCAGTTGTCCAGTACTCGATATGAAATTGCTTAATCGTATAAATATTTGTAAAGTGGGTTAACAGTGCATAACTAATTGTGCGTATCATATTAAAATTATTAACTACGTATGGCTATGTTATGTTCACAAACATTTCAATTGTAGTGTCAAGCTTTTTTTTCTTTTCGTATAAGCACACTTGTCGCCAAATTCCGTTTGAAAACTCTTAAAGAAAACGGCTGATATTATTAAAAGGTTATTTGTACCATATTTGTATGTCGTATTTAAATAAATATAAAAAGATAGAAATAACACATATTTACCCATAAAATAACATGAAAATGTTTTACAACGATGCCTCCAGACGAACGAATTCTGTGTTTCTTGCGGCTTCCGACAGATAGCAGCATCATCACTGAGCGCACGTGCCATATCCCCTCTTTACGGTATAGGGAATAAGCCCCACTGCTAGGAGTATCCCTACGACGTTTCACGGAAACAGCCGAAGCATTCTCTGCGGCAGTGATCGAGCGATGCTCTTCCCCTATGGTGCTAGTACCCCCACTTCTTTAGCGGTTCCCCCCACCGTAGGAATCATCGGCTGTATCCCCACCATATACTATTCCATAGAGCCCTCACTGGTGAAACTGTTCTGCCTGCAGAGTCGAATGTACGCTCGCGCAGTGCAGAGGTAGTGTGCGTTTTCTCTGCGTTACGTTTGTTGCTCTCGTCGACGCCATTGTTACCAAGCCCATTCGGTACGACGCTCGGTGAGTTCGCTTCGACTACTGACAGTGCAAACGTGCGCGCGTTGCTCTGTCCATGGAAACCCGGAAGAGGCATTGAAGCTTTATATTATGCCGAGAAAAAAGCAATACTTTTAGGACGGAAGGAGATGTCTGTCAACTAAATTACGAGCGTTCGACTTTTTCCATCGTAAAATCTGCAGCCGCTTCTGCTGCTTACTCTTTTGACAGGTGTCGAACGCGCTCGAGTGAATTCGAGAGAGAGACTGAATTTCCACGTACGCGCATTCGAAACTTGTACTCCCTTTAATGGTGATACCTTAATTTTTCTCTTCAAACCCCCGAGACTTCCCATTTCCGCATCCACTCACATTTATGTGTTAACAGTGCAGTGTCAGTGCCAGTGCATTATGTGATTGTGTCTCTTAGCAAGGCTATTTTTTTCTTCACCAACCCGGTCACCATCTCAAATCATCTGTCAAGGTCAGTAGCAATATAAAATACCTTGAATGCCTTTAGCTCTTCTTTTTCGTCTAATCAATAAACTCTTACAAAGTAAAATGATTGTGCTTCTGACACATATTCTTTTTACGTCAATTGACTGTTTATATCCTAGTTGTACAATTGCCATTATTTCACTTGAAATATTAAACTTATCTTCGCGTCTCTTTGTTTTCATAACGATACTTTCTTCTATCTTTCGCCTTGCTTCTTGCGTAGAACTGATTACTTCCTCAACGAGTCGCGTCATTATGTTGTTTTTTTTTTTAAATTCTGAAGCTTTGACAGCAGTTAGCGACATTCCACTTTCCTAGCAAAGCTAACAAATAAACACGGAACTTTGTGCATTCTGAGATTGCATCGCGCGATGATAATTTCGTTCTTGAAGCAAATGTAAGATTACCGCCAGTCTATAAAAAAAACACAAAAAGTGTAATGACAAATGTATATAAATATAATAAGAACGACGCTGCAATTTTCCTGTTAATCAGGTTTGCCATAATATATTAAACTATTTTATTGGGCTTTTAAAACCGGAATGTACTTATTACATTATAGAATAAAACAAGAAGGGAGACCATGTTTGATGAGACCATGGTTCTCCCATAAAAAAAAATAATCTGATTGCGTTGCAATAAATGTATCTCTATAAGTATTACATGACACGTTATCACCAAAGTTCTAGCAAGAAGCCGCAGTTGGGTTTCTCTGGTCAAATTACATTTTGCGAATATCACGGCGGGCAGCGAATCAATGAAATAAAACTACGGAAAAATCCTTATGAAGGATGAGTATAGCCATGCGTTTCTTAGAGCAAAAGTAAAAGGTCAGACTTTCGTTATTATAGTGAGTAACGACATAATCATTTACATAACCGTAACCAAATCTGAAAGAGCCCGACGTGAATCGAATGAATTCCCCTTTATACATCGGTTGGGTATTTTGATTTTCAAGGGATCCCCGGCAACCTGTGTAAATAAATCGCATGGCTACCCACCACGAACGTCGTAAGATCAAGCAGGATGATTTTCGTGCCTTCGTGTCATCTTCGGTTTCTCTATGGTTTCCATGAAGAAAGAAGCCAATCTCCACGAAGGATTCAGCTCGAAAATAAACTGCTTCAGATCTTTCCTCTTTATTTCCTTCACTCTGTCTTTCTCTCTGGTATATCTTTTTTTTGGCAATGCCGCTAGACTTTTGTTAAATCCTAAACGACCGGGTCGCATAACACCTGGTGCTCTTGGCGTCATCGCGTTTACAAAATTACTGAAAAGATCAAGGACGGAAGGGAGGCAGATGACAAACAAGGAGGCCTAAGAGAGAAATAGAAAAAATTATGAAACCAGTCTTGACAATATGAGATATTCCGATCGCGCGATATTCTAACATTAGTTTTCTCGAGGCTTGGAATAAACATTTTCAGTATTATTTTCTTTGCACATAATTAGCAAAGAGCCATGTGCTAAAATTAATTATGAAATAATGACAAGAATTCGATCTCTTCATTGGTTCTACGACTGCTCTCGAAATGCATCAAGTAAATTCCCCTTCCTCCCCTTTCTCCTAGTATCACGGAATGCATTTACACGTGCATTCCTAGAACACATCGAACACCTTAGACGTCCTAAGGATAAAGCGATAATGGAAATTAATTTTGTTGAGGCTGCATCGTTCCGCGACATTGACCTAACCTAACGTCGAAATACGGAATACGACAGCAAAGGGTATAAAATGGACTCAGCTTTTGAATTCTCTATAAAATTTGCATCTCCCTATAATTAATTCTGAAGGGTTCAATTGCTTTTATACGATATAATGCAGTTCTACCATGTCTTCAGTATCGTATATGAATCTTTGCAGTTCTTCCCGTCTAGAAATGCTGCGCAAGAACTAACGCAAAGCTGCTAATGACTCGAGAGCAGTTCTCGTTCTCATTTTATACGTATAGCTATAGTGCCTACTTCTGACACGTATGGCGCATTTGACCGCTTTTAAAACGCACCTTTTCTCTCTAATGTTTTTCGTTCTTCAAGCAACGCATCGCGATACTGTTACGCCAATGCCGTCATTTAAAACCCTTTTCACTCGTGTCCATCGTTTTGCCGAGGAATTAACGTCAGACGGGTTCCACTAATGATGTTTCTGCGGTGAACAAGTAGAAGGTAGAAAATCGGAAAAAATATATAAATTGAGCGATGAGTATCGGTCTATATGTACGTCGTATACATGCCTGTACAGTATATAGCTGTATACCATGTAATACACGTGTAATATACCTAATTGTATCGAAGATTGATGTTTTTTTGTGTTCTTATTTAACATGATAAGGGTTTCCTATCCGAATGATTATTATTTTCAAATAAAATAGGCATGACTTTTTTCTTGTATTACCTCATCAGGTAAAATACTATTAGAAAGTCGCATGTAAACGAAAAATTATTTACACGATAAAGTCCGACGCTTTCGGTGTCATCGACTTCTACGATGTTATTTGCCCTGATAAGATTACTTGCGGGGAACTTATAAATGGGATCAGTACAGATCCGCTGTGTTGGCGATGCGCTGAAGCTAACTTTTGTGCAATTATCTGCAACGGTGTGTCTATCCGAGAAAAAATGATAACGTATCAGTGATATCTCGGAAATAGTCTGGCGCACGATTCTTTCATTTTGATCGAGTACTTTTGATATCAATTCACTATTAATCGAGTCTGAGTTGATTTTCGTCTCATCGAAATCTTCTTATGGTCCTGATCAAATCGCTTTATGAGACAACGGATCCTTTATCGTCAGATACTTCCGGGTATCAGACTGATCAAGGGACATATGCGAGACTGCTTTGAGACATCTCTGATACTTTATCGTTTCGTCTAGGGATACATCTAACATTATCTGATGCGTGAGACAAATGGAGACTGTCGTTAACAATTACGTTGATTAAATTGAATGTCAGAATATTTCGTGTACGATAACTGCTCAATATAGATTTTTTTTCGATTTCTCTTATTATCGTCACGTATATTTTTTCCGAAAAATTGAAATCGCACGGATTCAAATTTAAAAAATGTCTTTTTTTCTCGCACTATATTGTCTGCCTCGCTTAATGTTGTCTACCTTCTTCATTTTCTCGACGAAACAACTCGGGACACGTATACTTTGATTAATAATGCACGCTACTTTCCGCGTGTTGACGTTGTTAGTCTGTTGCACAGCGGCTTTGTGTCTTGTGACGTAGGATAGGCTGTACAGCTACACGTGACGTGTCTATACGTCTGCAACGTGGACCTATAGCCTTTCGTACCGGGGAGCATCCTTCCGCGCAATTGTTCCCTGTGCGATTCACTTGAAACGCGTATCCAATAGTTCGCGTAATTGTCTGACCACGGTACTGCGAAAAAGCTTTCTGAATGGGGTGGATCTGTCAAAGGTAAATTAGGATCGACCACAAATGACAGGCAACTACATGGAAGAAGTTTCTTTTGTAATCTACGTAAAAGTTTATTCGTACGAGTAAAAGGAAATTTAAGTAACCTGCTATGAGGTTGATACTCCGTTTAATTGACTTTTTATGGAAATTCCTTTGTCTCAAACATATACCAGTATTTAACGTCAATGGTCTCGTCGCTTGTCTTGTTATTAATGATTTCGCGTTATTACGTAAACTCGTCCTAATCGGTCATTATTTTTGTCCAGCAGGTGGTATTTTTGAGATTGTTTTTTTTTTGCCGCGTAATTGGGTCGTTTCGGAATCTCGAGTGAGAAGGGTCGCTCGCGTGAAAATACTTATGGACTGATTATGATTGTCAATGTAAATAAAGCCACAAAACGTATATCGAGACGAACGGGATGCAGGAGTGTCGTTCTTATGGGATCGCCGATGACGAAAGTCCCATGTTGGATCGATAGTGACTCTCGGACTTACATAATATGTAAATGTGGTGTAAAGTCGGTAGTCGAACACGTATGTATTGAGAGCGCATGTGCTACGACCTATAGTACAGGATACCACTCGAGTTGGCATACGTGGTTCGACCCACTTGCAAACTCTTTTCTTTCTTGGACATTATTACCCTATGAGTCATAGTTTCTGTCCGGATGTACTTAAATGGGGGTACGTAGCGCTTTGGGTGCTCTCCTGGTACCTCTGATATACCGATTCCAGTTATTTCCGGTTGGCCGAATTTCACGTAAAATCCAACGATGAATCTCAGGAATCCGCCGTTCCGGAGCTTTAATTTTTTCGACGTCACTCGAAACTCAGTGCTCGCGCGCACTGATTTCAATGCGGCACGACGGGCACGCCTATCGGCCGTGTTTACGCAAACGTTAATCCTGCCGCAGGATATCCGCTCTCACGCTAGCGACATTTCGTTCGAATCTCTTTTTGTTTTATCGAGAGGTTCACGTGGCGGAAGGATCGATCGGATTTCATGCACGAGCGAAAGGGATTTAATGGTCTGCGGCGGATGAACGTTGTTTTCCTTCTTTTTATATTTTCATTTACCGGTAACAGAGACACGTTCTCTAGAGGCTGTTGTGTTACGTTCCACGATTGTGTGTTCTTAGCGCGTTATCCATATATATTGCTTTTTTTCTCTCTTATGTATCGAATCCCTTCTTCTTCGTCGCGTCGACGTTCCAGTTCACGCTATGTCACGATCATCGGGGAGTGTAAAAAAAAAAATGAGAAAATAAGAGAACATCATTTTTATTATTATCGCCGAAGAATTTTCGCTCGGTTATCGAGATAAGATCTTCTGGCGAGCTTCCAGTACCAGGCTCACAGCGTTTGCCCTCCGTATATGCAAATGATAATGTGAACTGGAAAGCGAAAATCACCGCTGGGACTCAAAATTGTTTCCGGTCTCTCTCCCCCTCCCCACCTTCTTCCCCGTTTGGTGAACGCGCGCGACCGGTTCCCTCTCCTACTCTAACTCCAGCTTCTACCTACTGTAGGATTATTCGTCGGTTGGCCTCGGCGCAGGCGGATCTTGAATTAATTAAGATATTAGGCTCGTTCGGTGAACTTAATCAGGGCTTATCGTTAGTGAACTCTCGGGTGCATTCTGCCGCTTGGCTCCTTGTTACATCGTGAACTCTCTTCCTCCAGGATGGGACACGTTAATAGGAGCCCGGCTTCCTTCCAAACGCGAATTGGCAGTGTCCGCTCGCTTCTTTTATTTTCATTAATTACACAGTTTCTCGTCTAGCAAAAGACAAAGTGCAAGAGACCCAACCGCGCCCAGTCTTGTCCTTTGCTCCGATACCCGTGACACTATGTCATCTGGCTCCATTGCTATACGGGGACACGTGGTTGCACGTACAGCCAACATCAGAAATGTCACGGCATTATACAAGAGCTGAGATTATCGTGAATGATAATCGGATTCGCGAACGAAAACCTCGCCATTCTCACACTCCCCTTGCGCACTTGCGTACAGATGCAGGCGCCTAACGCCTCACTCGAAGTAAATACTCGTCGCAAAACACGCGTCACTGCCGAGAGCTACAGCTTTGGGTTATAACCCAATGGAAATCATTTTATCTGACAAACACCCCTTGGCTACCGGGTTTCGTTTACGAAGACTCGACCGGATTGCCTCGAGGAACCCTGCTGGCAATGTCTTCCGATAGTTCACCCCCTTGGATCCAACTATCATATGTCATTTGACAGTTTGCCACATCGAACCCCTCGAGCCCTCTCAGCTTCTCTACGGTTTGTATACTCCGTCGAACGCGACGCTGCCCCCAGGCTAAATCACGGGGTGTGCAACCACAATGACAGATATTAAGCCTTTCATTTTCGTCTCAAGTCAACAGAGCGTGGAATTCCGCTTTATTGCTACTGCATTCAGGTCTCGTAGGTGCAGTAGACCTGCTTCCACTCTGCACGTTCAACGACCATTTCATATATAATATATATATATATAATATGTGCCTCTACGATCTCGTCGCGTGCGACGTTCGTGCGTCTACTGGGCAGGACACAGCTTTTTCTACCACTTTCTCACTCTCTCCTTTGCCCTATCCTTCTAGCGCAGTCTGAAGTGTACTGCTGCTGCTGCTGTATGCTCGATCACGCGACTGAGCAACGAGACCCGAGGCCCTTCAATTTCGCCTCCCCCCCCCCCCTCAAAATAGTCGATGCTTGCCAAATACCGTTCGATCTAATATATCGTGTGACAGCGGGCCACAAAGGAATTGAGCCGTAAGGGGCAGCGGTGAGTACAGGCGGGAGGGAGGCGGGGAGTTGGTACCAACAGCTGAACTGTAGGTGACGGGGATAGAGCAAAAGAATGAGAATGTAAGAAAGAGGATATGACAAAATAAAAGAGATACCTCTTGTTGCTCTTACGGCACATTTATTTTATTTTTATCTTCATTGTTTCTCCGCGAATTTCATTGTCCGAAAGGTGAATCCATTGTGGAGATCAAATGAACGGATCAATCTTCGGTTGGCACGATACTCTTGAATTCCTGAATAATCATAATGCAGTTACGAGGTGAGTCGGGTAATCGGTGTTTATCTTGGCAAAAGTTTCACTCTTGCGAAGAGGAGAAAATGTCTTAGACATCGTTCGACTTATAGCAGAGTTCTGTAGGAGAGATGAATTATATTTGGATTTTTTTTTAAATCGATCAAACCGAAAGTCTTTAAAGCGATTCACGCAGTCCCAAGCTGCAGGGTGTGTTGTGGCTGCGAATTTAGTCATTTTTGATTCAGCTTCGTAATCTCGGTTAGATTATACACATTTTTTTTTATTTCTATTGTCACGATACACAATCGCTAGTATTAATTAATACGTATATTCGTAAGGATAATAACAACGATAACAGTTGTATCATTGAATTACCATTGTATGTTAATAAGGTTTTAAAAGCTTACAATAATTAAATGATTTTCATTTGATTGTCTGATGACAATTATAACAGCGATATGTTCTTGGCTCCCTCGTACGGTTAAAGTATTTTTTCATGGAGAACAATGAGGATTTTTTTTTTTCTATACCAGGCACCTATCTCACATGTCAAAGCTCTCGTGTGTAACGAAGATGGTTTTGGATGAATTAATTTATGCGGGCATTCAAATTCCACACAAATAATTATTAGTCACGCAAAACACATTAAAAACTCTGTTACTTAGGTACCTGTCTACAAGGTGCTACTGATATCGAAGATACGTATATGCCTGTCACAGACGACTGATCGTAATCAGTGATTAGACGAACGATAAAAAATAATGAATATTATTGTCAATACAGTACGTGTCAAAATTGTCATGGAGGACTCGACCGCATATGGGTTTTCGAAAGAAACGAGGCGCAGATAAATATATTTGGTAATTTTGAGAAAACTCAAGATATCGTGCTGATTCATTGGATACTGTAATAACTGATAGATCCGATGCAAAGAATAGTAACAGCTGCGGCAACATCAACAGTCTCGCTGTACCACCTGTACGAGCACTTGACACAGTACATTTTGCTTTGTGCCTGCGCGTCTCCTTGAATTCGTTTGCGAAATTTCATTAAACCTGATGCGCTTCATTCCAATTCGATACGCGCGAGTAACGTGCACTCTATACGGTATATGCGTATGTGTATTAAGCCGTTTGATTTTTAGCGTATCGATCCCCTTCGTGTTTCCATATACTTTTAAACTTCGTCGGAAATATATTTTGACTTGGCGATTATCTTTAGCTGCTACTCGAGTGGTTAATGTGCACGTGGCTTTTCTCAATTAAACTATAGATATAGTGCAACCTCTGTCGTTGTCTTCACTTGGTAATGGAAGGGGTGGAGTTTATTTACGGGCAACGACCAGAGGTGCTCGATGGCGTGGCGTTCTGTGTACCCATCGGTCACAGTCCTAATGCGTCAATTCGGGTTCGTACGAGAATCGGGAGTGGCTGAGACAGACGACAGGTAAGGTCATACCGTGTGGCTAATATTTTGAACTTTTACTTATCTTTGCATATGTATGTGGTACTAACGAGCAGGAATGTAATTGCGTTGTCAAAAATTATTGCCGTATGAAAAATGACAGTTATTTTTTACATTCTAATGTATACTATCTAATGGAGTAGACAGCTGAAAATTTTATCGCAATCAAGGTGGCCATTATTACATTTTATTTTATTACCCTTTTTTCACTAGAGCCCAACACCATTAGTACGTCCAGCTGTCTGATAACAATAGTGATACTGAATTCGTCTTATTGTCATATTGGATTTTTTACAGATTACAATTTTACCAAAGATTTGCGGCAAAGATATCAGCTGCCTGATCTTATGCTACTTTATGAATTGTAGAGTATTTTATGGAAAAAGAAAATTAAAGAAACTGGGCAAAAGGGGATAAGTCATTGTAAGGGTTGTAGTTGGAATAAAAAGTGAACTGTTAAAGAAAAAACAGCCTACACCTGCCGCGAGTAAGGAAAATCATTTTCCTCGTAACAGCTTATAACTTTTCAACGGAGTCACGAAACAGCGTAGTTAAGCGAATTATAGTTGCTTCAACTAACGGCTATCGTTTAATTAATCATGTTGTAACGGACCAGCGACGTTTAATAACGCTGCTGGCGCGTTCATTACGAACTAGCGATCCGACGAATGATCAATGACGTTGTTGCACCGATACCAATTTTTTTTTATATATTCTAATTTTTTGTGCTATTATCAGTACCAGTATCAGTATGTCGCCGTACTATATAAAGCGTATAATTTGAGCGGGTTGAAGAAAGGATTGGTATTTGGACAACAACAAATTGTAGTTATGACCAAAATTCTAGTAAAAATTATATAGTAGAATTACAATCGTAATCTTATACCTTAATGGAATTGTTGTTCTTTGGTACTAGTATTTGTTTTTGTCCAAATACTAATTATTTTTTTGGTAATTGGGACCATACTGTTCTTTCGCGTCCGATCTATCGTCCGGCGTCATGTCCATAATGCAGGTAAATATAGGTACTGGGCTATTGACTTCGTTTGAAGTTAGCCGAGAATCCATTTGATTCTAACGATAGAGCCAACTTCAGTGGGAAAGTTTGAACTGGCTGGTTTCATATGACGAACGAGATAGCACTTGACCTAAGCAAGGTATTACCACTAAGGCGAAATGAAAAGAAGATATGACGCTTAAGAGTGATCTTGCAATTCTTTATAAATGGAATCTTCAAAAATCTATTTTACCGGTGTATCTACAGCAGTTGAAATTGCAGTCAAATTAGTAAAATAATTTGAATTTAATTGATAAAGCGCTCTTTGCAAACAATAGGAAATTTAAAAAAAATCGAAATCAAACTTACGTAATACGTCGTGCAGTACCGTGTTCGGCGAGTCTAGATAACTTTGCATCTTTGAGGGAAATTTATACGTCAAGACGTCGAACACGCTGCGGTTTATTTTGATACATTGGCTGTTTCCTATATTGCAATAAAAAGTAAATCCATATACCCGTGGGAGTAAGAGAAAGTCGACGTCATGCAAAGGAATTCATAAGGCGGGACATTCAAATTGCCTCTCTGATCTTTGATGATCCTGACCCTCTCCTGAGAATCCGTTCAATTTATATGTTGACCGAATTCGCGATCCCTCGTCGCCATCGAAAATCCTTGTAGCTGCGTAACCTTGCGAATTTCTGCTTTACTCATGGTCCAGAAGCACCAAGGGTAGATCAGCGTATCAAGCAGAAATTGCTTTGCGCGATTGGGGGAATATGGTCAAATCACCCTTGCCGGTAAAGTCAATCCGAATCTTTGGATTTCACGCTGTACGATTTCGTTGGGGAAATACAATCACCGACTGGACACGCTATTATAGCATGGATTTTTATTTTTATTTTTTTTTCATTTTTTTTCATTTTTTCTTTTTGATAACATATTTTTCTGGGTAAAACAGTCACTTCGAATCATACGAAATTCAACGCGAGACACAACTGAACGTAAGGAAATTGTAATAAAAGCCATTCAGAAGTACGCATTAACAAATCTCAAGTGAAACTGTGCACAGCTCAATTTTAATATTATCTTCTAGAATTAAAAACTGCTATATTACGGCTCACGTGATCGTACCATTCACTTAGGGTGGTATCTCATATATGGATATATTTAGTTTTGACGTATACGTTTTTTTCAATCCACCTACGCGATACAATTTTTTCCAAAAGCTTATATCCACTTGTATTATAACAGGACATTCCACGAACAACGTGTGTAACAGTGAAATTCCCGTTGTGTCATATAGCCGTGGGTCGATTTCGCGAAAGCATGGGCGTTTCGTCGAGCTACCACTCTGCCTTGGACTCCTTCGTCTTTTGGGCGACAAAGGGGGTGGAAGTGTTTTTTTTTTAAATTTATCACATCTCATCCCCCGCATCCGTATATGCAATAATGTGCGAGAGTTAAACGTATGTGTGAATGTTACAGGATGCAGGGACTGCCGTGTCGGAAAGGGAGGTCCACCCCGTCATCGTTGCTTCTGCTGCTACTGGCTGTGGTGCTACTACCCCTCGCTAACGGTGAGTCACTTTTACTATAATACTTACTGTTTAGGGTACCCCGCTCCGTTCCACCCCTGCCTATCCCTGCTGCGCCCTGGATCACCCCTGCTTCTCGTTCCTTCTTCAGTGCCGATAGCGCGAGACCCGAAACCAGGGGTAGCGATCGAAAGGGAGGCATTCCCCTCCCCTCCCCCCCCCCGTTCCTTTCCAAGTCTAGTACAAGGGGATGGACATTTTTTCTGGAGGGGGGGGGGGGGCGTCCAACAGCGCCTGGGGCTTCAGTGCCGGTAAAATATAGGAATCGTCCTATGGTGCGTTACGGTATTTCGATAATTCATTTACTCAGGGCATCGATCTTCGATGACGAGGTCGTCCGCACCAGGGGATGAATTTACCTTGATGCTCGAACGATGCTTGAAGGAGATGTGTATTGGACCGTAATTTTAATCTTTTTGTTACCACATAACTTGGATTTTACATAAATATAAATTAATGCGCATACTCGCCGTACCTATAACGTGCCGTGCTGTCCCGATGTCTCAGTGTCGGGGACCTGTGGGCACTTTGCGTCGAGATTCCATTTTTTTTTCTTCTTCGTGCATCATTAAAATTCCTCGGAATTTCTTACGCGCACGAAGATCTCGAGACTGGGCTTGTTTTAGTACTGTGACTGAATGTTCAGTCCTCTTATATGCGACATCAACCTTGCACGATACATCTTGGTGTCCCGTAACTGTCACGCAGCCTACGACATTCCTCATTTTTGCGTGACCATTTAATTTTCTAGTTATAATAATCTTTCGCAGGTATTATTTATTTAATTATGATTAACGAAAATTTACACACTTGTTTACGTACGACTCTCTATGTACATTCTCATGGTTAGATATTTTCGCAGTTTAGGGACAACTTTCGGTCTTTGCATGATTACGACTGTGAGAAATTTGGAGAAAATTTATTATCGTCTTAATGTTCACCTTAGAAGATGCGCTATCGTCCTAGTGGATAAGCACTTCGTAGATTTTTGAGAAATATTTATAGTAACATTTTTTTTTCATTGGTAAATCAGACAAAGTGTATATACATTTGGCAAAGAGATACTTTGAGGACACGAAAAATTAAGAGGAATTTACAACAGCATTGGAGTTCTGACCTAATCTAATCTAAGAAAACATTTTTAAGCCCATCGCAGATACTGGATGTCTAACATTTAAAAAATATCAACAAATCTGGTGTGACAGTCCGCTTTATGATCTTCAAAACAGTCATTACGCTGGCAAATCTTTGAGGACGGTCCCCAAAACAGCCACATGTCCTCAGAATAGCGAAATCGTAAATGAAATCGTCCCCAAAGTATCCCTTAGCAACAAACATACGTATATGCATATGTGTACGGATGTTACGAAATCCGTAATATAATTCTTCAGCGAGTCTGGGTCGTATCTACGTACCTTTTTAATTGGCGCTCAAACCGCACAGGAAATTCTTAACGAATGTAATTAAGCAAGACGGTAAAAGTGAAGTATGAAAGTTACGCCGTAATTTTTCGCCGGTTGCCTCAGGGGTAGAGGTCAGAGGCAGTAGTAGGGTAGTCGTACCGCTGCTACGGCTATAGGTATAGTGCCATTAACCCTGACGGCAATACGGCGTTGTTGTATCCCTTACACGCCAACCCTCTTATCCCATTCCCTTTCCTTTACACGGCATTCATTCCATTTACCTACCCGAGATTTCATTCATTTCGCTCCTTCAGCAGCCCCATTCATTTATGGAGTAAATTTATAAAGCTTTTATATGCAGCAAATTAATCCCTACATTATTGAGGTTATCGTTTCGCGGGGGGTCCCGCGGTTTGTCCAAAAACGGTTTAGCTCCTGTTCAAATGGAGATTGATAATGGCCGCGTAAACAAAGAGGATTAAGTAATTTGTCTGGCCCGCGGCAAAACCTCTCTCTTGTTATCTCTCTTCTCTCTCTCTCTCCCTTCTTCCCTTATTTCGTCCGTTTGTACAGACTACGCGTGTACCATTTCATTGTTTTCAAAATTCTTCCTACTCGCAAAAAAGAAGGTCTCGTTTGACTCGTGTGTTGCTGCCAGCTGACTTCGCGTACCGTCGTACCATGCAGATCAAGCGAGCGGGCAAATGGTACTTAACGTCACCTCCCTACGCTACGGTGACCCGCGATAAGTCGATACTCGTGAAATTAAATTCAACAAAATATTATACCTGATTAATGACGGTGAAACGAAAAATTTGCGAAAAAATTCAAATGGTCAAAATCTCGTTTTATCGCATTTTCAAATTTATAAATTATTATATTTTTAATGGTCTCTTTTTCATAGTCAGGAAAATTGTCGCTCTTGAGATGCATATTGCCTACATCGCAAGCTCATGTGTGTCAGTTGGTCAGGGGCTGTACGGAATCAGCGAAAAAAGGTGTACTACGCTCTGAGCCTGATGCGTGTACTACGAAGGGCTCTTTTGCGGTACAATACTGGTACCCGGAAGTGAGACTGACGGTCGGACCATCGTTCGAACAGACAGACAAGCAGACGAAAAGACTGACTAGTGTAGTAAGGGTGAAGTTGAATGAGGTGCAGAAGGATGAGAAAAGGGGGCTGAATAAGAGAGAGAGAGAGGGTTGCGCGAGAGAGGGTGCACGGTGGTACTGTGGATGTGGGTAAAAGACTGAGACCAGTCACCCTCGGGACTGCACCGGGTAGATAGGCACCTAATCGTATGTAGACCGAATAAGGTCAGACTGCCGGTATTAACGGCCGATTTATTCTGCAGACGACCTCGGCTGATCGATAATACAAATATAGCACGAGGAAACAATGGTTCGCGCACGTCATCTCGAAAGCGCCGAGTTTCACGGGCACCGCGAAATCTGAATGATCCTTCGTCGTTGCACGCTGCGCGTTATACACATGCATGCCTTTGGATATTCTTTTTGTGTATCAGCACTTCTGACTGTCCTTGAAGGAACTCTTTTTCTGGTGAGTCCAGAGCCTGTTCAGGTATCCGACGGGTCCGTAAAGGCGTAGGACGTTGATGGGTGCTGGAGTTTCATAACGAAATTTCGACTAGGTAGTAATGACTAGAGATCGTGTACAAGGGTCATATTCACGAGAAATACACCACCAGGTTGATCTACCATAGAAATCAAATGGACACACTAACTTGAGGTGGTGCGTTTCTCATGAATATTTCTATATAATAGCAGTGCTATATAAAGTGATGATTTAAATGTTAATTAAATCATAGGCATTATTTCTATTTATTTGTATATACGTATACGTATATGTATATTTTCATGTATCACATGGGTATTTACATATACGTACAGTGACATTAATACGCATGACTAAAGGTTTTCGATTAGAATTCTGCCTATATGCATTATGTGAGTTTTAAAGGTTTCTAATTGGTTTTGGAATATTTTGTCCAAGCATTACATATTAATGTGTATGCTAATAATTTAGGTTTAGTTATGTCGATGCTGTTGCGCGAAATTTGAGAGCCCTTTTTTGTCTGACTTCACTCTCTTTTCACTTCGTTTTCTTAAAGTTAGTTCTGGCTGCCTTGACTCGTACTTCCTGATTTACATTCGTTTACTCGAATTTTCCATGAGTTTTTTTTTTTTATGCTCGTTTCATCGTTGCGCTTCGCGTAGCCTATGACTTTGGTACGTGGCGTTATAGGCGTCCTTTGAATAATTCATCGAGCACATTGATTTTCACGCGTACGCACCTTGTCGCATCGCGGACAATTGCGTTTCGCGCTATCAGTACGTCGACCGCGTCGATACGTGCGCGTCAAATGAAATTTTATCATTCTCGATAAGCGCCCGCTCGCGTGGTATAAGGAAATTTCGAAAATTTTCAATTTTTGTTTTTCCCACGTTGCGCAACGTAATACCTTGCATTACTCGTTAAGGAAAGTTGACGACGTGCGATTTCATTAATTAACGGTAACGTCTGCGTATCGCAGGATCCAAGTTGTTTCAACGTATACATAAAAAATTACTCCAAACTAAATTAATATGCAGCCTCACCTAGTCGTAAAAAGTTACTCTGCTATGTCCCGTTTCGTTGGTTTTTCATTTTTATTTCTTTTTCTTTTTCATTGTATCTCACCCCGAACCGACGACCGTAACCATCAACCCTTATCTAGAAATGTACATAGCACTATAAAAAGGTGTCGGTCGCATATCAGGTTAGAATTTAACGGCATTAGTAGACCTACACGTGAAACCACGTATATCGCGCTCCAGTTGTTTTATGTAATTCGCACGAGAAATACCATTTTTCCTTCGAGTTTCAGTAGACGAAGCAAGTTAATCCGAATGTATTGTGTCGGTTGATGATTTTCAAAATTATTATTTAAATAGAAAAGTGTCGGCAAGTGTCGAAAAGACGGCATACGTTTTATCGTGTTATTCGCTATGCCATTTCAGACACCTTTTCCCATACCCTGCGGTAGAGTCTCTCGTATATACCCATTCAGCCTTCGGCTGATTCCTCGAGGAAACATGAGCAAAGATACGGCCTATGACGAAGTTGGCGAAAACTTTACCAATTTATTCGGTAGATGTCACTGACAGCGACAGCAGAGGGTGATTGCTTATTTTGATGAAAAACGGGTGAAAAAACGGCAAAAAGCATACCGAGATACTCGTCGCTCTCGCGCGTGCACTTTCAAGAGTCACCGGCGACGAGAAGACCGACCCTACGTGGGGCGCCTTCTTCGGAGGAAAAATATCTCCCGTTCAGGGGGTTTACGGTCGGTATGCACGAGACGTGCGTATCCGTGGCCGCGCGCGCATGCGCACCTGAAGACGAACGACGGTATTAGCGATTCCAGTGGCGTCCCTGAAAACGACGTCCCGACGGCCCAGCATCCCTGACTGTACCATTGCCATAGCTGCCTGTCTGCAGCTCTGTCCCTACTGTCAGTCCCTAGACACTGTCGAACGCTCGAGGGCCGGCCATGTTTTTCTACCGGCTAAAGCAGTTTTTCGAGTCCCCGAGGCTCTCGGTGCCGAATAACTTTAATCCTGTCTATAGAATAGATCGCTTACCGACTTGGGCGGCCTTGTGCACCTGCTCATCATACGAAAGTTAACGAATGATCTTTCGACTCGACACGAACTTATTAAGATAGCGATGTATGATCGATCGGTGAACGGCTCCTGATGTATAATCGTATCTGGAGATTAGTCTCGTTATAATGAAAACAAATTGTTATGCATTCATTAATGTAAATTTCTCTAAAGATATGCAACGCATGAGTGACCCATATAGCTGAACTCTCCTCCAGATGCTCCCTTCTTGGGTAAAAATAAAAAGTGAGCTCAAGAAGGTAAAATTGTAGATACACGTAATACGTGTATAGCTCTAGGTATAGAAAGAAGAAGAAGAAAAAAAAGAGGAATTGCTTTTACCCGTGGGAAGTTTTTATGGCGTTCTCCCTCTCCGTCTCGACGTTACCTCTTTCGGAGATTTGTCCGAGGGCCATTTCCGAGGTTATCTCTGTGGAGATTCGGCCGCACCATCCCCGGTAAGAACGAAGTTGCCACGGTAAGGGAGATGGAGGACTGCAGCGGTGGTACCTTTCAAGAAATCGAGAGGTGGAGAACGAGTGTGTGTGTGAGAGTGAGGGAGAGCGAGGGAGAGGGAAAGAGCTAAGAATAGGGAAGCCTCGTTAGTTTGCACCCGGATTTGCTATAACGTTTTTGGTAATCGACCCATCGAAGGTAAGTTCGATAAAGGGAGCAAAGAGAGCGAGTGAGCGAGAAAGCGATTCGATTAAAGTGGGATATCCCGTGGTGTCGACTGATAGTTCAACCCTTCCTGCTTCGGCTACTTTCTGCTACTTCTCGACCTTTAAACCGGACGCCACGCTTACACCGACACTCGAAAGCGAAGCCAGTAGGTAAACGATCGCTTCCAATTGCCCCCCCCCCCCCTCCTCTCTGCTCTTACTTCCAGCACTCCTGTGCCTTTAGATAAAACTCGTTATCGAGGTACAGTCAGGGCAGGACGGTTCACATGTTTCGGTTAATTATTGGACACAGTGTAGATGCGATCTTGTTTAAATCTTCTTCTTTAAATCTCCTTGTCTGTTACAGTCTCGTTCTTCATCTTTACGTAATTTTAAAGTTCTCCACTGACAACGTATAGCCGTATCTTTGAAACTCGTTTGCTTTTTTCTTGTCTACGCGCCGACTCCACTGGTCAATATGGGTCGCTCGAACCCCATTCGACAGGCAGCAGATCGTCGCACTCGTATCTATTTGCCTTTACGTCTCAAATGACTCTTGATACCGTTTGTCACGGAATTTTCGTTTTATTTATATCACTATACTTTGTATTTATATTCCTATTTTCTATCTCTTATAATTAACTCTTTCTACTACTCTACCTGCCTGTGTTGTTTGCCGAACCGTACAAAATGAGAGGTACATACTGTAGCTGGTGTAAGTGGCGAAGAAATTGATAAATAAATGGGATGAATATGCAGCTGTATAGAAAAACTTTGAAAAAAAAAACGAAGTTCCTTCTCACTTAGAGAAATTCGACGCAGGAGAATTATTTAAAAAATTTTCTAACCATGTAACTTCATTTGGACTAGGAGACAGATCCAAAACAGATCTAAATATGGATCTTTTCCGTACAATTAATAAGACTTGGATCCGAAATGGATCATTCATAGATCATAGACTCAAACTATATTCACTCTACGGGAAAGATAATTCTCAGATAAGTTTTGAATTTATTCCGTGAAGTTATCTTTCATAGATTTAAGCATGATCTGCTACGAATCACAAATACATTGAAGTATGGCTCATGTCAATCTCGCTTGACGTACCTGTGCGAGAGCTTATAAGGACCATGTGAAATGAACGATCAGTGATCCGTCCGCACCTAAAACTTTTACCCGGGTATGTATACTTTTTTTCGATATTCGTAGTTCATAAAGGGTCTTACTTAGTTCCGTGTAACGCATCTCGTGTTGCGAAGGTAAATTAACATCGATAATTAGCAGAAGCACAAATTTCAAATTTGATTTTAACACCGTAGAGTGTCAGTCAGTTTTGATCGTTGCTCGTTTCCAAGTGTCGAATGTAACTGGGTTAATACTTCACGTTAAATGCTCAGCACCGGCGACTAAAACCACTTGGTAACGCCAAAGTAATGGACTCGTATGAATGACGTAGCGCTGTTAAACTTAACACAAGTATTATACTCCATATACAGGTATACATCGCTTCATGAAATTAATCTAAAAGACGAACCGCATCCCGCTATCAAAGTGTCTGACGATAAGTCGTAGTTTCCTTATCTCCGTAACACGTCACCATTTAACCAGGTCCAGAATTACAGCTTTGTATATCTCTGAAGGCACCATATATAAATACATTACAATATTAGACACCACGTCGTCAGGCGCTCTAAGGGATTCGAGGGTCCCGAATATAAGGCCCGTAGCGACTACATAGAATCCCGACTGTTTCATGTATCGGGTTAGGTCGTCGTCGTGGCTCGGCGTGCTGTCTTGTATTAAGTTTAGGACGAACAAGAGGCTGCAAGATTACGTGGCGTTAAGCCGGGACACGCTTTTAGCCGACTGGAGCTCATCGATACTCAATGGGGACGACGGCCGAACAAGACTGTATGACGGTAACGACGACGATCTTGTAGTCCCCTGCCCTCTTCGTACACCCGACATAAATCATAGGGTGCTCTCGTATAGCCGGGGACGGTCGAGCGAAATCCCATTAAAATCCATGGTCGAGCTTTTAACGCCATTACCGACAGCGACCCATTAGGATACACAGGATTTCCGTGCGTCTATGGGCCAATCCTATAAATTACTGCAGACGGCACGCAGGAGGCACAATTAATAATGGGACCTGGGGAGGGGGGTGGGGGGGGGGTCATCCTGTGCTCGCCGAACTTGGGACATTCCTCTATGTCCCATCGAGATATCCCACGATAATAATAATAAAAATAATTATAATAATAATAATATACATCATCCGACACGGATCCTTTATAGCTACTATGTTAACTACCTTATGGACACTGGCACTCGAGGGTCCGAGGGTTCGTGTGGTTGGACCGTTTCACTTTTTTTTTCAGATATACTCAATAGTAGGTAATATGGAAAATTACTGTGGCGTGTACGTGCATGCATTTTTTCGTGCACCCCGGTACAGAGTTTACACATAATTGTGGATGGGTGAGGGGGGGGGGCGGTGGGGGGTTGGGGGAAGGGGGAAAGTTCAGGATAGACATTTTGGAATTTAGCAATGCTGTTATCCGAAATTTTCATCCAGCTTTTAATTGGAATTCACGAATCGCCCGAGGGGTGTATATATTGGATATTTCTGATAGTCGACCTGTGCTATTCGTATTCGAGGGGACTAGGGGACTTTTTTTTGACGTTTCAGCGAATACATATTCGGTCAGTCATCTTTCCCCCTCTTATCGTTCTCCATTCTTCCTGCGTTCGTTCCTCGTGTCTGCTCTGTACATACCAGTAAGTACGTTTTGTACTTTCACAAGGGAGACCGTCGCTCCCGCTATTTTCCCACATACGTATTACATGGACCCGAGGTCCAGGAGTATGATGTATTTGTAATAAATGTATATACGACGCTATACGAGGTCCGACACAATACACGTACCTACCTAACGTAACGTCCTCGTAATTCTTTCATTAAACTATTTTCATAAATCTTCGCCCATTGACGTCCCTTTATTGACAGTCAAATCGTGCCTCCATCCTCTTACGCTCATCTGTGTATGTTGAGGCTGAATAGAATTTAAGGGGTCCGCAGCATGTGACGTAATGGGACCGATTGAGAACCGCTGCGATTAGTGTAACCGTGTAACCGAGTGAGCTATAGCAGATCAGATCCTGTTCTCCGGATACAGGTTGAACGTCGTCTCGATTAATCGAGCTGACCCTGCCAAGATAATGAAAGCTGTTCTCTCTATTTTTGTTTTCTCTCATTTTTTTGCTCTCGCATATATGGAACAAAAGAGAATTCAAGTTTTTCCAGGTCTCGCTCGTACAACGCACGACGACGCCTTTGTCTCGTACCTTTTGAGGGTACGGCGAATTCGTAACAATGCAAAACGCGAGTTCGCATGCCGCGGTGCGATGACTCTTTGGCAGATATATTAGCGGTGCGAAATTTCATCGTCGATGACGCGACTATTTTTCTTCTTCTTTTTTTCCTCCCCTTCCTTTTCAGTACTTTTTTTTATTATTTTTCTCATCCGTTTCCCTTTCACGTTCCCGGCACGCCGGCTACGGATTTTCAGGAGAATGAGGAAAAATTATACGTCACTGTATCATGACGTACTGGCACGTCAAAGGCGGAACAAGAGAAATAACACACTAGCACGCGCTTGTATGGCCACGAGGGAAAGTACGGACGATATATAGAAAAGAAAATAAAGCAGGATAATCGTCTCTGCATGCCTCGTTTGATGTCGTTCAACTTATTAATCGAGCTTCATCGATCTTTCGAACGATCAGGAATTCGTGACGTTTTCCAGAACCCACCAGTCCGTGCAAGGGGTTGGGGGGGGGGAAGTGGAAGAGAGTGGAGGGGACTCTCTCCCCCCCCCCCTCTCTCTCTATGTTAAAGCACCCTCATCAAAACAATGACATCCCGGAAAATTTCGATGGGGTCGTCGAGTTTTTCCCAAAATATTGTACATCGTTACGTCATTCTCGCATTGAATCCCCTCGTGTTTATACATATATACATGTGCCACGGTGCATGCGCTATGCTCATTTATAGGACGGCCATCCACGCACAATACCCTGTATGCCCACGCTTCGTATAGCTCAACCTCTAAGGACGTCCAACAGGGTCGACGCGTGCCATATTGAAATGGGAAAGAATGATCTACGAGGATCGTGCCATTTATGCCCCGTGGCCAATGTTTTATGCGAAAACTCATAA
The DNA here is from genome assembly GCA_030142595.1 of Trachelus iudaicus. Lineage (NCBI taxonomy): Eukaryota > Metazoa > Arthropoda > Insecta > Hymenoptera > Cephidae > Trachelus > Trachelus iudaicus. The sequence continues at coordinate 1,101,501 of JARQTH010000318.1, forward strand.
CGTCATAACAGGGCTGCGCACCGTCAAGTCCCGTGACCATGAGCAAGCTACGCGCGATTAACCAAGAAGAGTCATTTTTGAGGGTGACCGTCGGGTTTGGTGGTTTAAGTAGGACGCGTTGCATGTCAGCGTGCGCAACATCATCGGTGTATAGGTCTTTACTTATTTTTCAGGACGAAGTCCTAAAAAAGGAAGTATGGCGCGGGAGGAAATTGTTCTTTCTTTGTCTCTTCTTTTTTCCTTCTCCCTCCTCCCTCCCTCCCCCCTCACTCTCTGTCTTTCTTTCTTTCTTTCTTTCTCTCATGCGACTTTACTTTTTGACCACTCTTCCTTTCTTGTTTACTTACTTTTTACGTCGGACTCTCATCGTAACGCCCTTTTTTCCTCCCGGTGATCACGGCTCGAGAGATCCCCCTCACGAAAGCATCGCCTTGAACAAATACAGCAAAGAAAGAGAGTTACATGACATAATCATCAAAGAATAACGCTGTTTCGTGTTCTAGTAACCTGTCGTCTGCCTTGGTGCGTCTAATGATATATCTGACTTTTTCTCTCTCTTATTTTCTTGCTTATTAGGTTATATTACGCAGGAAGGTTCCTTTGCTTTGGGATTTAGTCTTGTTAGCAGAGCCATCTTTGTGGAACATTTTGCGGAATTCTTGGGTACTATTGCACATACATACTTGTGCTTCACTTTGAGTAACTGTGTTTGGTCGGGCGTGATTTTGTATTGGTAATGCGAGCACAATAAAAATTGGGTCAGAGTGTCTCTTTAAACCAATTAAGATCAAACTTAGAAGATGGGAAGGTTTGACGCTAATAAATTGGCTAATTTCTGCGTCTGTATCTCCAGTCATTTCGCACGAGGACGCTTCCTTTTTTTTTTCGTTTATTTCTTAATGACTTCATATCTCTAGATAAGGATTCTTGACTACCGCGTTCACAAAATTAGAAACCGGTATTGCAAGAAAAGGTTGATACGTAAAAACGCGTCGGCGCTGATATCATGAAAACAAAGATGGCTGTCCGAAACGCGACTTTTGCGTGTATTCACGTTATTATTCATTGAAATATCGGTGTTTCTTTTTAGTTGCTCGATAATCACTTTAAGCAGTATCGTATTTTGGTTGCAATTATTTACAAATTAATTTGAATTTGCATAGTCTTAATTATGTGTCTGAGATAATATATGCGAATCAGGTTTAAATTTATATTTTGACGTAATAAATTATTAAAACCTACTGACAACATTTTCATGGACAATAGTTATTGTTTTCGATTTATCGTTATTTCTAATTATTTATTCGATACCGTTTAGAATAAAAAATTAGTGCACCGCACGAGGGAGATTCTTCAACGACTTTAGCCGATAAATTGGCTAACTTTTAATTTATTTATCAAGCTCTTTGATATGCATGCGTACACTTGCGCAAATATTACATTTCAGGATTATTTATTTCATGAGAAATATACGTACCGCGATTGTACCGTGCGATCCGATATAGGTATTGCAACGACCAATTGCGTGTAACATTTGCGTATTTCTACGTGCTCAATGAAGATATCTCATATCACTGTATACAATATATATTATAAATTATAATCATTATAACGCACCGGTGTAGATAATAGGAATTTAAAAGCGCTAAACGTACTCTAGCATCTTTGTGATGTAAATTAATTTTGTTCATTATTTCACGTTTGCTTTTATGTTAATTGTGTAAATTTTATGCCATCACGTATTTCGTATCTGTATGTAAGTATAATATAAAATTCCAATATCGTTTGCTGCTTATACAGTAACTTTGTGTCTCTATGAACACCAATAGACAATAAGGTAATATTTGTTAAACCGAAGTGTACGCTTATCCAAGTACTTTCTTTTACCTCGAAGTAGCATTAGTTACTTTGAAAGATATTTGTTTATTCTCCTGTCCGAAAGAAAGACGGATCACTGCATAATGGGTGTGTGTGTGCCTATTTAGGATATTGTCGCGACATCTTTCCAAAACCCTATAATGAAATGGTAATTTATTTAAACGGTTCGTTTCTTGTTCCTCCCTGACATTTCTTTTTCTTTCTCTCCTTAAGAACGAGCAATACATAACAAACGATGGACATATTTGGTGTAGAAGGAATCGCATTCGATTCCGTCTCCTCCTTCCCTTATACGGCATTAGAATGGGCACTCCGACTGCACCGAATAAAACTAATGAGCGCTATAAATCTCGAGACACGTTGTGGGACGCGTGCTCTTAAATCTGAAACGATCAAAATCGCTTGTACCGCGTCCTCCGTTACCTTCCGCTCGTCCCGCGTGACCTTCCAGTAGTCGCTATAAAAAAAGCAAATAAAATAAATAAATAAAGAACCAAAAAGGTATATCGAATATCTACCTCCTTCCCTATAGTCGTATCTCCCACGTGACCGAAAAGGCAAAATTAACGAACAAGAGCACCTCGTTCGAGCGGCACGTTCTGTTTTTGTCGAAGGAATAAATATTTTCGTGCGGGTCCTTCGCTATCCTCCCCGACAATCTTCCGGGTGGGTATTTCTGTTTTTACTTCCTCTTTACGTCCTACGCGTCTACCCGATGACGACTTAGCGAATTCCCGGTGGCTCTTGAGCGCGCTGACGAATAGCCGGGGGTGTCGAGAAGACAAAACATAGTGAAACTTGCACTCAATGCTTTTAACGCTCTGGACGCAGCAGCAGCGGCGTAGCCGAAAAAACGGGGCCTCGGACAAATTTGAATACGTGGAAACGTTTGGGATACGCCCGTTGGGTTTTTGGTTCGTTTCAGCTCGGAGCGATTCGGGCGTGACGAGCTTCGAGAGGCCTGTCGCCCTCGAAATTCCGTCGATTGTTTCCTGGACGCCCTTATCGACGACCTTCGTACCTCATTTAGTCGCTTACGCAGATACGAGAGAGAAGTAGGTGCGCGCTAGTTTTCTCACGGTTCGATCGCAGCCGCCTTACGGAACGACCTCTGCGACTGTCTGCGGATGAGAGATGGCTTAACTTTTTCCCTTTTCTGTCCAGGCAACAATAACAAGTGATCCGGTGTATTAGGGTATCTTGCTTGAGTTCTTAAATGTACAGCGACCATTAAAAGTATCGACGAGTTTACATGGGACTTGTTCCAAATGAAACTTATACTGGGTACACGAATTTATATTTTTTTTTTAAGTTCGCAAACCAAACAATGTGAAATAAACAAGCGTGCACCCTCGGCTGACCTATTTTGAGTCGTCCTGTAGTCGTGCACTCCCAGGCCACTTATTCTCGCTTCCTTAACAGCGACTATACCAAATGAAGAAATAGATACCTACATAAGTGTTCGTTACGCTTCGTAGGTCGAAGCGTGGAACTGCACTTCTACCTATACCGGCGAAGAGAGTCCGACTATTTGTCTTTTAGAACAAAGAAACGTTACGACCATTTTATTGCTTGCCTTTTGATAGACCCATAGTCGCGTTATCGTCTGCAGGGAACTTCGATCGAGTGTCTGGTCATCTCCTTCCTTTATCCATTCTCGTATATGTCTGTCCCGTAGGTGTAAACGTGTTGTACCGGTGGAATTGTTGATCCTACTGTTACTTACGGTACTTCGTTCGTGTGCAAACAGGGGTCGGCCATAGTAGCTCGCTAAACGTTTCAAATTGGGAAAAAGCTCTCCCTTACTTTGTTTGCTTTTCGAGTGTAGCACCGCCTGGCTGGTTGGCTGGCTGGCTGGCTGGCTGGCTGGCTGGCTGGCTGGCTGGCTGGCTGGCTGCCTGCCTGTCTGTCTTCTTCTACATATTTATCGTTCCTCCGAAGCGAATACAAACTTCGCCAACTTTATAAATTGTTTCGATGGTACGTCCTGGCTAGGATCAAATTCGTACCTCGACGACACCAAGGAGATTACCGGTCAAGATAATTTTTAATGGCTTGCTCCAATTTATACGAGACCATTTAATGATTGTAATCGATGAATGTACCTACTGCTGTACATACGAGTGATTACTAGAGCAATGGTTTTTGGATAACAAAAGATTTGCTGTGACAATGATAACAGTTCTAGTTAAATTGACGTAAACTGCCGAAACCCAAAATGAAAGTGGCAAATTTTCACAGAATTATTGTCATTGTTTATCGCATTTTTTTTTTGTAACGGATAGTCTCACTAGACGTCCATGTGTGAGATTCTATATAGACCATATCAAATGATCAATCATTGATCCGTCCTGTACCGAAAATTTTTATCCGCGAATACTTACAATAATTGCTCTGCTAATCAGTTTTCTGTATGTGTTGTCAAAGCTATATTTAAACTCTGAACTAAACTTTGAAAATTTAATCTACTTACTATCTAACTACGTTATCCTTCTCGACGTCACGCCCCCTTCATTTTTGTCTCGGTTGTCGGCTTTCTTAAAATATTTCTTTCCCCTAATACACATGAAACTCAAGCTTTCGTGTGTCCTTGGCATTCCTGTCTTTCCCACCCTCGTATCTCGGAGCACATGTATATGCATAACTATTTCACATGCCTCTTCGTCTCAACTTTTTTGTTTCCCGAAGCTCGTTTCGGTGACGTCACCAGTTGAAAATCAGAACGACAGAGCTGCAATTTCTCGCGCGACTCATTGGAAACGTATGCATTCGTCTAAGGGAAGAAATTGCCCTGTATTTACTCGTACCTTTGTATCTCCCTTCACAAAGTCTTTACTGAGAATGTCGGAGAAGCTTAACTGGAAATCAGGCGCGTGAAGGTGTCGCCGCATGTGATGCTCGTACATCACGTGTTAAACGTGATACGTATATAAATGTGCATATGGCAGCATGACGAATGGTCCACCCTGTTTTATGGACGGACGACAACTTGAACCGTTCGAAAATTCTGGGATTCTCGGATTCAGTCGAGTCTTCTTCCACGAAGATCTTTATCTGGAACGCTCGCTCCGTTTTCACGAGTGTTTTCGTTACGTACCTATTGTACCGTGCTTATTGGATTTATTTGTACAATTCTCACCGATGCACGAAAGGAAATGGGTGAAATACGTCACGAGCATGGGCCTTGATATTATTTTCAAATCTTTACACGTGTCCTGCGAGTTCCAGATTATTGAAATATCCAATTACCCTAACGTTAATGTGTATATTTTTGGTGTAATTCGGATACACTTATATTAATCTCTTTACTGCAGATGGCTCTTTTGAAATAATTTCAATCGAATGATACGAGCCAGGGTAGGCGGCTCATGTACCATCTGCAACGATGACTATATAATGTATCACGAATGAAAAATCCATTGAAAGATCCATCCTTTGTGATGTAAATTATTTAGTCGTGGAACAGCAGTATATATCGTGTATCTTTAAAAAATGATGACCTCAGGACTTAGGGAAGGTGCCCATCGACACTGAAGTTCAGTGAATTGATGGACCGTGAAGATTTTTGTGATATATGAAAATAGCGTATTGAGGGTCGCACGGGGTCTTAGCCGTGACTTGAATTTTTTTATCGTTTTCTTTCGAATATTTGCAATTCTCTTTGTCGTAGGAGGGTTCTTCTTCTTCGTGGTGTATGTCACGTATGCTCGACACGAGCTGAATTTCCTTCGCGCCTCGTGGAAACACTAGCTGGTGCGAAACAAGATTCCAAAATTCTCGAATCAACATCATCCCTGAGCCTTTTCAGCCGTTATCGTCCCTACCTACTTCGGTCTCGATTTTCTAGCTCCAGGAGTTCATTCGAAAAGGATATCTTGGAGAATAAGAAAAAAAAAATGAGGGCTCGTATTCACAAATGGAGTGTAATGGGAACAGAAGGCGAAGCTCTGAGAACAAGACTTTCGAGATTTTGAGGGCGCTCAGGGCATGAGTAGTGGAGCCTCGTTATATTTGCGAATTAAGCGTAGCCGTGTCACCGCGTTAATGTTCGACCCTTTGTGTCCCTCGAAATAAGGGATAGGCGCGTCGTATGGCGGTGACCACATCACACGGGCAAAGACAAACACCTGCTGGGCCACGAGGGAACTTGGGTACACGGGCACATTTGGGTCGTAAGGGAGTTTCATCCTGGAAGCAAGGAACTGCAGTCCCTGGGTTGAAACGGGGGCGTGGCGGCGGTGCTGGCTATGTGGCGAGGGGGGGGGGGGGGCGAATAACTTCGTGATCGCATATCGCTAAAACACTTGCGCAAACTGTTGAAGCTCGCAGTTGATGTGGCTTCCGTTCTGGCGTTACCGTCGGCGCGCGATCCCCTAATTTTTGGGATTTATGGAAGACTGAATTGGCGTGGATAAACGTTCGCAACCTGCGCCATATTTTGGACGTATGAGCTTGACCGTCCAACTGGGGCGTAGCTATGCTTTTCGGTAAAAGGGTCTTCATCTCTCTCTCTCTCTCTCTCTCTCTTTTTCTCTCTCTCATACACACCCCTTCTCACTCCCTGTCTATATACCTTTCTGTCTCTCCTTCTCTGTATTTCGGGAACAATGCAGCAAGAACAAAGAGAACCGATGAGAGGGTGAAGTCTCTCTTCCTTTCTCTGTTTTATTCTCGCACACAGTGAGCTCCTCTGGTAGCTTCTCTGTCAGGGGCCCTTTCCCCTCTCGTCGCCCTGATACGCGGACTCTTCAGTTCTGCGCCCCGGTCACCCACTGACGCCTCGGAGTACCTAAGGGGCGGATAGAGGGTGAGAATGGAAGCTGTGTGTGTGAGAGAGAGAGAGAGAGTTGTCAATGGAGCGAATGAGGCTCGAGTACGAGAGGGAGAAAGATAGCAATAGCTGAGAGCAGCATTGGCGCAAGAAAGGTGAAGAAGAGAGTGAAGGAGCGCAAGAGACTCGTAGGGTGGTTTGATGTCGGTGATGCCGGTGATGCTGGTGATGCTGGTGAGGTTAGTGATCGTGGTAGTAGTAGCGAAGGAGGGTGAAGGGTAGCGGTGGGGGCCACCCTTCGCGCGGTCGATAGTGAAGTGTGTGTCAGACGCTGAACCGAGAGAATTTCGTTGAAGTCAAGACGACAGTCTTGAGAATTACAAAAACGCCCTGTCCTTCTTGATGTACCAGCGCACTGACATAGGGACCTCGCCCGCCAATAAAATTTCAAATATATACATTTTCTATTTTTTTTTTTTTTTTTTTCGAAAATTGAATATTTTGTTACTCGCTCGATCACGTGCATTCTATGAGAATGCCCTACCCTGCTTTTACAGCGACCCCTAAAAACTTGTCGTATAGCAACTAAATTAAACAGGCGGCCAAACGGTTCGTTGCACCCATCCAAAGGAAGGCCCACGGAAATGCGCAGCGTCATTTGGACTATTAAACGAACTTTTAAAACGTACTATATCACGCGCGTTATATATGTATTCACACATGAGCGTCTCATACTAGAACGCGTTTAACTTTTCTTTGCCCTCTAGAAAAACATCCGTTTCTATTCGATCGCGAAAAATGATCTCTACAATTAGTATAGCGGGATACAGCAGTGCGCTGACTGAAAAATTTTTTAATGTGAATTGAACCCTCGTGCTTCCCTTCCTCCCACGCAGTTCAACACCTGAAAATATAGGTATACCTAATATGTATGCGTGCCTTTCGCGACGATCTTCGTTCACCTAGGTGGATCGTCGGATGGGGTAGGTGAGGGTCGAGGTGGACTAGCACGTGGAAACAGCAGGTGAAGGTAAAACGTATAAAAACGTTGAGGAAGTGGAGCGTATGGGGAACGTGGCCGAGAAGCTATGTTTCCTGGTTATATTTACTAAGGATCCCACCTTTTACGTGGATGCATGTAATTTGTCGATCTGCCTTCTACCTTCTTTTTTTTTTTTTTTTTGCGCTATTCTCCTTACTGCTGCCACTTTATTTTACGCCATTTCATATCCCTACGAGCACGTTGCTGCAGCGATACTCCAGCTTGTGTTACCTGCACCCTCGGGACGTTGGGATCCTTGGGGACACGTTTCTCGAAGGCGGTAAAAAGTGTCAGCGGCAACGACCAGGAAGCCAAACATGGTCGAAGGAGAAAAGGCAGTTATACTTCCCACCTAGGGATGCTAGCCTTGGGGTAATCGCGAAAAAGCTTCTTCATGGATGGATGGACGAATAGATGGATGGGACGTATGTCGCGTTGGAGAGGGAATAGAAGATTCTCGTGCCACAAGTAAGAGTTTCGTTAATACTTAAAACTCTGAAAGTGTAGGTACGTTTACACGCAGGAATTTACGGCAGGACCGGGTCGCGCTGAAAACTTTATATTTCCATTTATTTTCGTTAAACGCAACCGACTGCCAAACTCAAACCGACGCTTTACGATCAGCACGTCTACGAGCCATAACGATGAACAGTGCTGGAAAATAGGTGGTTATAAAAATTAATGTGTCATTTCGTCTTGGCGTAATAGTGGGAGAGGCAGAGAGAGAGAGAGAGAGAGAGAGAGAAAGTCTGCCTTTTTGTGGGGCATCGCGACGCCGTCTCCATTAACTTTTGCCCTTCGAGTAGACGATGCGTATCCTCCGATCTTTCAGAGACTCGTTTCTTCCCTGCCAAATAACTGTGCACGAGGCGGATGTTAAGACTAGAGAACTTCGATCGTCTCGTATCGATTCTCTTGATTCGTTCCATAAACGATGACGATGCGAGATATCGTTTCTCCGTCGATGCACGGCGTCTATACCGTTTCGAACTGCATTAAGAAGACACGAGGAGCGTTAAAAGAAAATTCTATTACTTTAGAATCTCTTGATTTTTTTTACCTCGTTCAAGACTTATCAGAACCTTGGGGTTTAGGAAGCCCGATTCGCTAGGCTGTTATTCGCCTGAAAGTGATAGGGGAGTTAGGAGGGGTGGAGGTGGGGGAGGGGGGTAAAAGTCTTTTCGCGATATATCCGCCTCGCGACTCTGTGACTCCTCGACTCTACGTCCGTTCGATTGGACACGTAGTGACGCGTCCCTCTGGTATCGGTCGCGAGGCCCAATCCAATTGAGTTAAGTTATGCAAATTCTTCTTATCTTCGCCAAGACTTTCAATATGATTCTTCGACGATCTATCTGTCAGCTGAGAATCTGCACGAAATTCGTGTGACGTCATTTGGTACATGTTTTCGGTTGTCACGTGGTATTTCAAAATTGATAAAATATTCACAGACGATCTTCAAGTGTTATCTCCTGACAGATAAGGTTGTGAACGCATGAAAATTGTTGAAATTTAGTGGAAACAGTGAATAATAAAATTTAAGAGATTTTTAATATTATTTCTGGATATATGTCAGTGTTATCGTTCGAACGGGTAATCGTGCTAATTTCTAATCAGAGATATGACTTACTATCCATCCATATAATTGAATAATAAGTGCAATCACTTCAGATTTGTTAATTGTTTACTTGAAAATCTGCTAATCTAAATGACTTTGGAATTTTACTCGTTGAGTTTCCAACTCCAATTTCGTTGTTGTCTGAAACTCTATGCAACACGTGTTATCGCGCCTCTCTGTGACTATTTCATTAGAAGGCAACGAACAGTTCAGCGATGCTAGGAACACGAAGAGCATTTAAACTTTGTATTATATAAAATTGACGTGCCAATTTGTAAATGCCAATCAGCCCCAGTCCAACTTCCCGTGTAATTCTATGTAATTTTACTCAAAATTTATCCCATCGGCTGCCTCCTGTCAGCCGGGCAATATCTGTCAGGAGCATAAAATTATATATCCGGAAGCCAACCGCTGCTGTATCCATTCCATACCGACGGTTAACAGTTAGCCATGATATATCTTGACGGATCTGTAAACACACGAGGCCTGCCAACATTTCGAAGACTTGAACGCTCCCGCACAAATATAACTGGCAGAGTGCATTAGTTTAAGAAATTCAAGATCGCATCTTGAAAAAAAAAAAATCAATTCTTCAATCTGCAGCCTCCGATGGAACACGATCTGCATTTACGATTTTTCGAAATTTTAAACAATCTCCAGGCCGTAGCAGACGTATTGAATTATTAATATAATGTGCGTCTGAGTTTAACTGAAATACGTTACTGCCATTTTTTTTAACATTATTTTTATCTCGCGATGATGCTGTATGATGGTAACGGGAGCGAAGGGCATATGGAGGTAATTATTGAACGATCATTCGTATACAATTACCATGATTATTACCGTGCAACGTTTGCCCATTAACGAGACGCCTTCTGCGAAATAAGAAATGCACGAGTCGAAAGTCTAGGGATAACATCGTCCCTCGTAAATTACCGTGCTGTCATCGCTGGACACGCTTATGGACCCTTTGAAATATTACGCTTTGAATTCTCGCAGTTATCTCGCACACTTCACTGGACAATGACTTCCGGTCTAGAATTGTCGACCATTCAGCAGCGATTAGCGTGCTTTTTCGGCGAACTTCGAAATTCTCCAACTGACATTGACTTGGTTTTCAGCCACGGTAAATTCAGGATTTATTAATAGAATCTCTTATCGACCGTGATAACGTTAATCTTGCACAAGATAAGATTACAATTTTAAAATTATAGGCGCAATCATTCGATTGACTCACGAGTTGAACTGTCATAATCTTTAATCGCGAACGACAATATCTGCTATGTAAGCCGAGATGACGTACAAAATATATTTAACTATTTTGAAATTATTGAAATACAACAAAAAATTCATAAAAATATATTCTAGTATTGTTAATAGCCTGATACATTCTAAGAGAAGCATCGAAGCTACGTAAGAACCAGGAGTTCGTCCGATTCATTGTTTTTCTCACTTGGTACAATTCAACGACATAGTCAGGTGCAGCGCGACCGGCTGCACGTGTTTCGCGCGAAAATCGAAAGGAATTTTAAATTGCGGCTTCTTAACGAGCGTTTTCTCATCGTTGTCGTGTTGTGTCGTCGGCGTCGTCGGCGTCGCCGTCGTCGTTGTCGTCGACACGAAGACAGCCGTCTCGTGCCGTTCGTCGCGCTCACGTTGGAAACGTGTGAGAGTGGCCTAAATTGAGACGTGTCACGCCGAGTTGATTTGTGACCATGATGTGTACGTCGTGCGTCCCCATAGGTGCGTGCGTGAGAGCTGCCATATGTGTGCATGCATGCTGCACGTCCGTCGTGCGAGCGGAAAAAGGGGGGGGGGGGAGAGAGAGAGAGAGAGAGAGAGAGAGAGAGAGAAAAGAGCTATTGCTGAATGGGCGTTGAAAAACCGAACACGACTTCTTAATTAATGTTTTCCAAACATTTCCTACTGGCAATCCATCATTCCCACCGGCACCGCCACCTATTTCTGCTAGGATAATGTACCCTTATCCTTGAAATAATTATACGTTAATGGTAATGGTCATCTTTTTTCTGATGTCAGTTGCCTGGCCCAAAAATGGTGTGCTTAATGCTTAGTTGCAAATTGTGTTTGTGGTATGAATAATATTTCATTAATTCGTACAACTTATGCTTGAAGTTTATTGATTCTCCAAGAGATCTATGTACTTACGTTATTTTTTTTATTAATATTATAGGTTATAATTCTAGAAGACACGGTACATGGGCGATATATGAGACTGTGAGTTGTTGGGTTATTTGAGATTGTCGGCATTAACTTTTAACGAATAGTCAGATGATAGTTGATTTACTTTTAATTATCCTGCGGATCAACTTGATGATCTACTTGTAGGGAGGGGTATAAGTATATATATATTTTCATATCTCGTTATAAGAATATTCGATGCTAAAAGTTCGAAGATATGTATTCTGTATGTACAAGTTAAACTTACAGGAGAAAAGAAAATAATTATTCGTTTGTATTTCTTGGGCTTCACTTTATACGAGCGAATACTTAGTTCGATTGAACTGAAGAATAATCTTGTTTTTCGAAATTTGTTCAATTGTGAAAGTTCGGCGAGCTTTTGACCTTTTTTTTTACGATTTCGAAAGTTTTCTAGCGTTTTGAGCGCTTCGAACTTTTTCTACGATCCTTGTCGTTTTTAAATGTCTCTTGCCGTAAAAACGAGGAAAATTGCCAAGAGGCTTTTAATATTTAATGACAGAAAAATGTTTTAGTAGAAACAAAAACAAAACACAATTAGAATTGCACGAGTCCGTAACAACAACAGAATTATGGAAAAAAGAAAATATATTTTCTTTGCTTGATAGAACAAAAGATCATTTTTATATATGCTTTCATCAATATGCAGAATACCGATAATTGATCGCAATTGGGAAGCTGGATAATTTATTATTGTTTGACAGTAGATTCTTTATGTTTCTGTTTCACCCACTGGCGAATTTTCGTGTGAAATAATCCACAAAATATTGTTTCTTCGTCGATTGCCCGTTTTATCCTCTTTCGTAAAAGGAGCAATCGGATAGACGGAACTTAGTTAGCCTTAGCAGGCAGCCTCAGCCACTTTCCATTAAGACGCGCGTGAGCTACGACTTTAAAAGTCAATTAAAAAGCCCGCCTAATATCTCATGTCGGAGGAAAAAAGTCGACGAGAGGCGGCCCTCTTCTTATTTTCCTTCTCCAACAGCCAGCGCCACTTCGCTTCTTCCTAACGTCGTCACGTCGTAAAATAATTAAGAAGGTTCGTTCCTCAGTCCTTTCGAATTCACAGCCCGTTCACTCCTTTCACTCCTTTCACTCCTTTCACTCCCTTCACTCTCTTCGTTCCACCCCGACTTCTTCGCCCATGCGACACCTAACGATAAACATCCAAAGGCGCTTTAACATCGATGCGAAGCAAAACGTAAGGGCTCTGACCAGACACGCGTGATAAATTCTCACTTTTACATTGTCAATCGTGAATTTGATCCCTAATTAGTTTTTTTATTTTTTAGATAATTTCTTAACAATGCTGAATTTATGTATATGCATATATGTATATATAATAAATATCAGCCTCGTGATCTTCACGGCGTGTCGTTCTTTGAAGATACTAATGTTCTCTCCTCGACAAGTGACAACCGTGACGACCGCATGCGACGAACAAGAAGTCAGTAGCTGATTCACTGTTTCTTCGTTATTTCTTCTTTTTTCTTCCATCCGCAATCTTCTCATTCAAGGATGAAGGCGTTCAGACCAAAGCATCAGGACGGCGAGAGACGCACGATTCATGAGTTGGAAGCACGTGTCATGCACGTGGTATAGTCGCAGGAGAGTTCGATAAATTCCACAGCAGTGTTCTTGACAGGTCGACCGCGATTAACCGTTTTCTTTCATGAACAAGTCAGTCCCGAGGAACCTTAGAACGGATTGCGTTTCACTTCGGTATTTCATCGGAATTTACGGGGCGGTTAATCGCTTCGGAAAATTAGAGGAGAAAGGAGTGGAGGCCAGAATTAAGCTATCATGGGAATCTTAATAAAAAGATGAAGGCAGCAACCGACTGTACGTACGTAAGTTTAGCTAATACTAGTTAAGGTCACTTTTTTCTTCAAGAAAGTTTTCCATCAGTGTATTCTTATCTTATTTTTAGATTTTTATTGCAATAGACCTATTATTATTACTTTATTTCTTATTATTTCTAAGGCTCTTTTTACTGTTTCCTACGCTGTCGTTGGGCTATTTGTAAATCATTTATGCAAATGATCTTTCTAGTACCTAATTATTATTTATTCATTGTACTTTTCCATGGTGCTGTTTCGTATTGGTATTATTTTTAACCCTTTTGCTATTATTAGTTGACAAGTAGACTGAGACTTTTCTTTGTATCATGGTGTCTGATAAAATTTGTTAAACGAGACCTGCGTCATTATCTTAATTACATTGTGGCGCTACGATATAAATATCATGCAATTGAGTTCGATCGACTGCACTAAGTGTGACTCAAGTGAATAATGTTTTATTCAAGCAACAGAAGTTGTTTTGGTCAGTCGATACGTGCACTGGGGAAACTGCACGTGTTGCTCCTTTGGATGGAAGTGACTGCATGCATATAGAAAATGAATATACTTGAGATTGATCCAAAAATATGGCAATATCTTCTTATTCATTTGCAAGCTGCAGAATTCAGTTGATTCCACTTTTTTCTGATTTTACCAAATTTATTCCGAGTATAATATTCCTTTTTTTTTTCTTCGTTAAAATAATTATATCCACGCGGGGTTGGTATCATCTTTTAACGCAGGGTTTTCCAAACTTTTTCTCTGATGGAGCACTTTGAAAGTTTTATTTTTAATTTTGACGAAGCACTTTTTGTTATTTGAAGGGTAGGTGTAATGCTAATGACACAAAATCAATAAATTTTAGAAAAATAAAAAATACTTGTTTCATATATACTAGTACCTATTTATTTGAACGTTGAGTCGTAACTCATAACTGGGTCAGTTAGAATTTAACTTTTTTTAGCATTTAATACTTAAAAATCGGAAATTATAACTATTAAAAAAGAAATTTAGCATCTAAAAGCTAAATATTTTTTCGCGGAGCACAGGAAACCCTGATCTAAGGCAACCTGCCTATACTCCTATCTTGCATAAGCTTAACGACATTCGTTATTCTATGTCGTGATTATTCGAACTATTCGTATAACAGCCGAAAGTTTCATGCTCGTCCACAGTACGAAACCAATCTACGACAGGCTAAACTTCTGCCCTCGTTAAAGCGTCAAAAGAATCCTTTCACCAGTGTATCAGAACGTTGTCATTGGTTAACCACATTTTTTGGGGGTAAAAAATTGTCATCTGTGTCGCGAGCTGCGGCGTTTGACACTTGATGCCGTAGAAAATACTTGGCGGGGATGCCGATAACGAGGAATTCGAAAAAGTCCTATTTCCGTTTACCCGAAATATTTCGAAGTCATTTGAGAGTAGATTGGCTTGTTAACAAGTTTTTCTGCTTCCTGTGTTTTGCCGCGGCCACGTCAAAACCTTTATACATGCCGTAGAACATGTGACGCTTGTCACCGGGAGCGAAGGACTAAAAAACTTTCCCAAGATAAATGGCATCTCGTGTATGTAGAGGTGCCTACAATTTCTAAAATTACGAACCTGGCATCCCGCGATACGTCATTTCCTTCCCTTACGATGTCCGGTGTGTCAATTTTTGTTTTCTCTATCGCCGATATAACGGCACATGTATGTATATCTTTTTTTTTTTCATATAGCTAGTACACGCGTCCTCGGTCCGCGATATTGAGAATCCTCCGGACATTCTTAGAGCATTACACTGCCTTCGAAGGAATCCTGCACTTCTCTTGTTCAGTACAATGGAAGAATGCTATCGATTCGAGAGATTCGATTTGCACCGACGCTGTTTCACACCATTGTAATCCGCTTGTATACAAGATACATAATTTTTTTTAAATTGAAATTATTTTTAAACACAATAAATATCCACGTAAAATAGTCGTAGATACAAGATGCCAGATGATTTTGTATACTGTGCTAATACAACGTGTAACGTACCAGCAATAAAGAATACAATGCAAGTCGAATGCAATAAAGAAATTAGCTGATACATGAAAATTCTTGGTGTCTAGTTTTGAAATGAAAATGAAAACGAAGACACGCAAAATATTGCAATATATCCTTCTTCCATTTGAATCCCCAGAGTTTGCCTTGCGTCGTTGCATGTCCCACTGGTCGGCGTCGCGCACGATTTAATTGCAGTACGCGCAGCTAGTGCAGCTGTCCAGTACGTTAAGGCCTGGACTTTGGGTGAGGCGGGAAGAACTCGCGAGGCATTCGCCATACTTGCAATAAAAATAGAATGCGGTTCTGCACTACTGCACTTGGCCGTCAGGCTCAAGTATGAACTCGATGCCGCGGGCGTTCGCACTGCAGCCGCGAGGATTAAGTCGATTTTTTTTTTTTAATTTATTTCGACGAGCGATGAGACGCCGGCTGAAAAGCCGCTGACGAAAATGCAAATGAGTTTTCGCCTGGGAATCATGCAATTTTACTGCAGTCGCGGCTATATGCGTCGTGACGACAACGCCCGTTGCTCTCTCGATGCTGCATTTCCATCTACACCTTTTCGGATCCCAATGAGAATAGCTCAGAAAATATATATAGATATTTGTGTTGCTCCAATTTTTCACCCGATTGGTACAAGTATTCGTAGCTACGCTAATGAGGGACCTTAAGGTCCATACTCGAAGAGGTAAGTTCTACAGACCCCTTTCAAATATTGCCTTTAATTAACATGAATTTCAATTAAACAAATAATGGGCAATGTTAACGATTAAAAGTGACATCGCCTGAAGACCTGTCCACGAGCAAATAGCTTGTTTACCTAGCAATTTCATTAGCGACAATTTTCGCCGGACACACCAGAGACACGTTGGCACATCGCTTCCGCTGAAGTTGTTGAAATTTCGTAAAAACACATGTTTATTGATTCTACGGCTGCACACTCCTTTTTCTGTTATGTGAATAGCGTGACGTGGGGTCTGATGGACCCCAGAGTACATTCGGAGGGTTAACACTTGAAGTTTAACGTCTCCTTGTATTAGCTATACAGCATGTTATAGTTTACTCATAAAAACACTTTTTTTTACGAAGATTATCTAAAACGTGTTTAGCTACCAATAATTGCGCTATGCCAAGTTTTCTCTATTTGATCCATATGTCTACATCAGTTATCACGTTATTGTAATCAATGACCCTGTAGAGTTTCTCCAATATCAGAAATCACATTCGGTTGACGCGTGGTCACGCAGCGGATCCCAGGGGTATACACGAGAGGCAGTAATTCGTGGCGCAGTGCTGTTTGTTTAGGTGATGTTAGTTAGGTTAATTGTTTATTTACTAATTAGTTGCGCTCTCCATTAGGTGGGAGGTATATTTAAACAGAGTCCTCGACTCTGGTCATGAGTCTAATATCCATGGGGCGTTTTAAGTTCGTTCGAGTGACGTTCGTAGTCGTTAGATTCAGAGAAGGTTATATAATTTATTATTTATACATATTTTCGTATCTTTACGTATTTTAAGCTAATTTCTTAATTATTTTCTTTTTTTTATCAAATACACTTTAATGTATTTTCATGTTGAAGTCATGAAAAGTCTCAGAGCCCGTCATCCCTCTTTCGTTAAAATTTTCTGTAAGAAGCGTAAAAAATAATACCAGCAAGTAACGTTAATGTAATTCTTATCGTCAGAGAAATCTATATTACGTCGAAGCGGCACAAATAACAAACGAATTACTTTTAAAGCATGTCGAGCCTTACGTCATTAACTTTGAAAACGATGCAGGAGAATGAACCCTCCCTACAGATCCATCGGCACGCAGAGCCACTTAATACGTTCAAGGTATCCTTTGCGTTTGAAGCCGCGTTAATTTTCTTCATCCACCTACCTTTTTCTCCCCTCATTTTTTTTTTAATCAAACGCCTACGGGACTATCTGCTGCCACGGAGACGCACTTTGCGTTCAATTAGTCTACCGTCCTAGTAGTTAAAAAGCTCCCGCTGCATTGGGAAGCTTCCCCAGTCCCGACAGTGTCTCCCTCTGGTTTATTTTCCACTCTATCACTTCATCGGCCCTATTTGACATCAATGACACCATTTACTCGACAGGGCGACAATACTTTGTCCACGAGTACTACGGTAATGGCCCGGCCTATGCGTGCGCCACTGTCGATTGCAGCGGGGTTAGTATTGGCAGGATAAAAGATAGAAGGCCATTAGCGCCTCCACAATTAACTGAACACTTTCGAGCGTGTTCGATAGCTTTCCGATAAAGATCGAGCGAGTGGTTAAAGGGATAGGTTAGGCACTCTGTACCCACGCGCTCAAAGGAATAGGCGAACCAAAGAGCCCGCGTGCACACGGTAAGACGTTTCAGGATTCAAAGGTTGCCTGCCTGGCTGACTGCTTCCTTGCGCTTGTATCCAGCGTAGACACTTCACTAATAATCACCGGCAAACGACTTGGGAATTTCGAGTCATCAACATCAGATAAGAGGTACTATAAATAAGAGGAGAGATGGACCTTGTACGATAACAACAAGCCTGACACTCCTGGGACTCTTCACCGGACCTGGGACTATTACCGATCCCGACTCTCTTGAAGATGCGCCCTCTTTGTTTTCTTTGTGTTCCCTTGTCGTTTTCGTCCTTCCTATCGTTTTTATCGGCCTTATCCTTTTTTATATCGGTCCTATCGTTACGAGTTTCAAAGCTGATTGATCGTTGACGGACGAGACGATTGGAAATGTTGATTGGAGAGCAGTGTGTAGGTATCGCAGGCAGTGAAAGAACCATCGGTATATTCATTTTGAAACTCTTTCGCGGTTCTCGACTTTTTGTTGAAGTCTTGAAGAGCGCACTTTTTGGTCGTGCAATGTTGAACGGAAGGAAGGAAAGTCAGTTTGTGAAAAGTCTGGAGAAACTTTTTTTTTTAGGAAAAAAAAACAAAAGATTCAAGAAAGCTTTTGGTTAGTTTACATCTTTCGTCGAATTTTTCCTTGTGATTCGTATGTATACTCACGTATGTGTTTTAGGAACGTGGAGATGAACTATTTTTGTGAGTTCTGTTGAGTTGACAACAATTCTGTACGATTGCCCAGAAAGAAGATGGCCTTAGTTCGTTTCTTATGTACATTTGTGGAATTAATATATTTGTCGTTTCTTTTTCTTGATCTTTTTGATAATTCTTTAAGGTTCTTTCTGTTTTCTTAAATATTTATCGGTTCCTCCATGATTTCGCGACACTCGGTATAATCAATTCAAAATAATATTACGACTGTTCGAATGAACTCATGCATATGCAGTATAGTCAGAAGGTATCGATTCCTCTCCGGGTTGAAAATCTTGAAGAACAATAAAAAATAAACATCGCCAGATGGAGAAGTAACAGTTAATTAAGCCATCCACAGAATTTTCGATCATAATTGCTAAATCAACTGATTAGCAATATTAGGGCTCTAATTAATCAGTTACCATTAACAGGTTCCCCCACCTTGAGTGCTCTCCCATGGGATGAATCAAATATGGCGGCCATGGTAATCCACCCGAGCAACTTTATGGGCACCACACCCAAGCCACGGAATTCCCTGGCTCTGCTCGGTACTTGGACGTCACGAAAATAGACTATTCCTTCTATTTAATGTCGACAAGCTTATTGCAACTATTGACATTTTACATTCCGGACTTAAGCTTTTTAGTCCTTCATTTGCCTTTGCTCCCTTTATCTTTCTCTCTCTGTCCCATCATCTTTATCTCTTTGTCTCATCTTCACAAATGCCCCGACTATCCTGGGAATTCATCTAGGCCTCTCGCATCCAGAGAGCCAACCATTCCTCCCGGCACAGCTCGGCTCCCTTCGGCACCCTATCGAAAACGAGTCACGTACCGACCGAATCTGGTGGCTTTTCCACGAATGAACGATTTATCCCTGGTGAAGGTTTTCATCTTGCGACGCATCGCCTGGCGTCGCCGACACTTCCGATGCGCGACCAACCAGCCGTAAGTCCTGAACGAGCTAAACCCAAACGTTCCCTTTTGATATGGGACCTATGTGCGTGCTTACGTCAGATACACAGCCGAGATGTCACCCTTGCTCTTAGACTGTCGTACGTTATCGGCCGCGACGAGTTTCGTTGGTGGCTAGGAGGGAGAAGAAAAAATAGTTGAAAAAACAAATACATATAAAAAAATCGGAGACCGACTGTCGGAGATGTACGTTTCGGAAGCGACCGGATCGAGAAATGGGTTATAGGATGGATGGATGTGGACCGGGAGTGAGGTTAGGAATGCGTTAATGGGTCTCGCGCAGTCTGCTCTAGCGAGTCACTTAGAGCAGATGGAGGAACGAAGGTATGTAACCGTAGAGAAATTGTGGAACGGAGGGACAGGGACGGGGACGGGGACCTAATGCTTCCAACTTGTGGACCTTTATTGCTGGTATAGGGGTTTCCGTTTTCCTTCCTTCGGGGGTGCATCGCGTTTCGTGCTGTTCAATTTTCCAACGGAGGATCCTTGTCCGAGTGCTATCCTAAGTGGCAAACGAATTTGGTCATTCCACCGGGAGGAAAGTACTGCAGCTGCAAGATGCATCGAAAAACGAAGGCGAGTCACGTTGCAGGTGTGCCTGATGTACCCGAAGGAATCGAAGACTGGTTTGAGGGCGAGGAGAGAGAGAGAGAGTACCTGAAACGGAAACGGAACAGGAATGAAAATGGGCCAAGAGAATTTTGCAAAGCGAAATGTGCAAAAACGTCTTTCCATTGTCTTGACGCAATAATAACGATACAATGGTATAAATGTACAAGAGTCATCGGAAAGTTTCTTTAATTCACCTGACGTAAATGTAGCGAGGAGTGGTAAGCAGTGTGGACTCTTCTCGCTGGCGGCGCCACCAGCGACATCATAGGACTCCCGAGAAATCTGACGTTTTCCATTATGTGTTCTGTTTAATGTCTTCTTGGTGCCAGTTGCCGAAGGAATGAGAATAGTTTCGCGTGCCCTGCCTGTCTGAGTGTCGTCTGGCTGACAACTAAATTAACTTTACAGTCGTCCGTTCCTTCGTTCGCCTCCACGTCCATCTATCCTGGACTCTATTCTCTTCTGCGACACTGTCCTACTCTCCAAGTATTTTCGAATTAATTTCGTTCGCCGCGCAACGGTGCGTCCCGCAACGTCGTCGTCGTCACGCTCGGTCGTAGGTCGTCGTCGTCGACGATGACGTTGTGGTCGTGTGGTGCAACCGCATCATTTTGCCATCCGTTCCGTCGACTTTGTACGCGACTGACTGCGTCTTACCGCTTCACGGTAAACATGCCGGAAGGAAAATGAATGTAAAATGTCGTGACAAATACCGATTCGCGTCATCACTTCCTCTTGACTGCACAGAAAAAAATCTCATTTTTATACAGTAACGCACATTCTCCGGCGCTATTGAGATCACTTTATGAGGATCGAATGAAATAATTACATTGTACGAGGGATTAGATTTACCTGATATACAAGGTCATAACTTTGTGATTGGAGAAACTTATTCAGGAATTTATTTGCGTTACTTTAACAAAAGTATTCAATGAAAAAACTAGTATTTTTTTAAAGTTCACAAGCAATTCAATGCTTATCGAAAATTATGCACGTACTAGTGTATATTAGTATATAGTCTCAAAATTCAAATTCAAATGTGATATATTCATTATTCATACTTAATTAAAAATGAAGTAGCCCCAGTCTAATGCTACAAGAGATTTCAGTATGTAACAAGTTCGAAGAAACAATTATTACGAAAAACGTTCTTAGTGGTATTGGAATACAAATAATAAACTACTGCTTCACTTTCAGAAAGGTATAACTTTACAGTTAAGAGGGCCACACCTGATTTCGAACTTTGAGTCATGTCACCCTGTATACAATGCATACATACAATATGTATATCCGTTAGTTTACGACGTGTTTCCGGTACTTATAGATATTTGAAAATGTTGCTCCGCCATGCTGTCTTCCTCACATTCCATTACCAATCTCGTGTTCCCGATTGTAAAGTTGCCCAACTTTTATTCCAATGCCACGTTGTTAGCCAGATCGACCCTGAATCTGAACCCTACGTTCACACCCTTATTACCTACCAAAAATTTCGAATGCCTTACCAGAAGGTCTATCCCTTGTATACGCCAGGTAGGCAGCTTCCGTCTGTACCTTTGCTGTCAAAGTGTATGGGCAGGACACTCCAAGATCCATCAAAGAATCTCCCTAGTCTCTGCTACAGCAGCATCCCACTTTGTACTGTATCCCGTACATTCTCGGACCATTCCATAGCGGCTAATCTCACCCCATAGCAAACGAGAATCAAGACTTAGAAAAAAAAAAAGGTGGAAAGCCCAAGTTGATACGTATCATTTTATTCTGTTCGTGAACGATTCCCTTTGTTTTCCCTGCCTCAAGACGTTTAGACTGGTTTGTTTTACCGTTGCGTGTAGCGGGAGTCCCTTCCGATTTTCTCGTTTACCAAGTTAAACAAAGTGACGGTAGAAAAAAAAGAAAAAGAAATCTCTTCTTCGTTTCGCTCGTCGGTAAATGGGAATATATAGTTATATTTTCATTTTGTTTCCCAAGTTCTCTCTTTCGATTACTTTCGACTACTTTCGACGTACTTGACTGATTGTTGTATTCGGTTATCCAATCATGTTGTTGCCGATGTTAGTAGACGGTCAAAGTAATCAAGAGACTCGGTAGAGTCTCGCACCAAGTACAGGCGGCCGCCTGTACATACAGGGCACGGCCTACCGAGACTCTTCACTCGAGCCAACTTTTGTGCCTGTGTTTGGAATCAAATATCTCATAAAACGCTATACGTCAGAAAAAGTTATTGACACATTCGCTATAGGAATTGGGTATTCTCAGTCTGTTGCCATAAAAATCAATGGAAATGATGTACGAGATCAGGACGTATTGAGAGGGCGAGCGAGATCATTTTATTTCATTTCCGTTATCATCGTCCTCGTCTTCGCGCGTCCATTTACATTTTCAGACGGATGACGCTGTCAATTCACCGATACGCAAAACAATCAAAAACATTTTCTTCCTCAAGATAGCGTTCACACCGAATATTTAGATCGTTTTAATTTTATTTACCAAATTTCCTATAACGTTTTCGCTACTCACTTGTCTTAATGCCGCTTTTCACATTTAATTATGATTTAATAATTAATAAAACATTTGGAGATTCCTTATCGAGTACTGCTTAGCGAGTCCCTTCCGGAAGTCAGTACTGTGCAATTTTGGACACGGACCCGCCTACGCTAAAGAATGAAGATCTGTTTCTCGTGGAGCTAAAGGTCACGAGCATCTATCTGACAGTTATAATATTTTTAACCGGATTAGACGGAAACGAGGCGGTTATATTTGTTATGCACTTAGGGAAACAACCTATTCGTGCAAACTGGTTCAAGTGGTGGGTCGCGTTGTTCGTGGCAGTGTCTCCGTCAATTACGTCACAGCGTGAACCAAAATATTTTAACCAGATGGTATAATATGGTAACGGCTACAGCGCTGCTTACTTTTTTTCCATGAATTTTTACCGTGTAAAAATATTCCTCGGTTCATATCTTCAAGACAATTTATGCGAGTTTTCATAGGTTTATTTGAAACCTGTGAAAATGAATTACCTCTAATTTCAAATATTCGAAGTAACACGCCCCACATCAAATAATTTAGTTTTTTGCCAAAGGGCTGTCTCAACGTAAAATGAAAATTGTCCGAGTAATTACGCGACGGTATAGAAATTTATGGTTATCCGATACAGGTCCCAGTGCATCTCATTGAGAAACTGGAATTTTCGTTTCAAGAATATTCCGAAAAGGCGCTAAAAGTTCCAAATTAATCTTAAGGTCCATATCGTTATCACCACGTCTCCAAATATCTGTGTCAATGTCGTATACGTCGTTCTAGCCTCGTTCCGTATACTAAAGTTGAAATCACAACCCGAGAACGTAAGCTTTATTGCCAGAAACATGGCCATTGCCATTCCAAGCTCCCTTCAACCAGGAAGACCGAGCCAAGCCCATTCAACGTTCAACCCTTTCTCACGAATTCCAAGACTCCAAGATTTCTCCGTTACATGGCAGCACATAGATAAATGTTTCATAATTAACCGTTGAAGTAATTAATTTCACGCCAAGAAATTCGGAATGCGTAACATTGCTTATCTCTCGCGCTACTGCGACCGTCGTGCTGCAACCTTAAGGAATTTCAGTAAGTGGGCGTCGTTCCTGTCTACAGTTGAAAATATATTTCCCACTCAGAAACATCGCGCAACGCAGGATAATATTAACTTTGCATCCAGTTTGCGAATCTGTATCCCCGTTACGTCTAACACGACCATTTCCTATATATTATCATCGACAATATCTTCCTTAGCTATACAGATGAGACACATTGAACTCTCGCGACATTGGCGTCGCCAGGCTCCCACGAAAGGTTCTTTTTATCTTTGGTAAAACACATCAATCCTGAATGCTAATATTTTCTTCCGCCAGTCGCGCTCCAGACTCTGGTATATTTTCTTAAAGGCGCACAGTGAAGCCAGATTTCGTCTCGTCACGCCAAGACGGGAATGCATCACGTCGTTAAGGGTCATTGAATGCTCGAGAAAGGAGTAAAGGAAAATAAGATCGACTCCGCCTAAGAGAGATCATCTTTGGATCAATGTTAACGAGTTAATGGTGTCACGTCACTTCACTTAGGTAAATCACTCCTGAGTGACAGTCCCCTCTGCTGTGGCACGGGGCGCCTGTCTCTGGGATCTCTCTCTCTCTCTCTCTCTCTCTCTCTCTCTCTCTCTCTCTCTCTCTCTCTCTCTCTCTCTCACTCTCTAGCACTCTGATTCACACACACATACACACACACACACTCTCTCTCTCTCTCTCTCCTCCTAACTTCGTCTGGTTCCATATAAATTTTCCACCTCTGCACGCCCCTACCCTGGGACTGCTATTCTCGCTGATTGTCATGGATTGACAGTACCGTGTTGTGACAATCCCGACGAGACTCATTATTTGGTCTGGGCAGTACTTATACGTGCTAAAAAATGTAGGAGGAATATAACGAGAGATAATGTACGCGCTGCATAAGAGCTCTGCACATAGATAGAGTGTAGTATCTTGAGATTGTTTTATCAATATTATTGATCAACGTTGATCAGTGATTTATCAGTGACACGTACTGTTGCCTTAATACGATACCTGTGGAACTTTATATAATCATTGCCATCGTTGCAAATCCAAGTTTCTACTTTAAAGTTTTATTCCCTGTCCTTTCTACGATAGTCACTTTTTTACAAGCGCGTTACTTTGAAGTCTCGAAATATGTTGGAATTATGTTACACTTGTAAGTGTATGAAAGAGACTACCAATAGAATGGATAGGAAATAACACGCTTGACTACACACTTGCCTTTGCACTTATTTGATCACAATAGTACTTAATTCTAGTTACTTGAAGAAAAAAAAAAAATAGAGAAATGCATCGCACCGATAGTTATTATTGTAGTGAGAGATAGTGAAACACAGAGAATGAGTCAGGAGGGGGGGGGGGGGCAAGAGAAAGAGACAATATAAAATGTCAAAAGTGAGAATTTCACATTTCGCGATTTCGAAAGAGAAAAAATAATGGCAAAAATCTCTAGAGCTGTTCGGCGTGGATTCGCGATTTTCATTAAAATACTCTTTTTCAAGTTTTCAACGCAGAACACCCGCCGGCGACCTGTGGATGGTGCTTCGGGTTTCAGGATATATCGCAATTCACCATCCCGAAGAGACTCTCAAAGCTATGGCATAGGGGCTTGTCTGTACGCAGACAAAGAACGCTTACAAACACCTTTCGTTAAATACCTATATATGTGGACAGTGTGCACGTGTGCGCTCTCGTTTGGTGAACTTATACGCTCTGGATATAGGCTATTTCAAAATGTATCAGTCACAAAGGTACTTTGACTTTGATCATTCGTGAAAACCTAACGCCACGTCCGATTTTGAAATTGGACATTTTTTTTTAATATACAATACATTATGGAACAGGTTGACGTGTGCCATTTTTTATTAAAAGCTTTTCTAGTATGTGAAAAAGGAAACATTTTTTTTTAACTTACTTACCCTATACTTTTTCTGTTTCAGGTAAGTGCCACAAAATGAGACAATTGCGACCAAAAAGAGAATTGGAATTTGCTGTGAGTTTAACGAATCAATTACTTAATAATGTCTCGCTACGAAAGCAATGCGTATAACGGCCTTAATGTGGCCACTGAAAAATCTAGCAAGAAACTTCATCGTTTTGTACAGCGACAATACTATACGACACAATAGCATTAAACGCTATCTCAGCTTTTAGCTCGCACGACGTAAAATTCATAAAGCGGATACCCAATCATAATGATGATGCACAGGCGACAGAGCTAACGCTATTACTACGGGCTGGTGGTTTGTTGGCTAGTGAGATATGTGCGTAACGGAAGGTATGAGAGGCAGTCCGTACGTGTCGCGTTGTTTCACGAATTGGCCACGAGGTAAAAAAAAAGTTAGGCTACTTTGCGCAATAATGTCTGATCTCGGCGCTTGTTGCGCGTCGACGTGGCTTTTTCGCGGAGGCAATAAACTCTGGAAAAATGCAATTTCGTTACTGCGAAGCGGAACGGACGTTCAGGATAGAAGCGTAAAGGCAGTGAAAGGAGTAGGCGAAAAGAGGCGCGAGAGAGATACCTTGTGAGCATAGGAATGACGGAGGAAAGAGATAGACATCTGAAGAGACACGATGAAAGAGAAACCGCATGCAGAAAAGCAAAGCAGAGAATGGATTCGCAAAATTAGTGAGTCCACTCTCCGATTGGCATACATGCATATGTCTCTTGGTTACGGTATACCAGATCGAGTTAGGGAATTATTCGCAATGATGCGACCCACGGGGCACGAGTTGCGCGCTCTGCTTTATTACATTATTACGTGGCCTAACAACTTGATGTAATAAACCCGCTTGTGTAATGCGTATACGCGGAGGATCGTAGTGCTTTCGCGGAATTCTAATCTGTCGTAATTATTGAAATCGGTTCGTCTGGCAACCGATGCTCAAAGTGTCTTCTTACTGGATTATATAACATATAGCTATTACGTAATCTCGTGCATAGATGTAGGACGACGGTTTCGTATACAGACGACTCAGTCGTATTGTGAAGCAGTAAGGTGAATAAGCCTGATCGATATACGTATGCATACATATGCATAGTATATATAGACATATCATTTTTTTAAATAGGGTATCCATCCACAGCCTATTTACATCCAGTGGTTATACACGATTCGATTCGGAGGTATCTCTGGTGTCTGGGTATTCTTTCCAAAAAAAAGAATCCTTTTTCTTTTCTCGAGCCACTAAGCTTGGCGACTTCTGAATAAAATGAAAAAAGAGTGAACGTTAAAGAGGGAAAGAATGGTGGAGGAAAAGAAAAAAAGGAAAACTAGAGAAGTAGGAGATTTCGCAAACCGGATAAAAATACCGGAAAAAGCGTCGAATCACCTTTTCTCACTGGCGTAGAGAAGCCAAACCTTCGTATTTGGTTGGCTGCGGGAAAAAAAAGAGTCGTCATTATCCTAGGACGCTGGGATTCATACGGGGTTGACAATGCAGCCTGGTGTTTGGCTCGACTCCTTCTTTTATTTTTCATTTTCCTTCTTTTCTCTTCGCATTGAAATCGATGACGTACCGAGCGCGTTGGGTATGAATCATATATCCACTGCAGTACCAACCTAAGGTTTGGACCATGTGTATAGAAGCCATTGATTCGTACCTTTGTGTTCGTGCATATACTGTTCCATACAAATATGTGACTGTGCTAGCTTGTCCGTGTGAAGCTTAAGTAAGTAACTAGGAATAAACTCGAAATGCAAATGAGCCAAGGGATTACTATTGGTACATCTCTACGTCCTCGTAATGACAACTCGTCTTCTTCGTCCCTGTGGAAATATCCTGTGATTTTGCGAATGGCAGGCATCGAAGGAAAGTAAGTGTCCAAACACGTGGGAAAAGATTGTCCGATGAGTCCTTGTCGTTACGTTTTATATCGTAGAATTTACTGGAAATTATATGTACTTGATAACACAATGTCTTAAAATCGTCTTTACCGGGTCTAATGGCTGATAAGTTGTCCTTAAGACGTCTTACGGATGACTTTTGGACATAATGTATTTTCTTGACGGTTATTGTACAACGATTTGAAGTTAATGCGATTTTTTGTTTTCGATCTTCATTGTCAAAGTTACGAGTGACTGTTTGTATGAGGAATACAGAATAATGATTGAATACAGTTATATCGCCTGCCTTCGCACGTTATTTTCATATTTGGATTTTCATTTGTATTATGAAACAACACGGAACTTGTACGACGAGTAATTTCATCTATTATTTAACGTCAGTCTAATTCGTCACGACGCTGCCTAATGAAATTTCACTGATCAATGACGTCTAACGGTGATTTTAAAAATATTGAAATTATTGAATTTTCAATTTCTGGTTTATCGTATAAATATCCATTTTCTAGCAATCATATTAAAATCGTACATGAGTTCATTATGGTAAAAGATAGTTAACCTTGACACGATCTTTCGCTGTTCGTGATTATATGGTGGCTCAAAGGTCAACTACGCTTTCAAAGTAATGGATCAATGTCCAATAAACGTCACGTTTTATTTTAAGAGAAACCGACACTCGCTACTACCCATCGTACTTACTTTCTGACAATTTCCAATCGATACCTCAAATCTTTTTGTATTCCTGTAGCGGCCTTTTTTTTTAACGCATGCGATAGCTGACGCAGACTATTTCAATGGAGGGTTCGGTAGCCCGTATGCTAAACTGTGAAGCTCCAATGGCAGCCTAGGGAAAGTACCTGCAATCTTGACTTCAGACGCTTACAGCCGAGGAATTTCTGTGCATAAATAATCGTTGAGCGATAACGCCTATATATGGAAAATTGTCGACATGCTTTATGATCATCGGCGAGTAAGTATATGCATATAAAAAAAAGAAAAAATAAATTATTCAAACGGCTCGAAATTTTGTATACATTTTTATTATTACGGTTTCTTAATTTTCAATTCTTCCGTCACGATTGGCGCGTATTTATCTTCAAGTATATGTATATACGTGAACGCAGTGCAAAAAATATTTATCGTAAGAAAAAAAGTGGATTTTTTGAATTTTCAAATTTATCAGACCACGTGACTTAAAAATATATTTCCTTTAATTAATTTTTATCGAATCGTACGTACAATACATATAGATACATAATCGTAATTGAAAATTTATGTCTGCAGAGATACAGTGGCGCTTACAGGAACTGTTCTACATTCTTTTTTTTTATTTTAACGATCCGCGTAGAGGCGGCTGTATAATGTTTTTTTTTGTTATCATATATGTACCAGAGATAATACCGTATATGGCAGTACTCGTAAATATTTAAAGTTACAAAGTTCAGAGTGATAAACAATTAAAGATATTCTCTCCTTGAAGAGAATTACATCGCGTTATATGCAAGAATTATTTCACTTTCTTCTGCTGTTAATAAGTCGAGAATAAGCTTAATTAAATCCACTGTGAAATCTCAAGGAAATCTTGCCAGACCTTTGCTCCTCGCGTTTTACATGATAGGACGACTCGTATCCCTGAACTTCAGGTTATTAAACTACTTCTCCCGTAGGACAATCTTCTATGTAATACTTGTCTATCCCGGGTAGGTCTTTCCCAGGTCCTTCGTTATGCGAGATATTGTACCAAAGAAAGAGACGCATGACAGCCTTTTCGTGGAACTGTGGAATCGTGGAATCACGAAACAAGTCTGGAAGAGCTTACGAAAATTCTTATTATCGTAAACCACAGAGAAAATTACCAGTGCCTGAGAAGCATATTCACCTAAGAAAAGATTTTAATTAAAACGAACAAAATACTGGCGTGGAACGTATGTGTGTTTACATGAGAATACATACGTATATGTACAGTGCGGTACAAAAAAGAATTGACAATATATCTATACCTTACACTACACAGGCTCTTATGTATCGCTCTGTACGTATGTTTATCATCCGATACGCGTAGCTAACTCTCGCTCAGCGTGACTTTCTTTTGATATGTATGTACCAAGCAACGTGTCTAACGAAAATTAAAGATAAGCAAATGAATTATGTGCACGTCCTATACGATACAGTCATTTGTAGTTGGGTCCGAGAGTTCAAAGGCATTACGATAAATAAAAATAGTCACTCTTGAAATTGTCATCGTTACTCCCGACACACACTCCCTTTGTTATCGTGATAAGTGGCTCCGATTCGATTAACGCGTATCTTTAACAGCGAAGAATTTCCCAGTGACGCCTGAGAAAGTACGTTTCTAATATCTAATATGTTCTTGGATGAGTATAACAATGTCTTCTGCGTATACTTGGAACTAATCATATATATCTAATGCTATTAGATGAAATCCATACGGAAATGGGTGCTGGCGATAAAAGACTTCCTAGAACGAGGTACGAAAGCGGAGTCGATTAGTAACGCTATCTTGAAACGTGTGAAATATTTTTATTAGAATTTTTTTTTTTTTTTCTTTCTCCCTACACCTGGGATATAACGAAGCGACGGGAATTTTAGAAATTTTTATTTCACCCGCATCTTCCAGCCAGTGCAATTGCGCTTGGAGGTTATCGCTGTACTTTTACTTCATTCGATTGGCTTACTTCGCCATTCTGCTGTCGATTAAAAGTCTAAGAATCTGTTGACGCTGCGCGTCGACGTCGGCCATTCGAGGGGACGAACGAGGATACCGAGAGGGGTGCTTGGTTCCTCTTGGTGGTTAACTCGAGTTAAAAGACTTTTATGTCTTCATATATCTTTGCTGGGCATTTCTTCCTTGCCTCGACACAAGGAGCTTCAAACCTGGGAACCCCTCGCGTTCCAAGCAGAGCTAACGAGCGTAAGTAGCTTTATGAACCCTCGAAATTTTTATGACTGGGACTCAACATAGTATAGCGTCGCTCTTGCTACGTAGTTATTAAAATCACTTGGGGAATAATATATTCCTAGACTATTATTTACGTGGACTTTACCTTCCTGATTTCGTTTGACCTTGTTTCGGTTTTACGTGATTTAGCCTACTTCGTTTCGTACAGTTTTGGCTTCACTCTATAACGATGACTTTGGCTTACGCCTGAACCTTATCTTTCGATTACGGTTTCTTGCTTTATTTGTACTATACGCGAATACAAAACGAAATAGTGTTTATCGAGGCACCGTCGATTGTAATTAATTGCACAGATATTTTGAGTCTCATTGCTTATCTAGATTTTTGAAATTTATTGCTTTACATAACTTCACCATGATAAGAATGGTTGATTCGATTTTTAAAAGAATAGATAACAACGCAACGAGACGAAAGATAACAAATGGCTATACATATTGTATTCATTTATTTTTAAAATATTATTATTCGCTAAACTAATTTTAACCGATTTACGATTATCGTGACTCGAGATTGAAATTAAATATATCTTTTTTACCGATCTATACAATAATTTTCATCGTTGGTCTATTAAACTATCCGAAGTACGCTTTACTCACTCATTCATCCATACTATCGCGCTTATTGTATACATATATCATATACATATACTAAGGAAAGTACCTACAATCTTGACTTTAGATGCTTACAGCCGAGGAATTTCTGTGCATAAATAATCGTTGAGTGATAACGCCTACATACAGACCACATAGAAATACATACATTGACATATTCTGCTTTTCAGATGTTTTCTTATGATGCTTAGTCGAAAAAAAGTGAGATCCTCGTACTCGCTATGCCATTTCTCGTTAATGAATATGACGATGGTGCTTGTTTGGTTATTTTGCTAATTTTAAATTGACGAAGCCAATATGCTGGCCCAAAAGCTTAAGAATTATATAAAAAGAAAATAACGCCAAATTGAATCGTTCAATAAGCTATTTGTGATATACACCTTTATATTCGACAGGCAGATTGGACGAATTCAGCGATTTTAGCACTGAATTCGACGGCAAACGGCGAGTACGACGACGCTCACGTATCACATCGTGATGTGGCGCGAAGTATGACTTGTTAAAATATTTTTTTCAAGTGGTTCGTCAATAAATTTTCACCCGGAACAATCTTTTTCTCTTTTGCCTTTCTGCGGCAACGAGGAGCCTTCGTTTACGTACTTGAAACTACCTGCAGGTGCAAACAGTCCTACGTGCCAGGACCTCACAGAGAAAAGTTATCGTTCTAATTTGAGATCCACGGGATCCTCGAGCATAGAGACATCCTAAGGATCCTCCAGGGGTCCCACAGGGATCCCGCGTGTCAAAACCGTTGTGTAAGTCCCAGCGGGTAGCACGAGTCCGGCACCTTCAAATAATTATCATGGGCTCTTCTACAGGAATCCTTCAGGTTCAGGTTCAGGAATCCTTCGTATTGACCGCTGTCGACCTTCGAGGACCCGCACAATTCTTCAGCCCCTCTTAGTCCAATCTACGCCTCGGTACCTCAGTACTTAAACCATTCCCTCAATCATGGGAATTCCCAATCCTCGACAAATCCTAATACGTTCCGCAACAGATCGCTACGCTTTAGAGTTGAGAACTAGCCTTAAAGGTTTCCTTCGTCAAATACTTTTCTCAATGTTTCGTGCGATTTGTATTTAAGCGAATGAAAATAAGTATAAACAAATGATGTCCTGAGAAAACACATGTAGAGATTGTAAAAGACTCGACGATACACTTTGGTTTGGGTAGTTCACAATTTTCTTATTTTCGGTTTATTTTTTTTTTTCGATTTGTCTGATTTTTACCGATTGATAAGAAAAACTGATAGTAAACATAAAAATTCGGTGAAAAGAATGGCGGATCTTTTGTATAATACTTGAACGTACACGGTTATTCGCAATGCACCACTTGAAGGTAATCTTGTCCATTTGATTTGAATGGTGGGACCGTCCTCGGATAATGCGTTTATGCGTGATTAACCTCATGTACACACAACAGGCAATTGAACGATCCGATTAAATAGTAGATTGTGTGACAAGTGACGAAACAAGACGATTTCAGACTAGAGCAAAGTTGGCTCCTCGAGCCGTAGACCGAGGGCTGACATCACCCAAAGTCTGTAATCGTGTCTTATCCCGTATCACGGACTATACTTTTCATAATGGCTGCATTGAAACGGGGAGTTGTCTGGGGCCTGTTGAAATGAAAGGCTTAAGATAAACAAATGCGATTCTCCTTCTTTTTGCTCCTTATTGACTCTGCCCTTTAGAGAGCCAAGTGACAGGAAGCGCGATTCTGACAGGGATGAAATAAAGTCAGCAAATAATTTAACGGGCAGAAAGTAGAAGTTTTCTGCCCGTTAAATCGCATCGGTCTGAAGTTGGCTCGTTTCGAGTGGCTAAGCAGACGTTGAAAATCGCTGTTTCAATGCAGGCAATGCGAAGAAATATTTCGAAAAGACTCAAAAATGACGTACAATGTCCCTTAGCCTAGATACACAATAGTAACTCGTAATGGACGAAAGCGACGAACGAAAGTCCTCCTTTTCCATGAGATTCTATATATTTCGTGTCCCCTCGACGTTACGTCAATGCAAAATGTCGAATCATTCCTCTGATATTTTTCATGTTGATTTTGATCAGTTAATCTTGTACGAAGGTTCCATCCGCGCAGCATGCAATTCCCACGCGTTTCTGCCGTCCGTCTAACTCGCCGACACATTATCATTTTCAGTTTCAGGCAGCGGACGGTCGAATATAAATAACAGCAATTCAAATGAAATAAGCGCTTACAAAACCCTGGAAAGAAATTGTTATCTGTAATTTTCACAGAGGGTCGACGTAATTTTATTGCGCGACGGAAAAAAAAAAACATCAAATGGTAAACATATGGTGTTTCGTGCGGATCGTAAGACATCATTTGCACAATGGCAAAAGATTACACGTGATGATACCTAATAATAATAATACGAATGTAGTTACGTTACCGGCAACATTATATTTACGACATCAATGAAACCTTCTGGCTTTTGATTATTATACGCGAAAGCGTAACTGCGCGTCTTCGTTAATACATTTTTCGAGGTAATATATTTATGTATACTTGATATACTTATACCGTTGTCGCCACCTTATACGTAAGTATAAAAGTTTTTTGTTTTCGTTATAAAAGCTTTCGATTTCAATATTTCAAACATCAATGTATTCGATAATAATAATTATTTTAATAATAAATTTTCAAATATATCCATTGAAAGTTATCTTACTTAATTCTTATCGACAGAACAACTAAAACGTAATTTCATATTCACGGAGACATAGCCTTCTAAAAAAATTCATCGTTAACAAAGACAGCAGTCTACTTAACGAGTGTAGAGTTACCATCCTTTTTACGAGCATCGTCAATACCCTATCGATTCGCTTAGTGACGGAACCGTATACGTAACAGTTACCAGACAAAGCATTCTCGTTCGATCTATTAATTATTATCGAATCACACAGAAGGAAACCGTTCGAATTCCTCGTAAACGTTCGATCGCGCATTCAAAATTCCATCAGATATCTATACGCGTACATCCATTTATGCCCGGAGTACACGTTCATAATCTGTGGGGTTTTATGGCTTGATTTGTCTTCGTTGCAGCGATCGTGCCGTATCGCATTAATACGAAGGTTTGATTTGCACGCGCTTTATCTCCACGTGAAGTGAGCGTTGGTTGGAAAAGTGACAGTATGGATTCAAAGAGCGGATATATAATCGGTATCTCATATAGAATGCAAGGGGGAACGAAGGTATAACCTCATGATAGCTGGACGTGCGTGATCCTCGTGGAATCGCGTGGCACCGGGAGATCACATTTCTAAACCGGCCCCTCGAATCTCTGTTACCGTAGACGCATACGCCACGCTGCGGTCGCCATTGGCTATTCCTGTATTCTCTCTGTTTGGTCGCCAAATCCACTTGACACGATATATTCTGTCTGGTGAAAAGTGTCAACTATTTTCAATTTTTACTTGATTTATCACATCCGAGCAGCGCACGGATTTTGCTGCAGTGCTATTACCAGTTGATTAATTTGCTCTTTTATTTATTTTTTTTTTTTTTCTCAACACGGGATAACGAGAATTTCACCGAGTTAAACGACGAGTCTCTATTGCATTTGACTTTTTGCTTTCTATGCTCGCACTGAAATTTCAGCGTTACGAATTAACGCGTCGGTACTCTAGTAGTTCGTATGTGACGATATACATAATTCTTGGCACTATATCAAACGCATGCGAACTTTCGGAACTGCGAATTCTTATTGTATAGTGAAAGTACAGTGGCAAGATGCTCGTGAGATTTTGGACTCGATAACTCGACTGTGGCAATTATTGAGAATAATTAATTGCTAAGGAAAGTCAACGCGCAGAGACTTCATTTACAGAAAGATTTTTTAATTCTCGTAATCGTCATTGTACAGTATATTTGAGCTTTTATGCTTCGTAAGAATGAAAATAATCTTTACTCTCACTTATACGCTCTGCCGTGTATCGTTTTTATTCACGCGCGTTAGTTATCACAAGAGGTTTTAACAGTAATGGGATATCTTTCACGTGAAAGTTGAGACTCGTTTATTTCCACGATCTTATTACACTGATGTATATGGTTGCAATAATAATATAATGCAATTTTATCACAAGAGAGACACTATGTAAATAAACTGGCAACCTACTTCAGGTTATTATAAAATTCCGTCAGCGTTACTCGTCGAGCAGATAATACGATTGTGTACTAAGAATTACGAACGAATCGAATTATATGAGAATCGATATTAACGTTTAACATTCTTTCGTATCACCCGCATACTATACACGCACAATTTATTGTATCCAATATTATCGTGATTACTGTAAGTAACGAGTAATAAATTATAAATAGAAATTACTACTACAGGAAATCCATAAAGGTCCTACGCGCCAAATACAAATTGAAAATGCTCTAGGTGTTCTCACTGCCAAGGACAATTGGCATTCTGAAGCAGAAGATTCCCGTTAATTATTAACGGTAATTAGTATCTCGAAGAACGTTAACTCCGGCTAGGATGCAAAAGAGCCTCCTTCGGTACGTGCAAATCTGGCTCAGCTGCACTCGAGTCGGCTCGTATCGACTAGGGGGTCAACCGTGAACGTAATCGTGCGAAAGGGTGCATGTCCAACGTGGCGTACTAGAACGAGCATAGTAATGAGGTTCGCTTTTAATTCTAACAGTCAGTCGAGTATTTCTATATTTTCCTATTGGACTGTCCATAAACCCATTACGCTGGGTGTATTTCTAGCTCGTGAGACGCAAGAAAATGCTTTACGCTTTTTTTTTTAATCTTTAACTTTTTATCTCCGCCCTCGTTCCACCATAAAATATGTTCTCGGATTAGTATTACTATATAAGTTTTATATTTAGTACCGAGAGCATTGAAAAGGCAAAAACAAACTGGAACCGAGCATTGTAAACTGGAATTGCTAACATCGCCACGTCACACTGGTTATGTGCATTATGTTATGCTTCTGGGGAATTGTACAGATGAAAAAAAGAAAAAGCGTGGAAGAACGAAAAAAAAAAAGTAATTACAAAGGGCGAATGCGACGAGGCCGCCCCTCAAAATTTCGACCGTTTCATTCGCGATGTAACAACGAGAGACTAAATAATTTTTGAACGTATTTCGCTTGGATTTACTAAAAAATTTTGTAAACCGTAGATTTTTGTACAATTTTCTAGCGAGTACGTTTGCCCTTAAGTGCAAACCATTTTTAATACTGCAGAATTCGAAATTCGTTGGCGCAAAGACAATAATTTGGTTTCTATGCTGTAGCCTGTAACCCATATAATAAAGCATGCACGTAGGCAACGGCAACTTCGTGTTGATATAATTAACGAAGCTGCAATTCCATACAACGTGGCATGAATACGAATTGCTGTATTTCTGCTCGCCCATTGAGATAGCTTATACAAGCGGAGATAGTTCGAATTCGTTGTTCCCGCAATATCTTGTCCATCGACTTACACAGCGTCAGTCAGCTTGTATTTAGTAAGCAAAAGCATCAACAGGATTTAGCTTTGCTCAGCATCTCTGGTACAAGGTACCGAAAGTGGAAGAAGCTTCTTCTGTAATTGTAAACTATAAATTCGCAAAGTGCCAATTCGATACAACGTCGATACATCGAATAGATTCCAAAGTTATCTGAAATGATGAAAGAAGCGTACATCTTGCATAATATTTATCGGTGCTCATCTCGAAAATACGGGTTACGTAAATTCATGTGCTATAAATCAGTGTCTCTTTTTCTTCTGGACTATAGCACTTTTTTCTCTATTGTTAGATACAGATACCCTATATATATCAAGAGGAAAGGAAGCTACCCCTTAGAAACCTCACACGCGAGACACGCTAATGAAAAGTATTTCAGAGCCAATGTATATTTGCGAAAGAAAAAAAAAATGCTTTTGAAAGGATAAGAAGAAAAGCGAAAAGCGAGATAGGCTTCTGAGAAATTGGCAATACGTACAACGAGTGTAAAGTCGATCCGTATTTTCGTCCCAGTGTCATAGGTGTTCCCCGTGGTGAAAAGATCCTTAGAAATTCCACCCGCATTCGTTCGTTCCGTTTGAAAATACGAGCGACAATGATGAGCGAATGCCTTCCACTTCCTTTCAATGGGACGTCCTTGTCTTGAGCACGAGACCTCTCGAGGAACGAGAGACGACCCAGAAGACGACAGTGGGCTAACTTTTCGAATAGGACGGCTAACCTTCTCGTCCTCGTCCACGTTCTCGGCTTCATCCTCAGCCTGCTCACGCTTGGCAACCCGTGTAGGAAAGCAGCGCGGAAAAGAATAGAGGGTCGGACGAAACCCGACCAGAGAACAATGAGGGTTTCTCAGGTATACGTCTCGCGCGACCCTGCGATGCTGGTGGGTGCCTGCTGCCTGTCTGCCTGCTTCTCTGACTGTGCTGAACTATTTATGGGAAGTGCGTCAGCGTGGGGATTTTATGAGAAATTGAGGAAGAGAACCCGGCAGGGCGGACAGTCTGCATGTCCGAATTAAAACGACATACGTAAGACAAACAAATGATTAGGTGCCCGAATCGTAGATCTTGGTGTTACCTTCTGCTAGTTTTTTTTTAGAATTAAAGCGTCGGTTTGGGTTTTCGAAAGAAGAAGGCCTTCTGATTCCGAATGACGTAATCTTTACCGACCGAATCAGGCAGGAAGAGGCTACGTTATTGCGCATACCTGCGTCGCGTTTCGGTTTTCTCCAATTACGTTTCAATTTCGGGAACCTTCGATCGGGCGTGACCGATTGTAGGTTCCCATCAAATACGACTTCCTCTCCATTTTTTCCCGTCCCTTCCTGTTACCTCTCTCATACCTATAAAGAAAATTAGCACCGCGCCCGATGTTCTCGTAATATACCAGAAGAACGTATACTATAACAAATATCCGAATGTTCAGTAAATCGTGATATCTTCGAGTCTATTCGATTTATTGACTTGCTCATGCACACTGACACGTCTAGTGAGAATTTCACAGGGCAAACATATCAAACGCGTCGTGCCGTATTTGATGTCACTTTAATCGTAGAATCTTAACTAATCTACAGACTGCATGATGCAAGTAAGCAGTGTCTGGGAGATAGACGCTTTAAAATATACACGACAGACGACACCGATATTTAGGAACAACACGCGCCCATTAGTCGATGACAAATTGAAGGATATAAAGAAATCGAAGATAAATGCATCCTCGAGATAAGACTTATTTATCTCCATTTAACGGATATTTTAATACTGAATGGGGTCTTCCATTTAACTTGGGCTTCTTTGTCGGACAGGCGCCATATCGGTTGTATAACTTTGCGTGAATATATATGTACTCCTCGCTGCATATCTTTATGTAAACGAATTCCGATAAGGAAGACGACGAAACGCTCTGGGGATAACAAAGGAACGGGTTGTCCTATCCAATGCTGCACACTGTTACGATCCCAAAGAGTCGTCTTCCAAAAAATTTATATTTTATGTGGCTTCCAGGAAAATATCCGTGGATGCCTAATAATCGAAATCTTCGTCGAAATGCGCAGTTTCTTAAACTACCTTATTCTAGGCGATGTCCGGAAAAACCCAATTCTGTAGTAACGGGAGTTTGGAGCAGAAGGGTTGGAGAAGGTATGATTTTTATGAGTTAGGTCTTTTTTTTGGGAAAAGTAGAAAGCATGAGATGTTCAGGAAAATAATAAGGGAATGTTTTAGTGGGGATTAACGTGTAAAGGAGCAATACGCAAGGAATAATGATGGATGGACTTTTATGGGAGCTAAGGATTAAGAATGGGTTAGGAATAGAACGCGGAACGTGACACCGTTAGAAAAATATTATCGACGAAGCGAAAGTAATGGACACCCTTTAGCAAACAAATAACCATATGGCCTGCTTTAGATTTTTTTAATCTCAAATCTCTCTGACTTATTTACGTTCCTTGAGTTACTGCCGTTTCGAACTATAGTTTTGATTAGGGCTGTTGCACACAAACTCCCATATCAAACATCATCAATCAACGTATGTCCATAACACCGTGATATCCTATTAGGTCTACGCCTTACGTTATGCTTACGAAAGTTTTGTGTGGGAAACCTCTCAAAGATATTATGCACTGTTATTCGCTCGAATCATTCGTTTGTTTTGGTTGAAGGCGTAGAGAGAGACAGAGACATAGACAAAGACAGACAGAGAGAGAGAGAGAGAGAGAGAGAGAGAGAGAGAGAGAGAGACCAAAGTTTATTATACTAGGGCAGGTTGCCCTGGAAGTATAAAATACAGAACAATGTTGATGAAAAAATTAATAATAATACTAAACCAATAAAATGATACATATTTACAAAATTAAATAAAGAGAGAGAGAGAGAGAGAGAGAGAGAGAGAGAGAGAGAGAGACGTCAGATCCTAATGCATTACGGGGATTGAAAATATTAGCTTAGAGGACATTTTGATCAGCGCTGTATTGTCGTGGGAAAATAATGACTCCGCTAAGAAATTCAAAATGGGAAAATGCGACCCTGAATGTAATAACGTAGGTACTCAAAGACGACGCCAGGGGCAGGACTTGACTTTTTACCTTAGCCATGGAAGAAAGCAAATTGCTGGGCGAACCTGAGCACTGGGATTTCTTCGGAGCTCACGACAACAATACGCAAATGCAAAATTATTCAAGCGTCAACGCTGACAAATTCTGAGCGCAAATCGAGTTACTCGTTCCCAAAGCACCGCGAGGTACGAGATAAGGCAAGATAGAGTCATCTTTCTCTCTTTTACTTCTCTCTCTCGCTCTATGCTTTTTTTCGCTCTACTTTATCCTATCCTCCCTTTATCTTCCGGATTCTCTTTTCCTCTTTCAAAGTTTTTGCTACATTTTCTGAATCCTAGCGGAATGAAAACCTCATGCTTCGAAAGAAAGACAATCGCCGAGCTTTCAAGTTAACTCAATCACCCGGATAGAAATGACAGTCGGGATTCGCAAAAATGATGATTCGGTTAGCCTAATGAATAATTTTTATGACACATTTATTCGTTCCTGTGTAAATACAATGTTTATCGTTAATTTAACCAGGAATAGCAAGTCTGAAAAGGTGAAGAAGATTTAAAAAATTTTAATAGACAGCCACAACGCGGTTATCAAAAATATTCGAAATTCCTGTAAACAGATTCGATATTATTACTCGTACATGAAATTTCACTGATCCCCAAAGGTTTGCGAATATTATTCGTGACTCTTGCGCGTTTTCGGGTTGACACAGAATGTTATGTTACTTCGTCAATGTTACATATACTGTCGGCAGATGGAATTCACTCGCGTATCCCTAATCCACAAAGTCGCTCGTTCGAAAGTTTCCGAGCTGGATAATTAGATGATTGCGGTGAACCATTTAACGGTGGGGTTACATTTGACAATTTTGCCATGGGTGTAAAGTCTGATCGTAATAAAGAGACATGTATTTATACTACACATACCCATCGGCTTCGTAGAAGAGGATGCCAAACTTTTCATGCCGAAATTCCAACTAAAACGAATC
Organism: Trachelus iudaicus; assembly: GCA_030142595.1. NCBI lineage: Eukaryota > Metazoa > Arthropoda > Insecta > Hymenoptera > Cephidae > Trachelus > Trachelus iudaicus. The sequence goes on from JARQTH010000318.1 coordinate 1,142,074, forward strand.
ACGCAATTTCCTACGTTGTAAACGCTCCACCGGAAACTCTGAACTCTCGAAAGGAGGAAGCGTTGGTGTCGTCTTATCTTCGTTGCTGAACTTCACGTATGTATGTAGGTGCGCATTACCGTTAATTGCTATCTAAATCCGAAATTACATCTAGGAGGTAGTTGCGTCGAGTACGTCAAGTCGTTAACTGTAAACAGATAAAATTTTTAACATTTTCGAATTATACGTAGTTCAGAACTGCCCAAGCTTTACGGTTGCCAATCAATAAAGTCGCTGCTGTCGTATGCAATCGATAAATTGCACGTTCATTTAGCTTTTTTAATTTCACAAATACCAATCATTTAGAAGTCTCTCGTTCCATTAATTTACATATTGGAATCGAACGACGGTAAAAACTACGATAACTAATTTCGACATTGAGAAAGTTAAAGGTATGAAAAATAGAAGGAAAAAAAAAAACAATATTCTACACAAAACGACCATCTTCCCATCGAAATGCCTTTTCCAATACACAAACGTAACCATGATCCCCTTGTACCTTCTTCATTCTTTGCCCGCGGCTAAGTGCTTCGATTTCGTCTCTTGAACGACAGTCATAAGACAGCGTACCTACTCGTTTCACCATTTTTAAAGATACATCCCATCCGAGGAAACATATAGGTATAGATAATATAATTTTCAATTGAATTTTTGTCAAATATACTGTAATAAAAGTTCCGTAAGTGACTTCACGATTATGAATCTCGACCGTGTGAAAGGTGAATTCTGATAATCGAGCAATGGAATTGTCTTATAAAATGCGATAAGTCGTATCAGTCTGGGTTTGCTTCAAGCTAAGGTCGTATCCGCATTCACTCTTCTCCGCGCTCTAATCCAGGGGTTCAACAATGAGTCTGGACTTGACCGTTGACCCCAGTGCACATTGTACACTGTGGTGGGGTTTGTCACGGGGACTTTACTCGTTCGGCGCCCCATGCGAGGCGGGAAGTTGCCTACGGTGTGAAAGTGCTGCTGCTTTTCGTCGAGAGTCAAGTCGCCGGGGCGAATATCGATTCGAGAAACCTGACGTAACGCCCCACGAGGGTTTGAGGGTAACGACGCTGCACTTGAAAGTTCGGTTTACCACGGTCAGAGAGAACGACGACGAGCACTCACGATGAGAGTCGAACCAGCGCGGAAACCAATCAGTGCCAATGTATTCGACTTTTATGGATGGGCTTATTTTTTCCTTTCTCTTTTATTCCTTCGATCCTTATCACGATCGTGGAGGCTGATTCGGAAAGCGCCATCGGATATATACTCCTACGATCATCCACCGTGTCTATTCTATTTACGTGTTCGGGATAACTTTTAGGTTACTTGTATCCTAAAGATCTAGTTATTTTTCTTCTGCTTTCGCAATACGTGAATTCGGCAATTAGATGGATCTCCTCCTGTGCTTTTATGATTTTTTTTTTATTTTTCTTTGACAATTCATTCCCAACGGTTCCGGCATCCAAGATAGGCTGCTTTCAACTCGAACAATGGACGATGCTTCGAGTCGTTAGCCAATTTGACTTGGGGGAACGTCGTCAGAAGCGAAAGTGATGGTATACCTAATCACGGCGAAAAACGTTCACGATAAAGGGAGCATAATTGTGGGTAACGCCGGCAGGGAAAGTAGAGAGAAAGTGTATAGGGTAGGCACGTTGGGGTGCGTAGGGAGCATTGGGGTGCGTTCGCTGGCTGAGCAAAGAGGAAGAGAGTGCCTATATATTTTAGAAGCAACTCTTGGCTCCGACTTTGGGGTTGAGACTTGGTTTTGACGTCTGTCAGAATGGAATGGGTCCAAGTGAATATCGCATGATCCGCCAAGGCACGAAGTGCCCGTTTGCGCACGAGCGTACTTGAAAACGCTGTCAGGACTCTCTCACTGAATTTCTACGTTCGGTAATAAATACCTCGGTCCATATGAGAACATCGATCCTTGCGACCTCGTTAAAATCAATCAAGTAAATAGCATCGATTCCAATCGTATTCATCAGATTCCATCGCGACGGTCGTGATCCTTTGATCTGACCAACTACTTATCATTGTTCGAAACCAAGTACAAACTATTCCTGTACCGGTGATATTCTACCGGCCAGAACAGTCCAGTGGCTCGTGAATGTGCGCTGAGATACATCGCTGCTCGTTACAATGATCACTCGGCTCCGTAACGATTTATGGCTCGAGGATTGATTGTGGCTCAAGTGACTTTTTATTTTTCTTCAAGAGTTAACAGAGAGTACAGGAAGACACAAGCGGAGAAAAATCTTTGCCAAAGGAAATTGGAGTCAGAGCAGATACAAGTCTAACCCGACAGCAAGTTGCTTGAAGGTTCTGCATTGGGCTCAAGTGCCTAAGTGCCAATTGTCTAGATTAGCTGAAGTCTTGATAGCGGCTTCAGGTTGCTGGGTTGGTACCTTCACGGTGCCAGAGGGCGAACCTTCTGTGGTTACTGCTCTTTTTTACGACACACGTCGACGACAAGACTGCGAAAGACCGAGCAGACGGTTAATACTGTGTCAACTGTTATAACCAGTATACGTGGAACTTGAGTCAAGCAAGAATTTCTTTCAAAAATTCTTGGACGTCTGGACGTCCCGGTGAGCTTACGGAGCAGAGTCGATCGTCATTCCTCCTTACGAAAGAAATGACTGAAGTGGATATTAAAGAAAAACTCGATGTGGCTCCTTTGGAGTAGAAACAAGGAAAAAAAAATTGTGACGATATGAGGAATATATTTCTTGGAAGCTTCTTCTTTAGCTTTGATTCCACTTATGATCCAGAGGTCTATTGTGTAGGTTACTTTTTGATGCTTTATTTACATACGAAGCTGGAGATTTACATGGAATCTGAAGAAGCTTCGTGACTCTTGGATATTATTGGAGGGCAAAGGTCATTCTTGTCAGACACATTTGATTAATTCTCAAGTTAAAAAAAAAAAAAGAAATCTCAAAGTACCTTCTTTTGACTACTTTGATTCCTACTGCCACTTCGCACTCCTTACGTCAAACTGTTACTCTTCATATTATCTTGACTCACTCGTTAATTTAGACATATATACATTGTCATGCGTTAATGCAACCGCTCCTTGTAAATAGGTGCGAGACGTCGCACCTAAAGCGGAAGTGATCTTTGTCCTGGAGTTGGAACAATGCCCTGTCGGCCTACGATCAAGGGTGCAGCACTTCTACCGCACCAAGAAACACACCAACTTCATGTAACCATCTCTTTTTTCATTTTATTTGATTTTATTTATTTTTTTGCGATTTAATCATTTTATTATCAGACGCGAAACCACCATCCTATGTTTTACAAGAGAATTTCGGTCCTTTGTAAATTACGAATATCATCTCCCTGCCAAAATACATTTAAAATAATAGATTCTAATCAGTATATAAAAAGAGTAACGAGGGTAACGTGAATCGAAAGGAAACGTTCTATTTACAAGAAAGCATAGCACGGCATGGTGAATCACTTGAAATTCTTTAATTAAGTAAAAGCATCGGACTTGGAGATCGCACAATGAGGTTGCAGGAACTATGGGTAAAATAAGTCGGAATCCATTCTACCCCTTAAAGAAAATATCCTTGATAAGAGGCGTGAAGCACGATTTAAAGACGGCAGCACGATTTTTCATTAATTTCTTACCGGCGGAACGAACGAACCAAGAGAATACAGAAACGTGGCTAATCTCTATTGGGTCTATGGAGTTGAAAAGATACATATTTCACAGTGTGTGCCGGGAGTAGTCACAGCAGCAGTCACGGTAGCAGTACAGCTACCGGTAGTCTTTATCTTTTTTATTCATCAACCAGCTGACTGTACACACTTCCTGTGACCACCATGTTCGTGCCCACCTTGAAACTTGCGTATCTACGCCACATTACAGATACGCCACTGCCCGGCTAATGTTCCCATCTCTTTACCATATGAAGATCTTTTACACATACGAAACACGTACTGGATCTACTAACGTGTCGAGGCTTAGGATTCCATGTCTCTTTTGTCAGCATCTATCGACCCAACTCGTACTTTTATTTATATTATTTATTCTATTTTAGTGATCTTTTTGTAATAAAAAAAGGCCTATACAAAAATTAAACTTTGTTTCTTCGAATGCTTGTGTCTATAGTCAGAACGTCATGAAGTCGATGAGCGGTTTTGCTGCGAGGCTAACTGGCAGCTTCGTTGTATTGTTGGACAGATAATTATAGAACATTGCACAGAAGTGAGAAAGCGTCGCGACTGATAATCGCAGTGCCGACGGGCGAGACTCGATGCGCTTTATTTAGCTTTTCCTTTTGCTTAACGATTACGTAATCACGAAGAAGAAAAACGCAAGGAGGCCGAGTCTAATTGAATTCTAAATATAGAATGATAAGGTATCGGTAGCTGTCGCATTCCAGGACGGCTTGCGCAGACATATATAGAAGTTTTGCGTGAATAGATGCTTTGAGCGAAAGAAAACGTTTGCGCAAGACTCGTTAGAGATTCGCTAAGTTAATTATAACCTTGGATAGTTCTATAGGCGTGAGCTATTACGATCCTGCCTGTTTACCATATCCCAATGATAACTATCACCGGTAGAAATAATTGGGCTGATGCCTCTGTGAAAATTACTGCGGATCATCAGACTTGATACAATTGTATCAAATAGAAATATTATTATTAAAATCGAGAGTCTCCGCAGGTCCCAACTAGGTCTATATTAATTGGTCCAGTGGGGTCCTACACAGACCCTGGGACTCACGGATGAATATACTAGAGCAACTTCTTATATTTCTCTAGAGATTACAAGAGATTATTCTTCTTCTATATAAATAATTTCTCTCGTTATATAACGAAGAAAAAAATATTGTAATAATATTATCATAAAATTATACCCTTCTTTCGTACTCGTAATACTCACGTGTAGTTTTCTATTATGTTATCAAATTTTAGTTCCAATTTTCTGTTGGCGCCATATGAACGATAAGAGATCTCCGAGATATCAAAATTAGGTCTGTAGACCCGATCGCGCAACACTCTAGGACAAAATTTCACGCTTTCAACTGAAATATTCGTATATCTTAACGTACATAATAGTCTCTGCCATTTATTCCCTTATACGATAGCGTAAGCGCGTTCGTCATAGAGCAGCGTGACGGCACATGGAGGCCAGAACCTATTTTCTGCGCAGCAATAACTAACCTTCGTTAACAATGGATTAACCCCTAGTTAAGATCGGGTTAGGCTAATGCATTATTGAGAGGGTCTGGTTCGTGTATGGCCCATGGTCATATTGCGCGAATAATTTGTAGCCATCTGCTGCCTACGAGGTATCTATTGTACCGACAAGGTAAATAAAACGCCCTTATGTACTCACTTTCATTACGTTCAACTGATTCTGTTCACTGGTCTCGCTGGTCTTCAATTTAACGTGTAGGCAATAGGCAGGATCATCGAATTTGTAACACGAGATGCCTGTCACGCGTTAATTGCACGTAGCTCATCGTGAACGCACGAATGTACTTGGAAATTGGTATGAAAAGAGAAAGAATTATAGTACGAGCCATTTTCTATTAGAAATGATTTACCTGAGTGCAATCAACTTGAATCCAATCTGCAAATCGAATCAGTGCAAACGCAATACGGTGTTTATGAAATCGTGTATACGTATATATTTTCCGCTGTATATAGGTATATCAGTAGAGAGTTCAACGCAGAGACGCGAGCGGTTAGCCTGTTGTTGATGGGTGATACGCCTATGCGATGTTTCACATTCAAGAGCTCTCGCAACCCTCTCTCTTTCAACCCCTCTTTTCACCTCTCTCAAGAGGAATTGAACGGGCGAGGAAGGTTGGCGGTGGGTGATCCCTGGTTCTTCCACGCTCGAGGCTAAACAGCATCACCCTCTTTTTCCAACGAAAAGGATTTTGACTGACGTTACTCAAATTAAGGGGCATTCACCGAAAATCACGACCGGAAAGATTCAACAGCGGAAAATATTTGAAGTTAGCCTTGAGCTAGACGCGCGATAATACTCGGGACAAAATTGTTGCGTCGCGCAGCGGTTTCAAGATTTTTTAAAGTGACTTTCTCTGAGTCTACAATTTCGTCTCGATGATCTTTAATATCTGGTCACTCCACTGAAATTATATGATACTTTAACGAACCATACGCGAGATCTGTATCTCGTTTACACGTAACCTATATGCAGTGTATGTGTAGTTGAGCAAAATAAAAACAATAATTAAGGCTTTACATATAAATTCATAATGAGTTATAATAGTCAATAAGAAATGTCACTTAACAAATTACTGCATAAGTATTAGTAATCATAAGCGTCGTAGTTAGTATAGTAATAAATAAATAAATACAACGAATACGTAGCAATCTAATATTATTCTTCCAGTTGTAAGTGCCTACTGAAATCTGTACAACTTTATATATTAGGTTTGATAAGACCAAAGGGATTGTCAGTAGATCACTGGAACCTAATAAGAACCACTCTGTGCCAACTGAGAGAATAATAACCTTTAGTCGAATATATTTTCCCATCGCTGCAACCAGCTGTATACAGAGTTTATCACCTAAGATGCACGTTTGCGATTTGCGGTGAAACGGTGCACAATTTCGAAAATCCCTCGTGACGGCTATTGAGTATTTTTTGATTGAGCATCGAACGGGCGTAATAATATTGTTCGTTTAACTTCCGTTCGTAAATTAAAAAAAATATTTTTGCCATTTCAAATGATATCGAAAAAAGTTAAATGCAGAAGTTGTTAAAGCTAGAAAAAATAATAGACATGAAAAAAAAAACGTACGTATAGCAGACATGATAAGGGAGATATTTGGTTTCGAAATTTCATCACTTTTCGACAGATCTCTGATACTAGAGGAACGCCTTAGCTTCGTGCAGCAGCTTCATGCCGAAATGACGATTCGCAATTGTCTTGAGGTAAACGTTCAGCCAGACGCAAACTCGTACACGGTGGTTAAAATATAATGCAATACCATTTTTTATTACAAGTTCAAAGTCGATGTCACTCTATATGTATATTTTCATGGCGAGTACATCTTAAATCTACATTCAGGTGGATTACCTATGACGCAAGACCACCCTTCCCTATTCTTTATCTCTGTGCTCGTAGTTCCTCCAGTTGTTTGGAACGTTTCGAAATTCGTAGCGAGTGCATCATGAACTCAGATCCGCGTGCGTCGAATCCCGATGTTGTTGCAGCATGCATTCCCCAAGGAGATTCCAATAGGCGCTATGCATTTCCGCATTCCAGAGACGTTTTGTTCTTTGCTGTGAATCCAGCGAATGTAAAGAAAGAAACTGGCCACCGGGTCTCTCTCTCTCTCTCTCTCTCTCTCTCTCTCTCTCTCTCTCTCTCTCTCTCACGTCTAGAATCGCGTAGGAAAGCTGAAGGAGCAACGGACCGTATTATATGGACTCCCGTGTCTTACAATGAGGCCAGAACTAAGCCTGTGAACTTCCCTGGTCCAAGAGACTACATGAAGAAATAATACCGCAAGAGTGCATCGTAGAGCCGTAGGATTAAGGGCCCCAAGGGTTAGCTCTACTCAGCGCCATAGGACGCTCGGCGTTGGGTCGCCCCGACTAATTCATTCGGCCGATGCAGCCAGGTGGTTGGCTTCACTAAATCCCATGGATTGCATCGTTCCCTTCGCATCTTAGTTCGCCGAGTACATTGTGCCCTTACGCACCCTTAGATTCCCCGGTTAGAACTACGTTTTTACTACCCTCTACTATGTATATATGAGGGGCTGTACATACATACTTTCTCTTCTACCATTCGGTCAATTTACCTGATAGCCCTTACACTGTGGTCTCGCATTCTTGCCTTCTTGCAGTAGGGCTCAGTTGCGCGCCTCAGGCTCTAATTGTCAGGCATCCATCCAGTGCTCTTTTTATTTCTTATGTACACACCCTTATTCCTTCCCTCTGATTTGTGCACCTACTGGAATGAAAACGCGCCTTGACAGTTCTCCAATGGAATCTGCACGCGAAAGAATGACCTGTCTAGGCCGAGCCTCATTGTATTAGGTTTCGCAGGAGAATTGCGACCGTGGAAATATACACGTCACGGTTTCACCGTAGCCACTTGGACTTGGAATTAAGATAATCCGGAATTGCTCATGCGAATCTTTATCCAGCAATTCCATTGAAATTGCTGATCAATCGAGGAACATAGCTATTCATTCTTACCTATAAGCACACATTGGGCTTTTTTTAAGTTGGTATTTTCAATCGACCATTGAATTTCTTGACAGCCAACCATTTGGCGCTAACACCTGAATAGATATGAATATTACCAAGTCACGTGCTTTGCTTATTTTTCTATTTCTCTTTTCTTCCTTGTGCTTGATCCTGACTTTGCGGAAACGTACATAATCTCGACGTGGAAAATGAGCGTAATCAATGAATTCGACATCAAGAGATGCCCCGCAAAATGGATTGACTCCCATGAAATTGTGTATTCCATTCCAGAGAGACGGGCGAACCGACGAGGACGGTAACGAACCCTTTTAATCGCTTGAGCTACTTTTACTTTTCCTGATAAAAGTGCACCGATGGAAGCGGACCTTCGTACAGCCGCAAACAAGCATTCGCGCGCGGTTTTTCACTCTGCCAAGCGTATAACGGTTGAAATTAAAATAAAGGAAAGCGAATGAGAAACAGAAACGGAAATTATACGATTGCCTCGGTGGTCCTTCGCTGAGCTCCAGCGAATGAAAAAGCCTCTCGTCCACCTGCTTCCATATCCACTTTCATCCCCAGACAGCCCTCGTTTCTCTTACTCCGCCCCATAATCACACACGCAACATCACCGGAATATAACTGGTTTCCACGTGTATAAGAAAACTCGTCTCTTACGTAAAGCAAACTTGTCTTATCAATTTTTTGCAACGTCTAGTTTTTGCAAATTTCGAAAATTAATTTTCAATTTAATTTTGGTTTACTTCTGTTCTTACTCAAGACTATCGAATAGATATACTTAATGGGTCTTTATTGTCTTCGAGCTAACTTTTGCTGCTTTTCTTTAGTAAAATCTTAATGACGAAGTGTCTCCGTATCAGTGGATTATTCAAGATTTCAAACGTGAATTTGTTTTTGCATTAGCCTGGCTGCTTTTTGCGTTTCACTTCATTCGCTTCGCCACATCTTGTAGAACGTGGATAAAGTTTAAGCGGGAATAGATATCGCGTTAGGGGAGACGCGCGACGTAAAATAATTAACTGCCTGCCACGAGAAACTTAAGAACGTTTGTTTTACTTAAAGCGTATTCCACTTCGTTTTTTTAATCTTTCTTTAACTTTTACTTCTCTTTCCGTTCCCTGCGCTATTTCTCACCGATTACGCTTAAGGAGGTATAATATGATATCTTATTAGCTTATGCACTTAAGATTTATTACTGAAATCATTCGAGTAAACAACCTTTACCTTGGTTTCGCTCGTTTAAATATTAACAAAGGAACTTTTCATAGACTCGTCGTAATTCGTGGCATTGAATTTTTCAAAATTATTATACGACAATTTGCATTTATCTTCTAAGCGAACTTACTAACTTGTTATCAGTCGTGTGATTATTGCAATTATATTTTTTTTTGTTACAGGTGCGTATGGTCGACCATTATAATTCTACATGCGTGAGTACATGCATATAAAAGTATTAAATGTTAATCCTGATAAAGGAGGTTTAAAAACTTTGCGAGCATTAATTCGACAGTTAAAATTTTTAAAATAAATTATTGAAATTTTTCATTTCAAACACGGGCCAATATTGTCCAGTTTTTTTTTCACGAATTACTTACGTGAATAATAACTTCTATTAAAAACTATTAATCAAATATTCATTAGTCGAGAGAAATTCCAGACGAACATATAAATCAGCATATATCGTAATTAATTGTAATTTAATAATTGTACATGAAATTAATAAATAAAAATTCAATAAATAGTTCAGACATTTGAGTTCTATCGATTCAAAATTAATTTAAAATCCATTAGTTCCCATCGATATCGTAATTTGTCTGTACTGACGCTTGTTACCGGGTCCCCGCATAACACTGTCGCACGATAACATATATTGGATATACATATATAATAGCTATCGTTTTCCATTCTGAAAATAATTTTTCGATTAAACTTAGAAAAAGTATGCGCATGCGTCATTTACTTAAACGACAAATTTATCCTGTCCGAAGTGCCCAGATTAATGAGCAATTACGCCCGTAAAACGTGGGTATATGTATTCATTTACAGAGCGCTTCCATGCACTTGGGACACATTGTCGCCAGACTATTTTCTTCGGGATAAATACCAAAGGCTGACGCAGGCTTCCGTTAATTATAAAGTAAGCCGCTGCAAGTCTCTTAATTCTGCCAATAAAACAGCCACATCCCCATTCACCAAGGATACACTGATGTCACTATTAAATGCGCGCACCTGTGCCCGCTCTCGGGAAAATAATTAAATAATAAAGATAGGGTCCAGACTGTAGCAGCCTTAGATTTTTTTTCCTATTCGTTTTCTTAGATCTGAAGACCTTCTAGACACCTGAACCACCTCCCCTTAAAGTACATATAAATATCATACTGAATCACATTAATTAAAATAATTATTATGTGATCGCGCAACCGATCTCACAAAGTATTATGATAATTTCCCACGCAGCGATACACGTATCCTTCAAGGCACAGTAGGTGCTTCGTATAGGAATCTTGAATAATTCATCTTTAGTATCTGACTTTGTCTCATCCTCCCTTCTAGGTTGACTAACGATTATTTTAAAAGGGTCGAAGGTCATACGAGTATAAGACAGTGCTTATATATATATATATATATACTTGACGTAACGGTTTCTCTTTATCTCATCCAATTACACGAGACACCGAGACATAAAGGAATGACGAAAGATTCTCAAAGTGATTGACGACAGGATGAAGGAACCCAACTGGACGAGGAATTTTCCCGCCTAAACTATGGTGTATCGCAACTTGGCTTTATCTCGATGAAAAGCTCATCCCGACGTTATCGTCGACGTCCAGATCAAACAGATGAATCGTCCGTTGCGACGTTGTCCATATTGTCAACGGAACCGCAGTGAGTTATCGCGCGAGAAACACGCCGCCGGGGCTTTTGATATTTTTCTCTATAACCACTCGAGCGCTTGACAGCTGGCAACTTCAGCCCTCCGTTTTATATATAGAGAGAGAGAGAGAGAGAGAGTGAGTGAGAGAGGGGCGGGGGGCAAGGAATAGTGAACAAGGGAGGGACGAAGCAGGGTAGGAAAATTTGGGAACGGAAAAGCTGTCTGTTTTCAACCTGAAGTATATACCTAACTCCTGAGGGTTCATGGGCACGACTCCTTAGTAGGCAGTGGAATATTGCGGCGAGACAAGGGTGAAAGGAAGGATGTAATGTCTGCTGCGTGCGAGAACGAAGGCATTGCCAACCAACAGCCACAAAATTAAATAAATATTCGGGACTAGGACCTTTTCTCCAGGTAGCTTAGGCGGTATATATGTATAGTTTCTATCAGTATATGTATACAGTAATAATACATATGAAATAATATATTTGCTCGCATCATAATGCCTATCCTATTAATAGTTTTCTCCGACCTTTTTTCCACTGGTTATTTTGAAAAGTCTTTTTTCTCGTCACTGTACGTACGTCTGCTGTTGTAGGTGTCTATCGTAAAATCGAGCAGTTTATCGACGCAAATATTAACAATGTTTATTCACTTGGCTACCTCGAAAGGCACTGTTTGACCTCAAGTTTATCTAGGTCTGTCAAGAGTGGCTAATGCGATTTAGATAAAATCTACCGGTAGCTCCTAGTCATTGTGCCTAGACTTGCTGCACTTGGGGGGTACCAATTGTTCATCGTGCGTAAGCATGGGGCGCAGAAGAGTACGAGGATTTTTTTTCGACTGCTTTTACACGGCATGGATATGTCGCGCGAAGGGGTGTAAATTAAATAAATATGTTTCCAGGGGATTACGCAATTTTATTGCAACCAGCTACGGATCGCCAATGAGGAGATTAAGATGACACGGGTAGGGGGATTACTCTAAGCGGCTTCTTTATTTCCATGGTTTGAGTTAACCCTTGCTATTACTTTCGCACGAAGGATATACGAATTAGTTATGGGATTCTGATAACTGTTTAAAGCGCAAATAATGTTTCTATTGAGTCATGATGGATTTCTCTTTTTTAAATTACGTAATAAAATTAAAAAAAATAATATTCATTGTCCGTGGAACGAGCTATACGGAGCACAGAAATTGTTAAGGATTAAGGTCTGTGATGCGAAAAAGAAAAGTTTAGCTGCGAACGAAAAGCTCGTAAAATATGAAGAATAAACAGAAAGCATCGGTGATGTATTGAGACGTCCAGGACGGGACGTGAGTTCGCGAGGCGTTCGAGCGTGCGTTATAAACGATCGAGCCTTCGAAAAAAATCGTCGTCCCTTGAAAAATCGTCCGGGTCAAGCGGGACGCATAACTCAGGCTTCACGCAGAGCTTCAACCGAAGGACAGGCTTCGGTGTACTAGGGTATATAGGTACAGAGGACGGAACGTCGCTGAGATATTTTCGAACGCATTCTCGACATAGTGCCCAAGGGACTAGGCCCTCGCGAGTTGCTTGCTGATGGAGAAATGAGCATAGGGCTTACGATAGAGAGGGCTGGAGGACAGAGAGAGAGAGAGAGACAATGGATATTAAAAGAATGTAGGAACGTTCGAACTCTTTTTTACTGATATGATTTACCTAATCTGATTTAAGGTAGAATTACGCAAGTGCTTATGCGGATTACCAAAATCATCTCTGGCTGAGTATAAAATATTTATTTCCGATAAAGCTATTACGATGATTTTTTGGATGAGTGTTCGACTATACAATTTTGTATATATATAACGATCTGTCATTTTTCATCTACTTTAGAGCTACGGTCATAACTTACTGAGCTCGAGCAAGAATGATTTGATCTCGAAACGATCGATTCTATGTACACCTGTGTACATTTACTTTTCTATATACATAACTAATATTATGTTCCACAATTTTTTGACATTTCGCTGATCCATCATTTAACCACTTGACTTTTTGAATTTTTTATAAAATATATACATGCACTTACAAGAAGCTCTTTCATGTTCTTGCGAAATTAATACAGCCGTGACATTTTTTACATACCGATCATACCAGACAGCTTGGGAAGACGTGACCTGAGGTTACCCGTCGAGCGGATCATTTTTTATTCTGAAAAATCTGGCCATTTCAAAGACACTTGTTTTGCCAAAGGTGTGGTGAACGACGAGGGAGAGGGGATTGCAGACAGTCGATCAAACTCGAGTAATCCCTCCGAAGAGCCCCAAGGATACCTGGATGCTCGAGCGCCGAGGCAATTTATAAGTTGAACTTTACGTAAAGCATGGCCTCACCAGAGGGTGTTCTTTCCTGTCTTACTCCCTACACAGTAGCTACCCCGGTCGTGCGTTGCGTCACCCTCCGTTTCTTCCCTTTCTATACTCAGTATATTCTTCCCCTACCTTCGTCCTCCTTCTTCACCCTTACTCCCTCTCACCCTCCAGCGAGAGATCCCTGGGAGCAGAATCGCTCGAACTTAAACCCGCCCCGAAGGATCGTTTTTCTATTAAAAATATTAAATATTTCAATATGGGGAAGCCGGCTTCGAGACAGCCGAGAGTTGCGCCCGTTGGCCTGGCGGCGTACTCACTTACTTCAGGGGCGGAGAGGATAGGGAGACACAGTGGACGGGGTACGGAACAGCAAAAGAGAGCTTACGCCGTTGAGCCAACCTTGATTGAACTATTTATGTTTCGCGCCACGGATATCAGCGTGGCGCCTCTTCCATCTTTGCATATTTTCTTGTTGTATCTTTACATCCGCTTTTTATCCGGAACGAGCGCGCACATAATGCGTCTAGTGCGTTTGGTACCTTAATGGGATACTTCTCCTCGTCTTATATGAAGATTTACTACATAGGATCACGTCCATTAAACGATAAGTGACAATTTAAATAAAAAAAATTATATACGCAATCATTAATAAATTACAACGTACCACACTTTTATCTAAATATTAAAGTTTTATAACTTCTAGACTATTTAACACTAAACGTACCATCGAGCGGTCATTTGACCGTTTTAAAGCCAAAAGTACGTTTGTAAAAAATTTCCGGTATGTTTAGTGTTAATGGCAGAGAAAGTCATGCAAGTTTGTTCTGACAATCATTTAAGAAATGAAGTAGAATATATCTATATGTATATATTATATAACATCACGGCTCGTAGGTACCCACTACTGATGTAAACGAACTCTTAAGGGTTGTTTATTAAAAAGAAGGAACTTTCGCGACGGGTACTTGAAAGCTCAAAACTCTGTGTAAAGTCATATAACTCAGACGTAACCTCCCTACTACACTAACACCCATGCTGCAAATATCGTCAGCATGAATACGTACAGGGGTGACTTTTAATTTCTTCTTGTAATCAGACGATGAATAAATTCCTCGGCATTGTATCCGCGAAAGATGTACAGTAGAAGATACGAAGAAAAGTGGGGAATGCTTCTTTAAAAAGTTACTTGTTTTTTTTTTTGGCAGGTTAGAAATAATCATCTGTCCATGTGAAAAAAAAAATAAGAATAAAAAAGAAAATACGAAAGACTTGGTATATGGAATTTGAATTATATGTATACCGTACGTCTGCACACGCATCCACGTATGATATACTATATAATATGTCCACGTATACATATACATTGTATTCATAGTCTATAATGTAGAAACCCTTGTCAGGCAGGGTGTGATCGCGTGCGTCGAAGTGTAACATGCTGTTTCAACGTTCAAAGCTGAAACCGAGGCTCGCTTCGAGAGTTTGCCCCTCGAACAATGCAGCGAAAAGGTAGGTACCTGAATTATTGTCGAACAAGGTCGGAATTGTTTCATTCAGTAAATTTGTATTCCATTCGAGTTCCTTTAGACGAAATTAATCTCACGTCGTTGCAGTTGCGCCATGCTCGTACTGATATCGATTCGAGTGGATGCCAATAGACGAAATTTCTCCATTAATTCGCTGTCCGCCATTCAGTATCAATTAATTGATCAATTAGATTAAAAAGTATTTAAAGCTGAGGTTCCTGCGTGAACGATAATCTATGGGCAAAAGGAATTTATAAAAACCAGTCTGTTTTCGCGGCTTTTCAGGCAGACAGAATTCAAGTAAATATATAACTCAGATAGTGGACCCAATCGAGGACATTGTATGTACATTCTGTTGATAGGGTATCTACCAAGTGTGGATATTCCATAAAAAAAAAACATTCTCCTCTCTCTTGCACACATTGTATATCCCTAAGATTTTCCATGACTGATCTCTACCACTGGACCCACTACCTTAATTGTTTGTGATTTGTTTTATTAATTCATTTGTCTTTCTCGTATAGGATGCTTCTCTGTTTAGGCATATAAAGTACATTATTCATTGTTGAATATTACGGTGTATGTCGTTTGAATGATCAATATTAATTTTCATGAAATTTTTTCGAATTGAATGGAATCCTTAGAAGGAACGATTTGCTAGGTAAAATGATATTAAATGTTTGCTTTCAATTCTTGCTAAAAGCTTAATAAAATTTTTCTTCTTAGCTAGAGTGGCGGGCAAATATATGGAATGCCGTATAGAACGTTTAAGTGATATTTCTTACGTATTATTATTTTACATTTGAAGAAATAATCGCGAAATTATATCAATCCTCTAAAGTGATATTCCATAGGGACACGCGTGTTAAAAAAAAAGTACGTTGTTTAAATTTTGAAAAAAGGGTCTTAAATTAGCATTCTTAAATTAGGTATGTGTATATATATGTATATTCCCTACGTTGTCTCGCCACTGCATATTTAAAAACCTTGTAAAAGTTTGAAATCTCCGTCTAGAAGCATCGCAATCAATACCAACCAAGTCCGAGTGGAACGTTCGTTAAAAGTCGATCGTTTAAATCTTAATGGCGTAATGGCTGCTACGACCAGTCGATAAATTCACTCTGATCGAGAATAGATCGTCGGGCATCGGAAATAAGTGATTCGTCGAGACCATCGGTCCGAAAAACAAATAAATTTGTCTCTTAATTCGCGTGACATTCTTGTAAACAGACTTAATCAGTGAAAATATTAGATGACAGCAGGCAAATAAGCCTCGGCAGTCCGAAGGCATTAGTTAGTGGTCCCCTAAAAATAGAAATAGAGAGATGCTGGCGCGCGCACTCTAACTTCGGTAGGGCTTAGGTGGATCTCCGAAACGACGGATGACGAGACGAGGAAGAGGATGCGACAGACAACGATGTCGCCAGTCAGACGAAAAGACAGTGAGAGTAAAGAGAGATGAGGTATGAGGGAGAGGGGAGGGGGGGGGCGAAGAGAAGCAATTGCGTATGAACGTGCGTGTGGAAGAGGGATAGAAGGAACAGCAAGAAGAGAGTAAAATCCCATGGATTAGGGGCAGGAAGTAATGCTGTTTGTTGCGTGTCATAAATTGGATTACGAATTGTGGTATTTTTATATCGTCCCAGACTCTGAAGCCTATTCTCGCGTTGTCGGGAGAAAAAAAGATAAAGCAAGAAAATAGAAATATCTTCGAGCACGCACTAATAACGCCGTCGGTTGTCTCGCTTGTGATCGGTCGACTTGCAGGTGATAGGTACACGCAATGCTGTCGTTTCGACCCAGGAACTCCTTATTCGATAACAACAGAATTGTTCTTGAAGGATCCTCGAGTTTGAGACACATTGGAAAAATGTGGAGAAGACGATTGTACAATTTTGGTAAAACGAACTCCATTTCTGGTAACGTGTTTTATATCGAGTTACCATTGGGCGTGGGAAACTTTATGCTGCGTGCACTTTTTGACTTGCTCTCTTGTTTTATTTCTTTTGAAGAATATTTATATGGCTTATTGGCAAGGGCAATGGGATTCGTGCTGATCTTCATAAATGCATGGCTCCCTTTAAGTTGAATTATTGCAAATTGAAAAATCTTCGTTGTGTCTTTAAACGTTTAGACAAAACGGGCGTTAAAGCAATTTATCACAATTAAATTAAAACGTTCTCCGTATGCTAAAAGAGCAGGATGAGTCGTGGAGTAGATTAGCAAGTAAGAATAGCATATCGTCTTGAAGCTCAGGGCTTGGCACCCTCGCTCGCAACTACAGTTGCGGTGGCTTTTTATTTTTAAACGGAAGCGCAAGCAGCCCCTAATTACGGGGTAAACGTCTCATTGTGAGTAAGGGTTCTCCCTCTCGGTCCATCCAGCCGTTCGAATGAGGGAGCGACGGGAAAAGAAAGAAAAAAAAAGAGATGAGAGTTGTAAAAAGTTAAGAAGAATATAGGAGAACGACAAAGTCGGCGAAAGTATTCGTGGAAAAACGGGTTAATAAGAAATTCTCTGGTTTTCTTATAATTTTCCTTTCTTCGAAATTTAACTTACTGTTTTAAAAATTCAACGTTCTGTCAAGATGGCTGGTGCCATAGTTTAAGAAAAGCATAATTAATTTTAAAATTTGCAAAAATCCAACCCATTGATATAGAGTTGTACCAAAAAGTATAAATTTCAACTTTCAAAGATGAAGTTCATTCGTTAAGAGAAATTAGTTACAGGAAAATTATTGTGAAGTTCCAATACGAATATAACAGCACTGAAGGTCGGGGTATTTTGTAAATAATTATACGTAGTTCCGTTTTCGATAGAGTATGCGTATTTCTTTGTACAGTTGTGTATTGTAGATTCCCAAAAATTGTCCTCTTCTTGATATCGACTTTTTTTTAGTATGCCTATAGAAAGTAGATACGTTTAGAATCTCGAGCTTCTAGATTCTCTAGCTGAAAAGGAGTTTGTCCTGATCGCGGAAGGGTAACCAATGTCAAATCGTCTTCCCTGCAGGGCTAAACACGGCTTTAAGCCGATCGTGTCTAGCCCCAGTATACCTTCCTCCCCTTGAAGCCAATACAGCCAGTGAAATGTAGTGGAACGTAGAAGACAGCATTAGGTACCAATATCTCAGGATTTATTCGTAGTCATACAAGTCAAGGGGTGCATTTTAAACTATCGTGGCGAATAGTTTTAGGGGAAAAGATTGCTCTTTGTTTAAATTGAGCTTCTCAGTAGAGCAATGAATATATTTTGAAATTTATCCAATGGACAGATCGCATACGAACTATATATATTTTTTCTAGTTACAAGGACGACGATCGATTCTTATGCCATACTAAAAGATAACGTTAGAAAACTACACTTAAGCTAGGCCCGTGTAGGCCCAGTAAGGTCCCATGCAGACTCAATCTATTTTGAAAAAAAAATTCGAAAATTCGTTCAACGATTTTCACGCCGCTTAAAATAAAGTTACGATACTTTATGACCACGGGGAACGTTGAGAAATTTCAATGTCGATTCGCCCGAATGGAAGAGGATCCTTTTACGTGACATATGTCTCCCGCAAGGGGTAACTGAAAAGTTTACGAAGTAGCGCCGTAGCTGTCTCGTAGCTGACCGGACGTCACTAAAGTAGCAAGATACGATTTATAGAGTGCCTCTTCACGTCACTTTATGCTCCTCACAAAACCTCTTCGTACCAACGACAGACCAATAAATTACGAAATAACGCCAGTCCAGAAGCGATAGACCGCAAGTGTCTCGATATCATATTGAAAACCAATTGAGTAAGCTATATTCGAACTGTGCATTCATTAGCAAGTGTTCGGCTATGCTGTAACGTGAGTGACGGGTGTGCAAAGAACCCTGGGAATATTACCGTACGAGCACGAAAGTAGCCAGTCAGTTGTTTCCACTTGCATGACGCCAGACACTGGAGTTGCGCACTGTTTTGTTTCCTTCATTCTTCTCCCCTCACGGTGCTTTAGAGCTACTAGTATTTCAGAGTCCCCAGCACTCCGGCCTCTCTACTTGTTACGTACTGAGTATCTCGACTATTGGTACTTGGTACTTGGTACTCCCATGTACTTGGTGGTGCTCCGCGGGGACCCCAGTCGTAATTCTCGTGGGCGCGCAAGGCTTTTCTTTTCATTCCACTTTCCAGGGCAACATGGCCGAGCGTCTTTTGTCTCGCACGCAACTGTTGAACGAGGAAAGGAAAAGGGATAATATTTCTTGTTACTTTCTTACAGTGGGACTTCTGTTTTGTATAACCTCCAGTCGCTCCCATCTTCGTTTACGCTTACTTCTACAGCTCCGTGTCGCCGCTTGCGAGTTCAAGACCTGGAACATTGTAATTCGCAATAACGTGTTTAGTTGTTTTTAATTTTTCGCGAAAACAGAAGCAGCCACGCGCAATCCTCGGAGAGTGTATACGTCTGGGGATGGTACTTTGAGAGTTTGACTTCGACTGTACGATTTTTTTTCTCTTATTGTATAGTCGAGATCCAATCGTTTCGAAATGGAAGAATTATTTTTTAAGGTGAAAATTCTTTCATTAATTTTTTATCTGGTTCAATTGTGCGATATTCTTTGAATTATTTTCCATAACACTGCCGACCATTCTCCGGCGACTTGAGCGTGGGATTAAGTTTTTTACATATGTTCTTTCAACGACGGCAACAACCATAACGGTGATAAAGAACTGTTTTTATGTAGTGATAAAAGATTATTAAATACGAAAACTCGAATTTCTTATCGCCCACCCTATACCAAAGTACACGCGTAGCATGGGAATATACGAAAATGATTACGTGTCGTGGCATAATGTATCGCGAACTACCGATCTAAGCCAATCAAATTGCCAAGGAAGAAAAAATACCCTTAGAGCCAAATGTAATCGAATATCTGTTATTGGCCAATGAAGAAAAAAAAACAATTGATCGTAGCACGACTGCAGCTGAGCTCCGCATGGGGCTTGGTTCTCTTCTGCGTAGGTACTGCTCGGGATTATGGGGATGCTGTGTCGCCCATATGGATCCGATGAGGTTGGAACACCATGGGGTGACATGCCAATATCATAGCCATACAAATCGACCTCCAATATTCATATTCCAGTCTCAGTAAATACCACAGAACGATTATACGACTTCTTGCGATAGTCTCACCGTTTAATATATTTTTTACCATATAAATGTCATGCATCGGATTTTCATACTAATTTGATAATTATTTAATAATACATGGTAAAATTTCTAAAATATTATGGTCCATTGATACATATGTATATCATGAATATTGCTCATTTTCAAAATTCGTAAAAAATATTTTTAAATCGTATACTAACATTGAAGGTTTCTAGGTGTGTCGAGGAGGGGGCGGGGGGGGGGGGAGGGGTTTGACTCCATATCGTTTCATAAATAATTCATAAATATTTTTTCTAGTGGCCTCTTACACTCGCATCGTGTTACTCGCGTCGTTGATAAATACGAACGGTAGCGAAAAATGAAATTCTATAAAAAATTCCGCATTCTATGGAGCCAATAGGTATCGAGGAAAGTCGTTCTATATCGACAGATAAAATGAGGGAGTACAATGAGTTTCGTACAATCGAACGAAACTTCCGGTTCATCCACCAGTGCACTTCCTGTTCACGCAATCGTTCGACCATACTGCACGATATAAACACAGAGTCGAAAGCAAAAAATTTAAAATTCTTCTTGGCATGATGCAACTTGTGTTTCTCTAATAATAGTCAGTTTGTAAAAGTCGATTGAAAAAGTCCTGAGGATGAAAGGGGAGACTCGCAGCTACAACTAGACGTCGTTAGTTGAACGTTTAGGAGGATTTATAGTCGCGCTGTTAAAACGAAAAATTAAAACGACTAAATGAATACTCTTAGATACTCACAGACCTGCAATTAACATCTGCTTTGCCAAGTTACTCTAAAAGTGCACTGTCACGACCATGGTCACAGTTTGATACCAGAAATGAAATTGGACGAATTTCACTACAAGCACACATTACCTGCGATCTGTATGTAACTAAAATCGACTTTACAGTCAAAATCAGATTACGAGTTAAAAATTGTACATTTAAAGTTATATGAAGATGCTTGGGTAGAAAAACATAGTTCGAAAAATATTTATTAATTTTAACAGTCCTTATATGGGATTGTTCACAGATTTCGATATCTGTATGTATTTTCTTTTAACAGTGTCGAACTGAGGGTACCAATCTTAAAAAAGAAGCGATCCTGTGCATCTTTAACAAAAGAATTTTTTTCAGTAAGATTCACAAATTGCGATTAGGTGGCTTGATCAATTTTCAACGAAACAAAAAGTCAAAGTTAAGCATCGCCAGCCGTTTCCCCCCCGATCAAAGAGCTTTCAGTTATCAGGAGCAAGGAATAAGTTTTTTTTAAATCACATAAAATGACTCCATTGTTTCGCTGGAAGTGTCATCGAGCGCCATCACAGCTCCCTCTGCTGCTTCTTTCAGGCTTCGTCGGGCTTTGTTTCTCTCTCTCCCCCTTCCACTCGCTCATTCCCAACGCCCTTTCTCTGAAACTTCATCGCCCTCCTATTTTCATCGTCTCTTATACTCGTCGGTAATGCGCTTACCGAATAGCATCACCGACACGAGATGGTTCACTGTTAGTTTTAAAGAGGTAGAGTTACGATGAATTGGGTTAAACGTTTGAGCCATTAGAGACGGCAGCCTGAAAGAAGGAAAGCGTAAGGGCATATGTGATACCTATACGATATATAAGAATCGGTTTGGGTCGACTTTATAGGAAGTGGCCACTTACGTGCACGTGTTATCCGAAAACTGAGTCAAAGAGAACCGAAAGGAAAAGGAAACTTTTTCTTCGTCTCGGAAAAACTTTTCTCTCCGATACCGAGTGCCGCCCGTTGATAGCTCTTAGGGTATATATACAGAGAACGGAGGGAGGACCTTGTTTTAGAATTTATTGTCACGCCAATCGAGGAAACTGCCCGAAAGAAAAAGAAAAGAAGAAATAACCCATGCCAACCTCAAGAAAATAAGGTTTTATTTGCGTTTAAGAAAAGTTTAAGTAGCTTCTAGTGTATACTCACGGGTCGGACTGATTCTCATAGGAATTGAACAATTGACTGAATGTATTTGACTTATCTCCTTTACAGTTTTTTTTTTAAAATGCCTGGAAAATGCATCACTCCATTAAAAGTTAAGGCCACTGTACGACCAACGTGGAATATCGCGCTGTAGCGAGTGAACCTTTATAGCCCATTGCACAGGGGCAACCATTAATAGATTCAGTGCTCATTTATTGCCGCCGGGAACAAAGGGTGGTTAAGGGGGTGGAAGGTATACCAGTGACCACTAAGCGTCTGCTTTGGACATTCGGCGTAATTGCATTTACAAACGCAAATGGACAGCTCGACGAGAATTACGGTGCAGGCCAGTACACACCGCACACTCGAACGCCGCGTTTAATGATTTCGCGAACGCTGTTCGTCGCCAAATTTCGTTGAGAACATAGTTCAATTATTAAGAGAATAAAGGAATTTACTCTCAGTATTTCGTAAGACGCAGATACTGTCTTTGATTGGAGAAAAATGTATAGTAACGATTGCTAGATCGATTGTTAGTATCTGGATAACAAATTTTTATTTATAACGATTACATTCCATTAAGATTCATGAATATACTTTTTTTTTTTCTTTCCTCGATTTTACGACCTCGACCTCTGGGATGATTAGCCAGCTGAAGATAACCAGTGAGACTTATAATCATAGTAGTAAATTTTAACAGATTTACTGTCACTGCCACTAATATTTATTCTTGTTCAATTACCAAACATTTCTATCTAGTAGGAGCTTTCTTCTCTACGTACGGATACGAAGGTTAGATTATGTACATGTCATTTCAACTTTTAACCTATTAGCGATATTCCTTACAAAGCTCCTCTTCTCGCCAAATGGACGTTATACTAGATCGGATCGAATCCCTCGGTATTAATACTCAGTGTAATGTATATCGATCAAGTATCCTTAGAACTATGTACATTATACTACGTATTCCCAGTACATCGCTAATGCGTGCAGATAATATTACCGTCCAGTGGCATTGTGTGCTTCATGTATCCATACCAACTTTTTATATTCGCAGCTGAGTACTGTACGGGACATTACCAATTGTCTTGTTTTCCTTTAGCTGAACAAACAGCTCACTTATAGTAACAGCAGTTTATGAAAACAGCGTGAATTATTGCTGCTCCGTTTATTCCGTTCGTTTGTGCATTGACATATGGACATACGATCACTTGATCTATACTCATTCGAAAGAGCAGGTACTGTTATCAGTAATCGTTAATTATAATCATAATATGATAAACCGATTATTGATAAGCTTTTTCTTCCTTAATTTTGTTCTTCCTGATATTTGAACTTTTTCCCTGTTACTTCGTGCTACACGTTTTCAAGTTTTTCCGCCATTTAGCGACGTAACGAGATATAGGTGGTTATCGTTGGAGATAACGATCGACTGAATGTGAGGATCGTCCTATTTGTCGTGTCGCCAAAACTCGTTGTCCTTTTCATAGGGATTTTTTATCTCTCTTTCTCTCTCTCTCTCTCTCTCTCTCTTACTCTCCTGACGCGACAAAAGAATTGATGTCACTGAGAACGGCAGCTTCCGCGAAAAAAGCGAAACTTTGAGATTTATTTGTAAGCAGTTGTTTAATTGCGCGGAAATCGCGTGTTAACGGATTCCGTTATCCGTCATGTGTAAAATTCTCTGTGGGGATTCGCCCGCCGAGCTGAGGCATAACGTTATCACAGATTTTACTGTGTCGCAACGATGCTAACTCTCGCGAGAGCTCGAATATAATAGGTAGGGGCACAGTCGGAGGTGATAAAAAACGATGACATAGACGAACGAAAGAGGATATTCAACGAGGAAGAGTAAACGAAGGAATTCTCTATTCCAGATTTTAAGTAAGATGCATACCATCCATAGCTTGTTGGCTCAGTGAATCTCATTTATTCAAACGACAAAAGGAGATCGATGATTATTCTGATCCGAGGATGTAGATGATATTGTAACGGAGAAAGACAAATATTTTCTACTTCAGGGACTCGCATGTAATGCTCTTCGTTTCTTGGAAAACACTAGTCGCACTGATAAATATCCATGTGGTTCTTATATCTTCTGGCCAAGCCGAAGAAAAAAAAGCATCGGGCTCTCATCTATTAATTTCCGTTGGATGATTGCTCTCGTTTTTCGAATCTCCACTTTTTCCCTACTCCTCCGAATCTCGCTTTTTATCCCAATATCAATATCTACTACTAGGTGCCACTTGATTTTTTTTATTGAGAAACTGCCGCAAAAGCATGTACACCAGTGTACACAAAAATTGAACCGAATGTATTTTACTCTATAATTTTACATGATTCAATTCGCATCTCGATACAGTTAAGCAATTCCGTTGTTACGTGCAAATCTTAACTGTTTGTAACATTATATCTATATAATTTTCTTATTCTGGATGGTTGTGGGTACTGCGTACATTGATAGAAAATAAATTATAAAAATATTGATTTTATTCTAAGTCGGAGCAAACAAAAAATATTTACACGAGCACGCACGAAATTGCTTGAGATTGTTTATTTTAGTTATGGAAGAATAATATTAACAGGTGTCCGAAATTCTGCATATATGAATAACAATAAGAAATATGTAAAGAACACGTTGTGCAAAAAATAATAACTACGTTGTAGGATTTTAAAAATTATAAAGTTAATAATTACCAACAATGATAAAACTCCTAACTCCAAAGAAATATAAATAATACGATTACAAATTGTTAATTTATTCTTTGTTATGTGAATTATTAATTATAATTTTATTCTATGTATTTTCAAAATTTTTTTTTTTCATTTTTATCTATTTCTACATGCGTAATCACACCCTCGGGCACGCAATAAGCAACCGAAATCAATTCGTGCGCGTGAAACCGTGAGTAGCCTGTTATTAAGTGAAAAACCCATCGATCCTGCCATTTCTAATTGGTAATGGAAGTGCACCCTCAGTCTTTCTTGTTGGCCCACCCCTTGTGTGTTTCTCGTTCTCAGCACCCCAATCCCACAGCGTACGATTGATAGGTCTAATCGTTGCGTGCACTGTGGCTGCGTGAAAAATAGTGCGTGGCGCTACGTAATGTCGAGGGAAGTTGCAATTCCCAACGTGGCCCCCCTCCGAAAGCCACGAATCGGCAGAAAAGGAGGGTCAGACCTTAAGTGAAACTGGCTACCTCTTGCAATCGGCTCCTGGATATTTCATTGCTGACTTGATGCTGAGCCAACGTATACCGTGAACATAGTTTTCCCCAAAAGTAGAAATACCAGTGTGGAACAATTTTCCAACCCTACTGTACACTTTGATACTATATACATAGAATTCAACCAAGTAATTATACGTCCATTACTCATTGCAGACTACTCGATTGAACGTTACGTAATATATTCATAAAGCCGGGACATTCGTCTTATGGGACACAAAAGCAGACACACATAAAATATTTCGAATCGTTTGATCATTCCGTTAGAGTTTTTCGTCCGGCGAGCCTAATAATGATGTCTTGTCACGTACAGCAGGTTACGACCAACCTGTAGTGTAATAATCTACAATCCCTATATCGTGATTACGATACTGATGTATCACTGTCGGTTGAAATCCAGTGTAGGATTGGATGAGATGCAAGGCAGTTGCCTTGCCTTATGTGAAGGCTTCGTTCGGAGACATTCCTCATTTTTTTATTAACCACATAGTGGAAAAAAAGATCTTAGACGGAATAAATTTTACCGTGTTATTCGCTATTCCGTCTAAGACGCATTTCTCTTATAGTCGTGGTCCACGAGTTCAATATGTTTTTTTGACAGTTTCCAAACAACGCAATCCTTAGTAAATAACACCACGTGGGATTCTATGATACTACGGAAGTGTAGGCTAAAATGGATAAATTTCAATGCAAATTATTTTGCATGCGTAATTTGTATGTATAAATTGCATGGAATTATATGTAGAACCATGCGCGATTTAATAAGGATTACATTTTTTGCAAACTGTCAAAAAAATATATTGAACTCGTGGACAGACCTGGTGGATGTAACTCGCGTATACAATGAATAATGATACAATACCGACACGTACGTACAGTAATATAGATCGCATTTACGTGATTATAATACCGATGTGCATCGATAACGAAAATCGACTGTAGGATTAACAGTAATTTTAAGCACTCGTTTCTTCGAGTCACTTACCTCATGAAAGACCAGCTGCTGAAAAAATGTCCTGAATCATTCTTTCGTCCATCCACGTGTTGGTGAATACATTAAAATGAGTATGTGTTCCATGCACATGATACAAGACGCTCTGTTCGTAAGGAACACTCTTGTTAGTCGAATCTAAGCACGTTTATTAAGCGTTGCTCGAGTCAATGCATGTCTTTAACCTCAGCGTGGACCGGTATCTAAATAAATTTAAATTTCTCATGCTAGATTTACGTAACTGGATATTTCCGATAGACTAGTTTAAAAATTATTTTTTTCGCATATGATAAAGCGCAGTACAGAGGTAACGCGATCGTATTAGTTGTAATGCTTGTCTATAAAGAAATGTTACTGTTTCACTTTTTGTTTTGTAAAAAAATGTTTCACGTATTTACTATTTGAATCCATAACGAACGATAGAAGTTGCATAAAAGTCTGGCTACATAATGCGCTTATATTGTTTCGGATAAATGTATAGTGCAATGGTAGCGTATGTAGGTCCTTAAATAAAGTCTCTAACAAACCACCGCACGTGTCGCAACCCTTGAACCGGGATGAATGCTTAAAAATGCGTAACAGCATTAGAAGAGGGGCGAACGTGTGCCGAGAACGCGCGCATTTCATATTCCGAGTGCGTATGCATCCTGCATACGGGATTTGTCGCTCGCAAGCCTCTCAGACCGCTATGCATCGTACACACGTATATTCACGTAGTTCTGACAAATGATCCGTGTGAGCGCGATTTTACGTTAACGCTAATCCACTTTGCTTATACGAGAGAATTTTTATATTGCAATATGCATGTAACTACGGCAACCGTATCTCGTCGCTTTACAATTGTTTTCTACACAAATTTTTATTTGTGCACGAGATCATTATTGTAATTGGTCATTTTTATCGATTCTCATTAGTCCCGTGTATTCGTTGCCACGACGATATTTAATGTTTGATCGTCATCGATGAAATTTACACTGTCGTGGATCCAGTGCAATCTATAGAGGAATACACGATGCAAATTACGACGGAATCTCATTGAACCAAAATATATTCCTACGATTTAATATCAAATGCATATTCGTTAGCAAATTCACCTAACTATACGATTACGGTGTATTTAATTGCTTTTGAACCCATCATACCGTTCAATTTCATAAGTGAGCTAGACGTAATGAAAATCCGAGTACATTACGCCTAACGATTATAACCTGAATGAATGTCTGACGAAATTCCTGAACAACTGCAATGGGTTATAAAGGTTACAAAAAAAAACTCCACTAACCCTTATTAGTGCTTCTAATGTTTTCTCTAATAACTAACATATATGTATAACTGGAACAATATCCTAGGTGAATATACATATAGACGTCAATATCACCGGTGGACTTGGTAATTTTCCAAGAGCCGTTGGCTCGAGGTGTTCGGATGACAACGAGATGTAGAATCAAGCTGAGATTGAACTAGCAAATCGAAACAATTCACAAGCTGACCATTTTTTTTGCAGACATACGTGTTGGTCGATTGTGTCCAAACATTCTTGGCAGTACGTACCAAGGGGTATATATATATATATATATATATATATATATATATATATATAGGTTGTAGACTATATAGACATATATACTGGATATGTGAAAACTCTTATATTTGTTTTTGGCCATATTATCTTATGTAGGCGTGCTACATGGGCGCCAGTTTTCGAAATGGGATGAGGCGTGTGCCCAACAAATGACCATTCTGTCGTAGGCATACAACTGGCCAGAAGGGTTCAAAGGGTGAATACATTACATTTAGAGAGGGTGATACGGTCTGGTTGAACCAGTCACCCTTGTATCTCTATAGGTTCCGAGGTTCTGGCAACGCCCATAGTTTCTCTCCCCCATGTGCCACATGGGGAGAAATCGCGGTGACCCCCATCACACGTGTACGTATATCTATATCTGCACATTATACGTGCGTGTTTACTTGCGACGAGGAAAACTTATAGATAAATGCATGAACATGTATTCATAGAAAAATTTGCATGGCTACCAACCTACGCGGTACCAATGGAGTAAACTTTGCTCGGGGTAAAGTTGCACCAAGATGGAGAAACTTTCGCAATAGGAGGTGGACGCTTGTCTATGTCGACGCACTAAGTGAATTGAGATCGATTAATAAAGTGTTACCCCTGTCGCTATCACCCCTTTATACATTTAGAGAAATTGAACCCCTCTTGGATACAGGGACTGTCTTATTCTCCCTTTAGGGAATGCAGACTGGAAGATGCATATTAGGTACTGCAATTTTTCCGGATGGGGATTACATGTGTTTATGTTGTTTTCGAAGAATGAGATTAGAATCAGGGGAATAAAAACGGGATAATAAACGGGAAATCGAACTCCATCTAAGATTTTCGTTATCAGTCATGAAAATAATCTACCTGGTGCTGTTCGACTTTAATGCGAAGAGAGTGCTTTTTTTTTAATTCGCATCTCCTATTTTTAGCACACAGAGAGTACATAGAGTTGTCTCTTCAGTTTTCTGATATTCTGCGTGACAATTCAACTACTTCACCCTTTTCAATTAATTGTTATCGAAGTGATGAAATACTGCCAGTGACGTGACAAGAAGCATTCGATTCGTGACATTCGGTAAAACCGACATCTGTTAGCTTTAGATAAAGAATGTATGTTTTACACGAACATAACGCTTCGGGGATCGACGGGAGGGATAAGGGTTTGGGGTAGGTGCAAAACAAATCGAAAAATCGAACCTTTTATTCGAAAATAAAATATCTGTCAAAATAAATTTACCTTAAGTCACAATCGCATGAATCATGCAGTCGTATTTTTTAAATCCGCCATCATATAAAAAAAAAAAAGCTTTTCTGCGACTGCCAAATTAGAGCCGGATATACTGGATACCTGCCAATGTTCCGGTTTCATCTATTTCCAGAATTTGTATTTTTCATGTCAATTTCCAGTCACTATATTTAACCAAAGTTTCCATACTGACTCTCGTACCAGGCATATACATTTTTTTCGTAATGGCGTTCGCATTAATTGCTTTCACGCGATCCATAAAGTCGTCTCTAAAAAGAATAAAAGCTCAAAATAAACATACAGCGTGTCGATGTATCTCAGATTTTCTGCCTTTGAATATGTATTTACATACACTCAAATAAGCAAGCAATGTAGCGCGTATTAATAATAAATCACACGATGAAATTTGGTATTGTTCCTAAAGATAACTTACGGAATTCGTAATTATCTTTATAAACAATCATATTTCAATGATGTCGCGTAATATGGAAAATTCTCGCAACGGAGAAGCTAAACAATAGGGTGTTTAAGGTACGTAAAGTAAGGTGAAGCACGGTTAATGTATACAGCTATACAGAGTATACGAACCTCCATAGGGGTTTAAAGTTTCTGAAATATCGTCCCAGAAATCACTTCGTATAACCAGAAGCAATTAAGCTTGTCCAGGTTCTATTGTACCAATTTCTGATATTACAAAGGAGAAAGATAATTTCTACGCCTCCTGGGATTATTTCACTTTAATGGCCCTGAGAATATTTTCATATCGTTCCAGACGTAATAATTCGATTTCACGATGCTTCCTTAAGCAGATATATTTATTTACGCATAATACAATTTCTGTCGAAAGTACGAGCTGATATAATTGTGATATTATACATTTACAGTCATTTTTTCACCTGATTATCTTGCACATCCATTCAAGGAATCTTAAACTTCCTTAAAAAAAACCCAGCACGATCCTTTCTTCCTCGGAAATTGCATAAATTAGCATGGTAGTTTACGCCTGTACCGTAAATATATGAAAAGTATGAGTAGTCTGCAGTGCAAAGGAGTAATGTGCTTTCGTCAAATCAGGAATTATTTTTTTTAATAGAAAATAACTTAACCGTCAGTATGTAATTTTTCCAATAGCTGCTCCTTTCCACGACCCACTCCTTACACATGTGTCGTGAAACATGCGTAATGCATAATGCGCTCGAGTCTTGCTTATCGGTCGTCACCTTTGTCGAACAAGAAATAAATCTACGCTTTAATTTGTCAGAACGAAAAATGTGAAGTAAAAATATTTTCACGATGAAAATAAAATTTGTATATGATCCAGGATCTATGCATGCAAGTATTCTATATATATACCTATATGTACGTGACGTATAGATCTCATGTATACTGTCAAGTAGCAAACTGACGGTACGAGGGATAACCCTGGTTGATGAACTGGCTGGCACGTGACTATAATTTCGTAATTTTCGCGTGAATAAAGGCCTGATTGGAAGCTTATGTATAATACGTAGCTACATTACATGCTATGTACGGCTGTGTTTGCAAGTGATCCTCCTCGTACCCTGGGAGTCAGTCCCGGCCGTACTCTGTCCCCTGTGTAATTTAGTTATTTGACAAATTCGGTTGTTAACTATGCAGCTATGCGGTTGATGAACCTATTTTGTGGTGGAAACTCGAAACCGCGATTCCGCTTGTCCGTTGATCCTCCCACTTTTACCCTAGACGCATTTGCACTCGCACTTTGCTTCGCAATTTAATTCGTAAAATGACGGCAATTCTTTGGCCACACGCCGAGAAGATTAGTCTTTTCTATATCCCGAAGAGAGGGATGACTTGAAAACGTGACCTCGTACATCAATGTCAAGGGCGTCAACGTTCGCGTAACCGTCGCTTCTGTCATTGGTAAATACAGTTGCGTACAATACTGTTTCTCGTTAATGCATGGGAACACCCCATGACTTTCTCAAAAATGCTGATTGTGTATGAGTGGTGTAAAAATTTGTAAAATAACTTTTCACGTTTATGAGTTTTGTTATTCAGGTATATTATACTAATGCTCGTATTAATGTTTAATATAACACTGAATTATTCAGGGTAGTTGGCTATTTGGTACAGTGCTTATGACATGGTCCCGGCGTAATCTACTGAGAAACGATGATTCGTGGGAATATATTTATTATGAAAAAAAAAACTTTTTCTTTAATTCTATTTAGGACTGAATATTTTTTTATTGCAGGTTTTTTCTGTACGCGATACGATGTCAATTATAATTGATTTATTGCGAATTGGCGAAAAGTCATTTTGGGGTGATTCGAGAATGTAGCGTTTCCTGGAAACTAGGTAACAGGGAGGGAAAAGGTGTAAATCACTTTGGGCCAGGAATCGATTGGGTTCAGGACTGATTGAGAAAATCACGACGATTTTTCTTTCTCCGTTCAATTTCAATTTAAATCGAATCATCCGAGGCGTGGTGCGCCGGCCTTTTAATATTCAAAGGACGACCCGAAGGGTGCACTGGCTAATGAAGAGAGACTCACAAATCGAGTTCTCAGAAGTCACGGCTCACTTTAAAACGGAACTTTAAACTCTGTGCGTGCGTATCTCCATATTTCGATCAGGCTGCATTATTCATACCGATAATAGCCGATTCCAATTCTTTTGAGAACGTGCTGCGCGCGCTGATATCTCGCGGCACAGTTGACGGGATGAGGTTGCGAGGAAAAGTTAACGTACAACAAAATGGCAAGAATTACATTTAAAAACGTATTTATGTACACATATACATATACATATATACAAGGGACACCTAAAGGAACAACTAATTATGGCTTATGCATTATCTTATTTCCCAAAAATGTTATTCACGTGGGATGTAAAAAGTAATATATTTATCACCTACTTCTTTTACATATATATACAAAATAAAATCATTACATAAAGTTTCTTTTTTTCATCTATACGTATCTATTGATTGCCTTTAAAAAAAAAAAATACGATAAAAACAGTTTTGCAATATATCAAGCACAAACCTATGTGTTTATATATACATAATTAATAACGATTTATCGATCAGTATCCTTCAACATTGAGAACTAAGCTAGAAAACATTTTTTTTTTTTGTAAAAAAGAAAAATTTACCAAGTTTTCCATAAGTCGATTGATCTTCGGCGTTCTAACAAGATTGAACGATGATTCGATATTTTTATTTCTTTCCTTTTTGCCAAGCCAGGACCCACGCAATTTCGATATGTTTTCCCAGATATTTGCACCGCATCTACGATCTATCACTCGTCTATATATTCGTATTTGTAATAGAGCATATATGTGGGGGAGGAGGTGCCCCAAAGGCAATGGGGAAACAGGACGCTTGTTTCCCACGTTGAACCACGAGCCTCGGGGCTACTCCATAGGGACGTGGGGAGTGCTTCACCATAGATGCATACTCTCTATGGTTATACTGTATTCCTGTATTGCATTGTCTTCTAATTAACCCCCCCCCCCCCCACGACCGCCACCATGTGTACATGTACCATCGCGCAACGAAATTTCATGTCGAGTAACAATGTCGCTGTCGAATCGCATGCTCTCGACTTTTGAATCTTTTGCCAATAAATTGAGGAGACACTCGTGAAATCATTATGATGATTAATGCGAATGATTATGAATAACGAACAATTTGTGAATTAACTATACGTACTGTTTAGTTTTTGAAGTTGGCTCATGCCGATGAAACGTTGACAATGCCTGTACGAGTCTGCTGCGATCGATAGGTAATCAATCATTTATCATTAATTTAAATGGCTATTTTTATTTTTACATTGTCAAAGGGACGCATGCGCGTATTGTATTTTATTAATCGGATCAGCGAGATAACTTGAAAATTTCATGTTGATATATGGTTCATCGAGACGGTCCTGCGCGATCATAGATATCTGCCATTTGGATTTAACATTATGAATTTTACATTTCCGACTATAGATTCAAATTCAGTCGTGTGAGTTTCATGAAAATCGAACTGATAGTTTCTGAATTGATAAGGGGTGTCTACTACAGTGGATGGCTGGATGGGATTAAACTAGCGTTATTTTATTGAATACGCATACGTATCAAATATCCTATATACTTTACATCGAAGACTAAGGATTATATCATGGATGCACATATGTGATGCAAATGCAAATTGATCGAATTATATTATTCAAATTCAAATGAAACTGTCTGGCTACCACCCTTAATATAGAAGCTGATTAAAAAGCATTTCTTTAACGCACTCTGCTTTTCTTTTCCATCGTTTGACATTATTTTCGAAATATAAATCCTCCTAATGGGAATTTATTTTTTAACAAAAAGTCGAATCCTGTGTTTGAAAATAATCTATTATACGTGAAGTTAAAAGAAGTGTTACATTCAGCAATGCAAATATGTGACCGGAAACGGCAGAAAACCGAAATTCCTTTTTACACTTTAGTTCGACCCACGGAGAGTTCACTGTTAAAATATAAATGTGCACAGCCCCTATGATAAGGGTCTAAAAAAAGATACAAAACATTTTAATCATTCATACCGTTGAAATATTTTTTATTTGCAAAAAAATGTAAATTAATCTTTTAAACCTTGCCAAAATCCTGGACTGACAGATGCTTGGTCTGATCACGGCAACCAATCTTTTAATATTGATAACTATAACATTGCACCGATAAGTTAGGTGGTACGTTTTTTTCTAATGGTCCTGCATTGATATTGGCATATCATCCATGCAAAAACTGTAATTTGATTTCATGCAAAATTTTTTTTATACGCTACTTGTCTGCAGCCAGAAAATGTTTGCTCTGTGAAAACCCCCGCCTATTCGCATACATCAAGATATCAAATACTGAGCACTCTGGGTAACGATTTTATCCTAAGTAAAGTGATCTTCGACAGCTTAACAATCTATGTTGTAAATTTCAGTACAATTATCACGCATTATACCATAGCACATCTCCATATCGACCCTGCTGTAAACTTAACATTCCTCTTATTACGTGAAACTTATGAATTCACTTGTCAAATTATTATGCTAAAACTTTTTTTCTTTTGAGAACTCACTCCATTCTTATCTACGTATACGTAATGTTCACTCATGCGATTGCATATTCACCGATCACCTTCTTGATTAAGATTGGATAATATACATGAATAAATATGAACGTTTAATATTTTATTTTCATTTACAAATTATTCGTATCCCTTAGAACAGATGCACGTTATTTAAAAAGCCAAAGTTAGATCTCGACAGCAATCTAAAATTTTGAAGATAAATCACACCATTGCGTATGGACCATGTCGAGGTTATACTGTGAGGATGAAACTGCGTAAATTTATAATGGGACTCGCTAAATTTCAAATGAAGTTATTTAATATGTTTTAAGTAATAAAAATGGTCAAATCCAATGTTACCAGGTATTGTTTTTCCAGGTTTTAAGACAGTCGAAAGGATTTTGCTCTACGTGGAAAGGCGATTCAATGGAGCTTGCGATTAGTAGAACAGTCAAAAGTCAATTGCATTTAAGCGTACTGGAAAATAAAGTGCTTGATATTTTCTCATTAGTAATAGAAAGAAAATTTTACGACAGAGATTCAACCTCTTTTATGACTGACTGTACTTCTAACTACTCAATCGATCGACGATCTTAACCTGGCAGCTTTATTAGACCGTTTTTCCTCGAATTTTCAATAATGAGAGCCTGTAAGTCTATAAATATATTAAGTGAGAATTGAATAAGTTACACTTGCGATACGGCTAAAAATAACGGCAGCTAGCACGTAGCCTAGTAGCACTCTCTCTGACCTGTGAAATCTGTTATTGTTATTCACTTGTTGAGCAATTAATAAAACATTGCGTAATTTCATTTAAAGACAGATTTTCATCCATTTTATAATACACTATTTTCTTCGAAGGAAACAATACTTTCGTAAGTCTGCAAATTATTGTGTCACCTCACGATGAATTATTTTCTTTAATTCGTTTTCTCGCATCAACTTCCGTCCAATCGCTGAGACTTTTCCTGAAGAGCCGCGAGCCCAGAAAGACTTCGTTAAAGTTTCCGCGAAGCAAATGAAATAGAATTAATAACGACCTGGTGTCAGAACCTGACGCACCTTATTCAGTAATTTAAGTAATAACACGGGGTTACGTATCTTGGATTAAACTTTTCTCAATACCCATAGACTTTCTGTGAATTCTCTTACCATACGTAATGAATAAATAAACAGTTACTTCGTTCAAGTCCGAGTGGAATTATACGTAATATTATTATAATTATTATTAATTGTATAACTGAGCCCATTGATTCGCAGTAATGAATTTCATCAGACTTTAATGTCGAATTTAATTTTTTTTTTTTTTTACTTGACTGATTAATACAAATTATATATATATATATATATAAATTTTGCACAATTATTTTTAGCAGTACAATTATTTTACAATAATTTGTATGTCTCGATTAAAATCCCACATATTTTATTCTAATATCGATTTAAATAACTTTCTATCGTGATGGAACTTACTAAATAGAGCGGGGCCATGGTTGACTCTTTTAAAATGGTGTTTGATGTTTTAAAAGGAACAGAAAAAAAAACTATCAGTATAGTGGTTAACGCATGTCGAAGACAGAACTATACTAAATATAGTTTATACAGCACACTGATGTCTGCTCGGATCAACGGTATTGCTTACGACTCAATTATATTTTAAGCCGCTGCCAAGAGTCCCTTTGAGGCCTATCTGATGCTTACCATTTGGCATGGACGTGTCTTTGAATATCGTTTGAAATCGTCTCTTTCACCAACGCGAAAGGACTCGGTTGCGTTTGTACCGCAACGAAAAAAAAATATTTTATGCAAACAGTGACTCTTTTTTGTCAATAAAGTAATATCATCATCAGATTCTTTGAACTTTCTATATTAATAGGCACTCCTACGTATTGCGTATATCAGGATATTCGGTCTTAACGAAGTAATACTTTTTCATATGAATGAAATTTGATGTCAACGAATCCAGCAAAATATTCAAACGTCTTCTTTTTCTTTGTTACAGGTGTCTGTGAATTTCCAGCGAGTTGGGCAGGCGAATGGTTCTTCTACGATAAACCAGGTCCGGTCACGGTAAACTCATCCGTCTTGAACAAGAGAGTTTGCGTGGACAGGGATGCGGATGCGTACATCGTACGCGAGACGTAAGTTGCGATTGTTATGATTATGATATTTCTAATAACTGTTCGATCGATCGATAGACAGTCGATGTATCGATTTTTTCGATATCACGAATTTTTTTTTGTATTATTTCAGCGCGGAAAATTGTTATCGCTGCATGATCATCAACGATCGTCACGAAAATGTTATTCAGTTTCGAGAAGGTGAGTCCATGATTCCATAAATTTTACGTATTCATAGGAACTAATTTGCCAAGCATTTAATTGTAATGCGAAATTAACGAAACGCCCTTTGCATTTCACTCGAATACGTGGGATTTACGCAAAGACCCTTTGTTTCTCGTTAGTGTACTCTCGAAATTGATTCAACTTGGTTAAATTCCAGCAGGAATTCTCTATGCGGTCTCTCCGTGATATTTAATAGATAAATGAGAATTCTTCATAGATCCGCCTTGTTTCTCCTGTATCTCCTTACGTATCTTAATTTTCTTTACAAAGTACAGATCTTTCGAAATGTACTTTCCTCCTCGTTTCCTTCATCTTTTTCCAAAAAAACTTCACGAACAAAACAAATGTTTAATCATTCCAATATCATCTAATTGTTAAGCAATTAACTGTTTTAGCCAGTTAGCTGGATCGCTATCTGTTAAAAGCGTGTACCTAAATTGTATCGAAAAAATAAAGCGATGACGAGTATACTCGTCGAGCACAGCCAATGGGGAATTGAACCAATTTTTTTTTTTTCGTTTTTCTTAATTTTTCTTAATTTTGGTACTATAAAAACGGTGAATATTGATGGCTTACGTAAATAATAATAATTATTTATAAATAAATAAATACAAAATAAAATAAATGTTTGATATTAAAAATCGTATTGCACAAATAGTAGTTCAAACGCCCTTTTGAATCACGTGACAAATTGGCCGTCAAATCCTCACATTCGTTACTGCCGTCTTGCGGATTAATGAGTAAACTTTAAATAATAACGTCTTGTGACGCCGACCATTCGTCACGGGAATTCCTGATTGGCTATTTGGCTATAAAATAAATTCCATGTAAGGAGATGAGGTTGTGACTTCACTACCAATCACAAAGAGTCTTCGCTCTCGCACTTTATAGCAATATTAAAGCAAATTTTAATATCGATTTTCTTAATATTTAAGTAATAAATAAATTATCTAATCAACGTTCTGGCATTCTACGATCATATTCTAGCAAACTACTTCGACAGTCTTTGAATTCCCGTGACAGTCCAGTTCCCCATTGATTAACTGGCAAGAATCCTTAGCTGAGGATAAAGCCATAAGAAAAGGAAGAAAGATGATCTGTCTTTAAATGAGAATAAATAAACCTTAAAACATGGGATACAACCTTCTCTCAAACAAGTATAACAATTCGAGACCAAAGTTTCGTTCTAGGAAGACACTTGTTAAAAGTAATCATACGCACCCGATCCTACTCACAATCTTAGTATACACACGGGTAGCTGAAAAAATATTGTGTAGAAAGTATAAAAGTTATCGGCAAATAAAGCTACCAAAGTGATGTTTGCAATTTACATCCACCTGGATATGCGTAATTGATTACGATGTACGTACATGAATAGTACGTCTATCCATGGATTATTCAACCAAGCAATTCTTATCCTAGCACTAATGCATTATCAACACAGGTGCGCCTTATCGATGGAGACAGTACGTTGATAGAACGTTGTTTGCTCAGCTCAGCGACACCCTCGCAATTCGCCACTCCCTCTGAAGTATCAAAGTATAGATGAGGAAGGGTAACGGGAAAGATGACTAGACTTGAAATCTCAGTGTCTCGGGTACATTCGGAAATA
Source organism: Trachelus iudaicus (assembly GCA_030142595.1). Taxonomy (NCBI): domain Eukaryota; kingdom Metazoa; phylum Arthropoda; class Insecta; order Hymenoptera; family Cephidae; genus Trachelus; species Trachelus iudaicus. Next base: position 1,180,221 of record JARQTH010000318.1, read on the forward strand.
AAGTGTATAACGGTTAGCGTTACAGTTGAGTTTTCAATTATGAGATTAACCAAGAGACGAAGGTATAAAGAGGAGAGCAGCAGTCTACGTTGGAGAATCGTTAAAGTCCATGCCAAAAGTATCCACATCATAATAAGGGTCTCTCCAGGTCCTGGTCCAGCCCTAAAAAGCCCCTCGAGAGGAGAGCATGTCCGTTTTACGACGCGTATCGCAATTTCCCCGGTATTGTTACGCATCCGTGCTTATGGACAATAGTTTTCGAGGAGCAGCCTATCCGTCCTGCCACAGCAAAATGGAACATTGGCTCATCTCTCGCTCGATGATTTGAGGTTGACGGGCATGGCGTAACTAAAACTGACGTCTATTGTATCGGACCGCATCCTGGGCATTTGCGTTATTCGCTCGAGCTATGTAATACGCCATATGGTGGATTGCTAACGTTTTGGTGGATTATTGAGAGAGAGAAAGAGATAAAGGACTGAGAGAATGAAGGGAGACATTGAGGGAAGCTGTTGTTAAGCTTTGGCTCTTGGCTAATACTCGTTCCTTTTACAGTGAGTTATGTTGCGTTATTGTTCTTCTATGCTCCTGTAAACCGAGATTATTAATATTTCTAATATATTTTTTCAAAAATGTTTACATTCAGCGATGTCAATGCTCACGTAGACGTGCGTGTAGGAAGATACTTTTTTTTTAATGCATATTGTCACGTCTCAAAGAAATGTAAATTTTATTAATTCGTTTCTGACGTCCAATAGAATGAGATACCTTGTAGGCATCGAGATCATGATATGCTTGTCGAATCGTTTTTTAAAACAGCCATCGGATGGTATATGAATTACTTTACTGAATCATGGAACGTATGGATCACGGTCGTTCTTACTAACTGGAATGCTCTAAATTATGAGAATTATTATTGATAGAATTCCAAGCGATAAGAGCATTAAAAAAAAATTAACGCGTATCAAAATAATATAAGCCAAGTTAACGCGATCTTCGCTGTGCGAACGCTTTCAATTGGAAATTTAGCAGCCTTGAGAATAAGTAGATAGTCGAAGATAGCCGCTTTGTGAAATCTATGATTATTTTTTTCTTACGAAGTATCTGGATGGCAGTCTTTGCTACACATCTACTTTAATTGCTTAGTGATACTTCTTTTCTTCCATTCCCGTGTCACTTGAAATATTTAATGTAATTTTTTATTTTAAACCATATATCTTCATTAATTGAATGCTATTTTAAATGTTAATATTAAAAGTTCTCTTTAGTGAGCGATTACGATTAATTATTATTTGAATGAAATTCCTCAATTCAACACGGAGATACTATTATGGCAAAGTATATTTTATGAAAATTTCGTGACCGTTTAATTTGGTATACGATATCTTAACTCACATTTAACTCGTGTTTATGGAATTTTCCGCGCGGTTGTCTTTTATGTAGATTAAACAGTTTTCTCGGTCTTGAATTACAGATCGTTTACAGGTCTGTTAAATTTGTTTTGCAAGCAACTCGGATAAAATTTACTAATCTCTTGACTCCTTCTTGCAATCCTTCAGAATCGGTCTTAGCGGTCCAGACAATTTACTAGCACGTAAATCCGATAGGGGTTACTAGACCGGCGAAGAAGGGAGAATTTCAAATTGCACCCTAACCCCTAAACCAAGTACGAATTGAAGGGTTGAAAACGAGCGCAAAGTTAGTCCCGGGCAGTTACAGCATCTCTATTGCTGAATTATTTCCATCAGGATTTTAGCTACGTAATTCCGAGCCAATTTCGAGCATCCGACAATGCCTTGGATCTGTAGCAAAATACATGTATAAAAAGTTCAATTTTAATTGTCAAACAAATAAATTTATCCCACACGTTAACAAAAAAAAAAAAAAAAAAAAAAATGTAACAATCGTGTTCAACGAATATCGATAGCAAAAAAATCTCACAACCTGACTTCAAAAATTCTTTTCTTCTTAACAAAAATCTAATCTACTCACGAATTCCTAGAGAACCCAGGATTATTATAGTAAGTCATAAATGTCATTTTCCAGATGAGCGAATTCTTAGAGCGTATCCCATAGCAATGTCATTAACGACTGCACAAGTATACAGTGAGTAAAGGACTGAAAAAACGGCTCAGTTATGATGAAGAGCGTCAACTCTCTACATTTCTCGCAGTTCTATTCTATGAGATCCTCAACGAATTTCGTGCTCCAAGCGTTACCAGTCACAAGTTTGACCACGAACCAGCTTAACGTTCCTACGACACGAACCTACGCTCCGTGCAAGCACGTTGATAGCATTCTTGATAGTAATCAGTGGCTTCACATTCCTCCGCTCTTCTTCAGCCCAACAATACCCGCTCATTTGCCGGCTGCCTAGACGTTACGCACAATTTTGGAATATGCAAAGTCCACTGTGCCGCAAGCAGCCGCTCACTATAAACTCCAGAGTGCGCAGTAGCTTAGTGATATTAATATAATGGGTCGTGCCGGGGAATGGTAGCCGCCATTACACAAGTAATCCAAATGTAAACATTCTGCATACCTCCAACCATCTATTTCCTCGTATCCACTGTTTACCCACGACTTTGACCAAACTGGCTACGAGCGAGTTAAGCTCGAACGCGTATTTTTAAAAGGTCGCGACGCGCGTCGGATGCAGGGATTTGCATAATAGCCGATCATTCGTGAAGTATTCGTTAAGTATAGATCCCTTACTTACGCTAGAGTTCTCTACCGTTCGTTGATTTTTCAAACTGTATATTTCCATAGCCTGGTCGTAACAGCTTTTGGAAGTCGTAAATGATTGGGACTATTTTGTTTTCCGGATATATTGGGGAGTTCCATGAGAAAGGAGACACTGGATTTTTCTTTATTTTTAAATGGCTTCATATACTTGGCGTACGTACAGTGGCGATTTAGTTTTACGAAGGTAAAATAGAATTTCACGATTTCAAACAGAGCTTAAACGATATCACGTTATAATTAATAATCTTATTTGATATCTTGTAAAACGGGTAACGCACAACTGTTAAAAAGCAACGATTATTCCTAGGGATTCCTAAACGAACAGTTGTGTTAGACTACTCGTACTACCTATTATATATGCTAAAGGTGTATTACCGTCTAAAGCTTTCTTAATCACGCACAGCTTACAGATCATTAACGTAAAGCAATACGTCATTTTAGACTTTCGAATTATCGCACGCGGGATCATTTTTCGACAGCTATAGATCATTTGATATACCAACGTTAAAAACGGGCAGCAGATGACTCGTTTATTCTTTCACACACATCTATCCATTCATTATGTTCGATGAAGCTGACGAATCTCCACGCCGATGTCGATGATATTAAACCAAGAAAATACGACGAGTCATCGAAGATTATTGGTGTGTAGTTGTGGAATGGAGTCTAACCAACGTTGGCCAGACGGTAGACAGTAGACGGTAGACGGTAGACGATAGACGATAGACGATAGACGATAGACGATAGACCGATTCCATGGCGGTGTAGTGCTATACGGTGGCTGGTAATACTGCCTTTGGATTCGTGCATTCGAGCGTGACTGGTGCAGTATTACCAATCTATATGTAGATATATCAGTTCGTACAGACTATAGAGACTGAAAAGAATCGCGTCTGCTGTAGTGGGTAGTAGGTATCTGAAATTTCGCGCCAATTTTGAATTCTGTGTGACGGCATGATGCGATAACACGTTTTGGAAATACGTATGCTACTGCATTGCACGTTATAATTGTTAAATTTTGCGGATAATCAGTTGCAGCATCTGCCGTGGAAATGGGTCATGTATATTACGTCGTATGGTATAGTTTGGTAGTCGATAATGAATATTCAGTATTATTTAGTGAATGCGCATTCTCAATAGCATCGCCTTTTATGATTTTACATAATACAACGTTAATTATATCCTTCACGGTAGATTTCCTTTACGGCGAAAATTCGAATCCTTCGAGAATTACCACGTTTAAAGGCATCGAATACCTTTCAACTATTCTGACTCTCCGGGTTTTCGTTGCGACGGTTTAATCGACGGACTAATGAACACTTACTGTTTTACCCTAACGACGTTCTCCAAATTCCTACCGTACGACCAATCCAGGGAAGTATGCATATGTCAGTGTTGATGCATGCATGTTGATATATACTTATATTTAGGTCACGGGTACTACAAGGAGAAAATTTTATAATTATACTGGAGCATGGTAAGGCCAGGATAATTGTGATAACAAATTTCTAGCGACAATGACAATAAGGAGTTATTGTCATTGTCGCTAGAAATCTTATCGGAGGATAAGATTGACGAAGTAAACTAAGGAAACTTACATCAAAATTGTAATTTTTCACAGAATTATTGTCACTGCTACTGGATTTTGTTGTTTATCAGATACTGACTGTTGCTCTATCGATTATTTTTATGCGCGTAATTGTTTTTCAACCAGACAAGATAATCTAGTACAATCGACTATCATCATAAAAATATTTGAATACAAATATTGCAATTGTAACTAATGTATGAATAAAAGCTATCAGCTGTGAATGATACATATATACTGATAATACAATAAGAAAATTTATCAACTAAATAACATCCCCATTAGCATTTTTTCTCCTTCCATTGACTCTTTAATCTAGCCCCTCATAATACTCTATAGTACAAGGAAATTAATACAATTACTCGAGTCGCCGAAAGAAACGCGCAGTAACGTTTCACCGTAAATGAAAACTCAGCGGGTGCTTCTCTTTTTCGTCGAATCACTAAGCGACGCAATAAACGGAATTAATAACAGTAATAATCCAAACCGATAAGCCTCCCCTGTAAATAGCATCTATCAAAAAGAAGAAAAAACGTCGATCCTTCAGTAACCAAACGAGATACAATGCCATTTGGATTAAAACGTACTAAGAAAATGAATATACTATTCGCTGCTTCTAAACTAATTCAATTGCTCTTAGCGATGCATCCGTTACACCTGTGCGATTCAATATTTACGTTCAACAGCGAACAAACTATATGGAGCTTGATAAAAAGAAATTTCCAAATAATCGAGCATGTACACAAAATTCGCATAGATGTCAGGCATGCCAAGCAGTTCATCACTCATCACCCTTTTTCTTATCTCCTAGTTAATTCGAATACACAACCCTAAACTCATCTTCAGAGAATCCCGCGCTGCCACAAAAACTGAATTACTCGTTGGTATCGTGTCGATACGGCTTTACCTCCTGTTCTCTAGCACCCTCGAGTCCTGCACGTATCTATCTACCTATCTCCCTGATCCCTCGCGTTCCATTTCACTCTCCTTCTGCGTCTTTTATCTCCCCTTGAATCTTCCGCCAAAGGGTGCTCGCTATAGCTGCCATTCTCTGGTTCCTACTTGTTACTCACCGTTATTCTCTTGCTTTCACACTGGCTATTCGACTTAGGCTAAATTTCGACTGGCTGGTCACTGATTACCTCATCCAGCCAGTATATGATTAACGAGTGGTACGAGTCCTCCGCGATTCCTTAACGGAGACCAAGGATACCACGTGACTCTTATTGACTCTTTGACAATAAAAAATTCTATAAAATTATCCGCCAATTCAATTTGATCACGATTTATCCCCACTTGGCAGTTCACTGTGATTAGTTACTGTAAGCGGATTGTGTACGGCACAAGGTTTATATAGATAAAGCCATACGGATTAATGCTACTGATTTCGTTGGTTTCCGAGGAGATGAAAATAAATTATGTACACGCATTTATCAAAATTATCACGACTGATCGAAGCTCTTGCTGCTACTGGATAGAGATTATCGTTGCATTATATGCATTGCTATGTGCTCACCTGGAGATAGATATGTAATACCATTGATAATTACGGACTGATAAGCAATGATTATAATCACTGAGGATTCGAAAGGCGTGTTCGTTATAGTGTCGCATCATAATTAGTATACGGTCCCTCCCATCCATGCTTCCGGACGATATTTCTAATTGGACCTAACCCAATGACTGGCACGACATACGTGCCAAATAATCCTGAGGAATATATTAATCAAGCGATACCCCATCGAATTTCAATGAGGCTGTGCTCTGCATCGCGTTGCCAATAATGACTGGAGCACAGTGGTTACTGCTTAAGTATACGCCGAATTCGCACAACTATAATAAAACACAATTATTCACTCGTTCAACTTTGTCTTCCCAATGGAACTCTCTCGTCTATGTAAATGACCTGTCGAATCATGAAAGATCCGTGAGACGAATAATTCATAAAAAGACGCTCAAAAAACTGGAGCACTGCTCAATTTGTTATCTCGTTTCCAAATGCGAGGACTGACGGCTAATGCAAGTCGGATAAGAGAGGATTTCGGTGTGACAACCAAGAGGGGGGGGGGGGCGGAGCAAGGAGGGACAGGTAGAGCGAACATGCTGGAGCAAACCATGGCTAAAACGGTGGCTTATTGCGTGGATGACTAGATACCTGGATAGGTGACTGACTTATCAGACGCCTTGAGAGGGGGTGCACAACGTGTAAGGTAGTTGCGTATAATTGGTACGCAGGTACGTAAAACAGGTATAGGGTCATTCCATGTGGAAACGACCAATGGTTGGAATCGACCCCTTTCGATTTGAATGAATTTTTGTCAAAAGTTTTCTTTTATCATGAAACGAAGTCCTGCCAAAGAGAACAAATTTTTTTAAATATCTCGAGAACTATTATAGTTACAAAAATGGGCTTGAGTTCGTTTTCAAGGGGATACTTGGGGCTATGAACAAAAATATTATGAAAAAAAATGTCTAAAAATGATGAATAGACAGTTTTGAAACTTGAAAAATCGTAAAAACCGAAGTTTAGTATTAAATTTTTGACCCATACATGATTCATGCGAAGAGATGAAACAATTTTCCTTCTCTTTCGACGTCTCAATTCATCGCCTGGACTCTGAGATCGGAATGTGCAAAATTGTGCATGTAAATTATGGCTGGTAGCCCTGGAAGCGCCAACTCGTTAGAGCATAGAAGTTTTCTGATTCTGATTCCATGGGACTGGTTCCACAGAGATTAACAAAGAGAAGGACAGTAGAGTAGAAGACAATTATGTTTTAAATTTCAGTATGAAGGATACTCCCACTTTTTTGTTCTTGGATAATCGACGCCTGACTATCGTCTTGTAAGTTTGGAGCGAAATTTTTCATTGGCGATACTTTAAATCTGATTAATCGCATTATCAGTTACATTCGTTTCAGGGGTAGCCTTATAGTACGCATACACGCAGATTCTTTCTATTCTCGAGATATAAATGGTTTTCGTAGTATTGTTAATCTCGTAGCCCCGTTTGCAATATTAGAATCCTTTAATGCAGAATATGCGCAAATTTCACCACCATGTGCGTGCCATAAAATGATACAAAAAATAGAGTTATTTATTCGATGTCTCAGATATTAAGTTCAACCTATGTTCGGTAGTACGATGCAAAAAAAGCAAAGCAATATTTTCGTATATAAACAGACACACATATTTGAAGGTTTGGATCTTACCTTCGTTTCTGCATCGCACTGTGTGTCCCTTCTGGATACCTATAACCATAAACTAGCATCGTCGATGCTTTGGATTCGTATAAGCACACCAAAATACTTCATCGAATCAACCCTCGTCTTGGCGGTAGGAAAATTTATGGACCGATATATTCGCTTTCCTTCCTTTGACGTGGACGTATCGGCTCGTACATCGACCCTAAGGGAACCAGTGGATCCGTCAATTCGACGAGTCTTGAACATTTTACATGCAAGGACGCATGTCCATCCGCTACGGAAATTTCGATTTTAATTTGTTTCACATTTTTCCAACACTTTTCATCTCTGATATCAATAATACAAATTCTTAATGTAATTTAAAAAAAAAATTAGATTCATTCAGTTATTTAATAAATTGTAACTGATTTACTTCTAATTTACTTAATTGTATTTGGAGAAATTAACATTTTTGTATTTAGTATTGGCAATTGGATATTCACTAGCAATCTGTATTATATAATAGATTGACGCGAATGCGTCATTGCGTTATTCACATCGATATGTTGCATAATTACTTGATTGATGTCTAAATCCACGGAATATCGATACTAGCGTTGCGTTATCTACTCCTATCGACTATAATGAAAAACAATGTTATTCGATAATACGAACGTCAATTCCTAACAATTACGATACACAGAACTTCCATACAGGACTCGATGCGTGTCATGTATAATAATTATTTTCAAAAATTAATGTTCAACAATCCTTTTGCATTTAGTGCGCATACACACACACGCACAATTTATGCGTCATTCATTTATATCGGAACGGTGTCGTATTGGTTGATAAAATGCAAACCACTACAACCGGGTAGGTCATAACATAAATACGTTGATGCATATTATTCACAGTTATCTAAGAATAGAACGCGCGTAATGTATGATATTTTATTTATCTAAAAATAAGTACTCTTGGAATTACCTGCTTTGTAACGCGATAGCAATTCACAATACGCATACACATTCGCTCCATTAATTACTAGCTTTGTGTATTATGTAATAACATGCACGATGCAGGTTATTATATGCGAGAGTCGTATGTATATATATATATATATTGTATAAATATTCATTTTTACGTAAAATACAGAAAACAAACGCTACCTATGGTTATACGTAGGCAATTCTTATATATTCTAACACATATACCTATATTTATACGTATAAGACTTTAAGGTGGAAGCATACGTGGGTATACACGTTTCGAAGTGGCTAGCAAATATTTAAACAAGACTAGGCAGTGATAACTATTGGGTATTAGAAACAGTATTGATCCAGATATCCCGCCGTGCGTATCGCGTATAGTAACGCCATTATCCATAGGTGAGCCGTGGACGTATATGTATGTACGTAACACTCTCGTATAAGTAATTTCGGAACTTTTTTGTTATTAGAAGACCGGATAAAATCCGATCATAAGGATCAATAGAATAGTTCATCCCATGGTCGCGTATCTCGTTGACGGCGCCACTAAAAAAACTGGTAGTTCACATAAGGAATGAAATAAATCTTCCATGACGCGACAAACGTTTAACAACCTATTCGTGATACGCGAGGGCAAGTTCAGTTCGGCCATCAACGTCAAAGTGGACGGAGTCACGAGAGTCCGGGCAATTTTGCGAGGTAGCGTGCGATAGCTTATCAGTAACGGAAATACTTGAAGCGCCGCATCGGGCGATACCGGAAATAGCATTTCGTGTCCGACAATTAAATTCACAAGTGACAAAGACGTGCGACTGGACTTGGAAATGCACAACTTCTTCTTGTACGTTATCTGCACTGTTCTTGTTGGATGGTTTTGGGAGGGTGGGACGAAGAGGGGGGGTGGGGTGCACACAACAACATTTTATCCTCCCACTCTCATCTTCGCCATTATTGCCAATGGCCCCGTGTAAATTACAAGGAGAGTAAAGCCCGATGTAATAAATCTTAATGGATGACGTAATTCGTAATTTAGGCTGCTTCTCAGGTCGGTCCAAGCCAATCGGTTGCCGATGCAGATTTCCCGTCCTGAATCTTGTATTCCGTAGGTAAACCCGTGTCGAATTTCATGATATCGCCTTTGCCTTCTCATTAGCGCATCCTAATCCTGGATGATTAGTTGATTCCCTGGGGGGTCCTAAATTTATTTAGGAATCGCCGATTGGTTGAACAGAGATGGTCGACGGTGAAGGGCTTAGACCCAGACACGGGGAATCTCTTGATAATTTATACCTTCCAGGATAATCTTCCTGTACGAATACAGGAATCCTTTTAGTAAGAGTTCCTATCATTCTCAATGTTAAAACCCATACGATTACGAAGATCGTGAAACAAAGATATTTTTGACAAGTTAAAGAAACTTAAAAATAAATTCAATAGGATTTATTTTCTGAGATTTATTCCTAAAGAGACTCTGGTATATCTGACGTATGTTTTATAATAATAAAAAAATTACTTCAAATAAACCCAGATTTGACGAAACATTAGTTTTTCAATAAAATTAAGATTTATTCAACGTTAGCTAGATTTACCAGAAAACTCGCATATTTTCAAACCAACCGAAAGATGAAGAAAAATACGAAAAAAAGTGTATATAGATATACCGTACTCGCAGTTCGAGTCGAGTAAGGTTAGGCTGGCGGGCGATATAGGTCACTAACTTTTACATTTCAATTAGCATTTGCACCTCAAAAGACTGCGAATAGAGCCACCATTACTCTTGGAATAACCATGACGACAGCACCAAGTGGAAATAATGTAGGATTTGGCTCTGTTATTGTTTATCTGAGATTTTGAGCTTATTGAATAAAGTCTTGGTCATAATGAAAGATTGCGCAATAGGTTTATAGACACTTACCAATTGCTCTATCAATTTTAGCAATATCAAGCATAGTGTTGATGCATATACCGTATTTCGACTTAGTGTAGCAACAGCTACTCCAACGGCTTGTCCTTTGTTTTCTCTTCTTCCAGTATCGCGCAAGCTTCCGTCGTCTCTTGGCACATAGTCCTAGATCTTGTTCTCATCGCAGAATCTTGCGTGCTTCGCATTTTCTCACGGTTCGTTAACGCGACTTAACGACATGATGTTTCGCGCAACGACGTTCGCTTTGATAGTTAAGCTCACGCATTAAGCAATGTACTGGTTAGAGCTTCAGCATCGCGTGAGAAATCATTGAGGGGCCTTAAAATTACTTGAGGCTATTTCCGCTGTGCTCTAAACATTTGATATCTTTCAAAACGAAGAGCCCAGTAAATTTCGCGTTCCACATTCCGATATACGTTAATAGGATAAATCTGATAATTTTATTCGCAAGATTATTGGCTGTAACTAGACAAGTCAAATTATTTTCCATATCACCTCAAACAAATCAATTCCTGTAACGAGTAAGAGGATACAATGTTTCTTTTCTTTTGATGTGTAAATTTATGGAATTTGAAAAAAATTATTTTCACACAATCCGATATTGCCTTGACCTACATATAAGGGGTATGCATATAAATATATATTTCTAAACTATATACATATATATAATTATATCTACGATATCCATGTTCAAGTGGTAAAATCTTTCGACACCCGTTATACTCTTCGTTACAGTTCCTTTCTAATATATTAATTTTAGTACCGGGTCACCTTAAGCGATAGGATGAAATACAGCTTTTATCACTATTCGAGGATTAAGGGGTGGGGGGGGGGGCAAGTCATAAGATCGAAACTCCCGGATAATTCCCTAGTAAAATCCATGAGCGAGGTCGGGTGTTATATATAACGGTCCTAAAGAATGGCGCCGGGGTTGGATCATGGAAGATAAAAGGTACGAAATGGCGGCTGTTAGGGTCGTGTCTTTGTTTTACTAATTTCTTATTAGCGTTAAGCTTTCTCATAACCTAGTTGAGGCATGCTGCTCTTATAACGATCTCTCAGTCCTGCCTCTCTGCTCTCGGTCCTTGCTCTCCTCCCTTACTTTAAAGGGTAGCAGAGTGGGAACCCTTCTATCTCGAGAAGCTCGAGCACCTCGAGCATCTCGAGCAGCCAACTCCTATCTTTCATAGAGAGATTATCCTGAAATGCATAAATTATCAAAGAGCTACGCGCACGCCGTTCCTTTCGTGGCTAAGGGACGATCAATTCTTACTCTGTATACCGATATACATGTGTATATATATATATATATATATATGTACTTTTCCTTTCTTTCCCCATTTCTTCCCTTCTCCCCCCCCCCCTCCCCAAACACCATTCTCTCTTGGATCTGTGTTCATGGTTCAATACCCGCCCATTTTCATTTCTATTATTTTTCATGGGTCTTTTACACTCTTTTTTTTTCTTATAAAAATCAGCTCCAACTTTCAGCCTTTACTCACGAATCTGCATATCTTTTATTTTTCAGCAGGCTGGTGCGTACAGGAATTATTGAGTCTTGAAAAGATGTGCGCCGCCATTGGTTCCGACGATGTACTCTACTCTATGTTCCGATTGGGCGCAAAGCCTATACCCTGTCCATTCTCTGGAGCATCCTTTACGTTCTCTTATAACCGAGGATCTGGCGAGTGTTCCACCCCCATCAGCCAAGCTGAAAGTTGTACGGACGAGAGCAGACTTCTGTTTAAGTATCAAGCATGCCCTGACATCGCTGGAACGGAAAGCAACAGTAAGTACATTAATAAGTATTGACATTTTTGTCGATTGTTCAATAATGACCCTCTACTTTATATAAAGGGTGCTCTTTCCGTGCGACAAAGCACTGCAATAGAAATGCTGCACAGATAAGGTGCTGTAAAACAGAAAAATTTTATTGAATATACAAAATGTAAAGGATAAACTGGTATACAGCGTAATTAATATGCAACTCTCCGCGTGACTAGTTAAATTAGGTAAATACGTGAAATTCTTCATTTTCAATTGCATATGTATGACATGTGTAGAAGTACAGTAAAATATATCTCAAGATTGTCGTAGTACGTATTACACTAAAGCGTATTAAATTAAACCTTGAAGGTTATTGGCGAATGTGTTCCGACACAAGATGAAAAACACTAAAATAGTACTGATACGATGACGTAAGCAGAATTCTATTCCATTACGTAGGGTTTTAGGGGAGCCATCAGGTTAGTCGACCTACGCTATACGGAGATATCCTTCTGTTTGTTACGAAGGAACCATATAGGACCCAGTGGATGGACGCCGCGCGTACGCTTATAAACTCTTCTTATTGCCATGGTATAAAGTCAAAGGGCTCGAAGCCGGATTGACTCCACTATACCGGGTGTACTTCGTTAATGTAAATCGCGAAGAAGGGGCGCTCAACCTTTCAGGAAGCACTTGATTTATTCGAGTCATGCACGTCTACTACGATCTATATACGGTCGTCATGTTAGTTTGTAAAAGCATCATTGCAATATATTATTCAGTGTCAAAGTATGCTGGAATTAGAAATGTTGTTAAAATCTATTCATTGTGTCGGAAAAAAAAATGTACGAGTAAAATAATCAAGCAGGATATACAAGTAACTTCAAATTCGCTAAGGTTTACAGCTGCTGCGTACTGTTGGGTAAAAGACTGGAATACGTAGTAACGATAATGTATGATACGAATGTAGAAGGGTAAAGTCTATTTCATAGAACGAAACTACTGTGAGGGAGAGGCGTTGGACGAGAGAGAACGTATGAAGTGCCTATAGCTGAGTTCATATGAGTGCTTTGTGGAGAGAACTGGAAGCTCATAAAATCATGCGAGTAACATTTACGGTTAAAGGGGATTAAACCCCAAATTAATAGAGACCATAGACGATAGGGGTTCTCAAATCTGGTTGTAATATATACAAATATAATGGTTAAAACGAGTGACGTGATAGACGGTCGCATAGCATGGACGAGGGATAAATTAGACAGTTAGAGTGAAACGGGGGTTTAAACGTTATCAATGACGACTTTTGCGTGACAGTCTTAAACCGGTTTTGTTAGGGCTGATGCAGAGTAAATGACAAATCACAGAGATTTATACTTCTTAGGAATATTTAGGATTGATCGATTTCTTTAGATCAGAACTAAATAAAGCAGGTTAAGACCGGCGTGTAAAAGTAGTCAATGCAAATTTTTGAATTATCACGATACGAAGTATCTAAACCAGAAACCTTTCTAAAGTGCAATACCTGAACTCTGGTTAAAATTGAATATCTCATTATTTTTGGCAAAGGATCCTCATGGGATGAAATTCACAAAAGTTGTGTTTTTATGATCGAAAATCCCGTAAAAATGGTATTCAAAGCGTGAGATTAGTCGTAAATGCACGTATCACGGCTTTATGGGTTGCTGCGTAGTTGTAAACTCTACGTTCACGGTTGGCATTCGAGAATAGTACAGATAGTAAAATATCTAATAACTCGCTTTCAACTCTCGATATTAGACGATCGACATTCAGTTTAAACGATTGTCTCGTTATCGTATAGCGCAATAGAAAAGACTCGGAGAGCGAATGATCGAGGTAAAGATAAAATAGGTAGCAGAGTAAGTTCTGCAGATAAAATTTATACGAAGCGATCTCCTGATTTATGCAAATCGTAATTACGCGGTTACGTTAAATAATCGTGCCAAGTCGTGATTTTAAGTACGCGGGCGAGCAAGGAAGAAACGAAAAGAGCAGAGCTTCGATGAAATTATTCGTTTAACCAAAAGGAGAAGTAGCCGTAGGCTTGAAAGGGAAGCGCCTAAGGGCAACGAAGGGCTTCTGTGGATTGTAGCTTAATAAAACAACGTGCAGATGGGCGGATCGGATCGAAGCCACTAAACAGATTATAAAAGTAATTCAATTATCATTCTTTTACGCCGCGCTGACGCCTGACAGGATTTTTTCCTGAAATGTTGCTCTTTTCACTTTCCTGTCATCCGTTAACTCCTCATTGATCGGTTTCGTTATTGGAAGCCATTAAATCGGCTTGTTGACTGTTTAATTATAATTAAAGATACTCAGCTGTTCCGAACCGTTACAATGTACATTTGTTGGTTCTTTTGTATAGCTGAAGAACTACAATGCCTGGCAACGTGGAAGGACGGACGAAATAAATACTTTGTGGGAACTATAAAGCTTTTTGACAGAAGTGTACTGGGAAACGAAGAAACCTACAGGTATATTGATGCGTGAGCAATGATTATTTTATATAGTATACAGATACAAATTATTCGGTACAAGAATAAATTTCAGGGAATAGGTAGAAGATGTATACGGAGATGGTTGAACTTACTTGTCATACTGCCATCAATTCGCGAGATGAATTAAATTAATAGTAATTAGATAACACGGGTGCAAGACAATGACAAAGTGAATTACAAGCAGTAAGCAGAGAGAGGGGGGTGGTACTGCAATTAGTCAGATTACTGGGAGCGTAAAGTTCGTGATAAATGTGATAATTGTTGACTTGCAATATTTATTAATTAGTCAAGTTTCTCCCCTCGTGGTGAAATTCAGTATTAAATAATTGTATGAATATTTCGTAAATCCATAATAGAGTCATCGTCATTTCTTATAGTTACGCGATTGCTTAAAAGGTCATGCAAAAGCTCACAGTGCTAGCAGATTATTGTTATACAGTCTTAGACGTAACCGTTTTATAAAATTATAGATGCTTCTTGTACGAGAAGACGACCCACCATCAGGGAAAAGTTGTCTATGAACTTGCACAATCAGGGGATCCTACTTGTAATGGCCTAACCTCGGTTTCCGAAGGTTCCAGAACCATCAAACTCACAAAAGGTACTAGAAGTTTAATAAGAAATATATTTAAAAAGTCAGGAAACTAATAAATTCCGACTTTTGCTCCTGATACTGTACTTAATATACTTCATTTTCTTTTATTTCTTCTCAAGTCGATAAAGAGCACAGCAGATGCAAATATCCATCCTGGGTAACTCAGCATCACGACTGGCACTCTTTGGATGGTACCAGGACTTATCATTTCACTAGTAGAAATGCTACTCTCAAAGTCAACTCTCAGGACAACAATGAGGAAAAAATTGTTTGTCACAATTTGGAAAAATCTTACCTCAATGATGTCCAAGCACCCAAGGTGATGCTTGTAGCTCACATTACTAGCGGATGGTAAGTCAAATTTTTTCCATTTCTAAATTACATTAAGTGCAATTTATTTGAATAATTGACAATTTTACAACAAGGCCGTTGTTTTTATTTACAGCGACAGTGGTTACGTCTGCATGATTTTCCACAGAAGAGAGGGACATGTCATTGAAATACAACAGTCTAGTAAGTAATTCGAAACTCATTTCAATTAAAAAAATGTGAACTTAATTAAAAATAATTGTAATCATAATAAGATATACCAATTCATAATTGCAAACGCTCTAAGTCCATTTATAATACCTACGTATTGTAACCTGTATATGTAGTGTAAAAACTTGAATTAAGTTTTGCTTTTCCATTTGGAAAAATGAATACGCGAAAACTCTTCTAATTAGGGAAAATCCTTGAAGATGCTATTCAGTACTTCTATGTTCACTTGTACACGAAGCAGTGACGTCAGAAGTGAGAGGAAATTTACAACTATTATTCTCTATTATTCTTCTTCAAGAGATAAGAATGCTACGCCAACTTGATTCAAAACTGAAAAGACTCAATTCCTCGACAATGACGTCTGAAAAGAAACAAGTCTTCCTTTTCATATTAAAAGGTCTTAAAGGCTTACCAGTAACACAACTTTCATCTTTCAACAGCCTTCTTCAAATTACAGTGTTTGACAAAATTCGATGAAGCGAATCTAGTTTTGTTATCGTATCAAAAGAGAAAAAAATTTTGATCAATTTACAGTATAATATATTCATCAAGCTCCGCTCGCGTCCGATGTCCTCGCCTGTGCACGCTTGATTACTCATGAATCGTATCTTCAATTGAACGACATTTCGAATAAGACCCGTTCATGGTTAGATCATTATATTGTTATTACAGATCAAAAAGCGATTATGCCGGAAGAAGCTTGTGCATTGTTAAATCCATCATCTATGCCATACACAACATTGATAAGTGAGTAGAATATTCATTCGAGAAAATGGCGAAATCGATAAATCTTTTACCGATTAAAAAAAACTTTAATAAAAATGAAATCCCCCATTTATAAACTAAATAAAAAATTCGCAGCATCGATACTTCATCAGAGAAAGTGTCCTTATCCAGGACGATACACGAGTCTCGATTTTGTATCGACGCACACATTACCGAAATTATCAAGACGACAGCGGCGTAGTGCCAAAACTTCAAGAGCCGCTGAACGAAGGATGTGGCAAGAAGACAACGAAGAAGAAGAAGATTGTAAAAATACGGATATTCAAATCGGTTGCAGTTCGACAACCCAAAATGAAATGATTATTGCCAATACTTGTAAGCGTAAGGAATTAGGTAAGAGCTATTCCATGAAGTAAATTGACTATAAATATTTTCTAGTTCATTATAACCATACGATAAACTACTAAATATTGTTGGAATCGTATAAAATACGTGTTAACAATATCTGCTGTATCAATATCAGCAAAGCAAATAACGATCAATGCACTTTCAGCCTATTACTGTCACGCCAGCTGGGAAGAGAAAGGGACTTGGTACACGGTCGTATCGCAAAGGAGTAGCGACCTCACGACAGGCTTCAGCTCATTGTTTTGCTTCTCCATGCGCATGGCAGATGCCATAGACAAATTGTCGGGAAGAGGTGGTAGACTGGAACAACGTGAACAAGAATTATGGCTGTCGAAACCAGCTTCTACTTGCCATAGAGATACGACCGATCAGTGGACTTACGGACTCACTAGTCAAGGTAAATATATTTAGCTTCTTGCTCGGCCGATCTTTAACATGCTTCCAGAGCATGCACCTCGTACATCTCAAAAGCACTATTGTTCATGAAGCTGCTGGTTTTTGTCATTTAGGAGTCTGCGAGGACTTAACGAAGGCAGCATCGAGCGCAGCATCCTCGTCATCCTTATCAAGGGTCTCGCTGGTCTTGTCCGCAGGAGCTGCGTTACTCTGTACATTACTTTCAAGATGATGTGTGGCGACGATTTTAAGCACTATTTCCTACACTTAATTATACGAGATACACAATTACACACTCGTACACGTACCACAATTACATGGAAATATTATGCGACTGTGTGGATAGCCAGATTGTACGACTATTCGGCTGAGTGGTCAACAGTATTTATATTATAGTGAAGATCAGCGCCTCTATTGATACTAATCTCTATCTTGGTGAAAATATGATGTCAATCAAGTCGAAATCATTATTGTTATTGTGTAACGAAATACTGTGAACGGACAAGCGTCAAATTCAAGTTCAATAGCGTGCCGTTCTTAACTAGAAAAGAGATAGCGTCACAGGCTGTTGCTTGGCTATATCTTACTGAGCTCAAATTTGTATGGTTTGTACTTCTTATTCTATTACTGATCTTCTCCGTCGTTATGATTATTATCTGCATTTACATTTAGAACAGCAACGCCTCCGAGTCTGCGTGTCGTTCAACAATATAGTATACCGATACGCATTTTATATTTTTATATCTTTTATAAGTTGACGATTTTTCGTTAGTTTTATAATTGGTTGGCTTGTTGTCGATGAATTATAGTTTTCGTGAATACGTATCACGAGTAGCATACGATATCCTTTGCTAGCAAAGTAATTGTGCAATTGTAATGGCGCAATCATTGTGCCTTGCGAGACATATATACGGAAAGCAAAAACCATGCACCCCGTAAAAGCACGCAGCAACAGTCTCTGAACGCGACCAGTTCTAAAGATTTAGATATTGAAATCGGTGTGTATTTAATCGCTAAGCCGCTGTAAATATGATCAGGGTATATGAATGAAGTAATGAAGTAATGAAGATTTCAACTGGTTAATCACGAGTGGAAATTGAACTAAAGTCTAATTTTAAGACTAGTTAAGTTTAACGAATAAGTCGATTAACTATAACGACAGATAAAAAGAAAACCAATTTTTATTCTTTAGCTAGTTGCATATCTGTATATAATAATTTAAATATTGTATAAAGACTGTTTTTCAAAGGTAAATTGTATATGCTGCCTAATCGCGTTTGTGGCTGCTAAACGTGGAAAATCGAGGCATGCGTTCTTGCGAATTGAACTTTCAATTCAAGATATTCTTGGAGATTCGAATTTTTAACTTCGCCAAGGAGCCTGTGGCTTATTGGCAGAGTTATAAGATTGGCCTGTACGGTCTTTTTAGATAATTTTCAAAAGTCTACTGTACTTATAAAGTATGCTGCTTTACGTTTCTACCATAGAGTTCATGGATCTCAACGCGAAACGAATCTCCTCTTTTACGGATATATTCAGATGCACTATATTTTCGAAATTTCGACACGCGTGGAAGCTCTTAACGCGTCACTGGCGTACTCAAAATTATTCAGAGGATGGAAAATAGTTGATAATAAATGGAGGCCTAAACTTCTTCACGTTTAGAACGCAGAACATAAAACTGCAAGATTTGTAAGATGCGCGATGTCCGTTAAATGCGCGCAATTAAATAACGCTACATGTGCGCTGCAAAATAATTTGGAAAGATTCCTTAATGGAATAAATGGAAAGAATTCCTTAAAAAATTAGACATGCCGATAATTTCATGCGATAATCCTATAGGCACTGAATATGTTTCCATCGAAGTAAAAAAAAAATAATTTAAAAGATGTTTAAAATACATACAATATCGAATATATCTATAGAATGGTATAATTGAGATATACATACGTACAACGTATTTCAACTCTCTTTGAACTCCCATGAAAACATCCATTGATTACTGCCTCCTCGTTCACTTATTCTCAAGCTGAAATCCAATATAAAAGATTAATATTGTTTTTATCAGATATAATTAATAACAATGCCAAATCGAGTACAAATTAACAAGAAAGGACTTTTGGTTGTCGAGTCGCATTGCTCGCATAGAAACAGAACAAAAACTGTATAACAATTATTCTTATCTGCCGAAGATTTCGAACATATCTCGAGAACGGCGCAACAACGCATTATAATGGCGCTTAATGAACTAATTGCGCAACTCAAAAGGAATTTGTTCACGCCATTCCCGTAGCTCTGTGGTATTTCTCGTGTATAAATAAAAAGCAGCACAACCAAAAGAAAAGTAAAAGCATAGTAACGATTAAATTCTGAACAATTTTCTACTGTACATATTAGACATCCTTTTGTCATTGCTCTGTATTCCAGATTTTGCAACGTGTTTGTCAGTTCGCGTTAAAGTCAAGATCAGGTTATTAGAAGATGTAATTATATTTGAAAATCTGTATTCTCGGTCCTCCCAAAATTAATATAAATTGCCATTTTGCAAGTGGTGTAATATTGATGCATGGATGAATACCATTAAGGAAACATGATGCGTGCTATTGTCAATCACATTAATTTGACATCGTCGTTCCTGTTTGGTCGTCATCTGACATCAGTTTCACTTCAAGGGGCCAACTCCTTATGGCTTACAATGCATCCTCTGAGTCCTCTGAATTTGTAACTACCAATCTTGTACAATACATAGATACTGCCAGAGAATCTAAATATGTACCGTGCTTAATATATTTCTAATCCTCAAAATTACGTCACATTGTAAATCTTGGAATACCGGATAACAGGCATAACGCAAAATAATTTTAATACAGCTAAAAATAACCTGTTTAGTAAATAAGAGAAGGTAACGAAACTGGATTGTGCAAGAAAGAAATGTGTATAAAGAAAGTTGTGTGTATAGTGCCACTGAAAGACGCTCTACGAGAAGTGATTAATTGTTTATTGAACTCTAAAAATTAAACTGAACAAGAAGTATATATATTTTTTTTTCGTTTATCACTGTGATGATTACGTAATTATTATAAATATTAGTACGTAAGGCAGTTTGTGTGTTGTTTTTCTTGCCATTGTATAATAACGAATATTAATTCATTATCCTAGGGGTTTTGGGGGCTTAAGAAAATGGGGAAAAAACTTGTGCGTGGGCTTCTGCTTGCCTACATTATTTGGTTGGACATAAATATGTAATTAAAGTATGACTATGTATGATACTACGATACACGTAAGACCTAAAAAACGCTGAAGCTAACGTCTAGTAACAAGCAGATACAACATCAATTCGGTTATCATTAATTTCAATGATTAAAGCGTGAATGGCCGATATACGACACTGATAAAAATCTCATTAAAGCACTGAATGATTTACTTTACTTACTGCGGTGTGCGTTAATGGATGTTTGTAATGAATTTTAACCGATAATGGGAATTCAATTTTTTAATAGTAACTCAGTGTGTTTGTATTTTTGAGCTACGCGAGAAACAAGTTGGACGACCGTAATACAACGACCCCCCGATTAATACTACTACTACTACTACTACTACACACACAGCCTTTGTGTCGTGCGACTCTTTGCGCTTGCTTCTCATTTTACAAGCGAACGCAAAGGTCGCCCAATAGCCTTTTGTATCTCTAATCGATCTCATATCTGCCTTTTCCAGACGCTAGCCGTTCAACTAGTTTATTACACAGTATCACTGTAAGTGAGCCAGTCAACGCTGACTGTCACGGTATGAGCTAGCATCATGTGTAATGTTCATTATTATATTTTGAATACGAAATATATATATATTGAAAAGAAATTGTCTGTATATATTTTTGTCATTGTAGTAATATACCTTCAAAAATATGTGTATCGAAGATGCAGATATGCATAATTGAACAGTCATGATGTTCAATTAAAAATCACATATGAATTTGTCTAGTGAAAGGATTTAAGGATTTAGAATGTCAAGACAAGTGGAAATTATTATGGTTTTCATATTCGTATATTTTATATCTTTTATGCATTTACATTATATAAAAACGAAGGTGTTACATAAGGAATAAAGTTCATAGCTGTATCATGAAACACACTTGTAAGAAGTGCAAATTATATGGGACCAAAAGATTTCAAACAACATACGAACAGGACATTTTGTATGTACGTGCGATTGAGACGATAAAGTTTTATCATCCATTTGGGACAGGGTTTAAGTAATAGGTACATTGGGTTTTATATCACATTAAAAATAAAGATATTCCAAGCTGGCATAAAGTAAAATAGAAAAATATATACTTGCGAAGTAACTGAAAGAGTCCTTCCTAACAACGCCTTACTGTATGTCTACTAACTACTGCTGGAATTATACACTACTGTATTATCACGAGGTGAGATATTTGATATTTCAAATTTTACCTAAACAAGATTAAGTTGAACTCAAAAATCGTAATCACGTTAAACGCGTCAATAATGTAGTACAGGGAAATCAATATATACAGTTTAATAACCTCGACTGTGTTTACGAATATGAAAATAAAAATTAATCGCATAATTTCGAATCGCCGAACTCTTCTGGTGTGTTAAACATAGTGTTGGAAGTACGTCGCATAAGATCACAAAGTTTTCACAGATTCAGATAAAACTTGAAATATTTAAGGAAAGCAATAATACTACGTCCATAGAATTGCTCAACAAATCACGAAACAAAGTCCGAGACAGAGAAATCCCTGATTCCAACCATTCTTCAAAATAATTATAATAGTCAAATCAAGTGCAACGCGAATTGTTATCTCTGTAAATCACATTATGTATACAGTCGCTAAAGAGGCAATACGAAGATCACGAGTTTCTAACAAGGATGTAATAGGACGTTATTATATCTCCTTTCTTCTTTGATCGACTCTAACCACTTTTATTTTTATTTTAACCTTTCCTGGTAATTCTAAGCATTTAGACGTAAATATTTATCAGTTATTACTATTGGCTGGACAGTAGAAATCTAAGTATGTACTACAAAATATATTAATTGTTTCATCGACTTTGCCGCTTCTTTATAAATATTCGTTAAGAAGTTACGGTATCCGACATTTTCCTTACTGTTAGTAAAATAGAGAAATCAAGGCTACGTCTAGTGAAACGGTATACACGCTATAATTCTCCTTTTAAATACACAACAATCCTGTGACTCGTCCATAATTAGACTAATTGGAGGTCTACTCACAAATTAATTTATTGGATGTCACATGACATTCTGTCATTCATTATGTACTTCAGGTTCATCGTTATAATAGAAATCTTTCATTCGTCTGGTCATAATTCAAAATAAGTATAACAAAAAGGGCAATTTGAATGATGCATTTGGGTGTCCATGACATAACATTGGGTGTGTTTAGCAGAAGAAGTATCGCTGAGGGAGCAAATAACGTTTATTTTGGTCATTTGATCGTAAATCTTGCAACAGTCGTGATATTTGACCGATCAAATGTGTTTGCTGTCTCAGCGGTGTTTCTGTTGAACACAGTTATTTATCATTCAAATTGTTTACTACAAGTCAACAAAAAATTTCATATAAATAACCCAAAGATTTAATTGTTGTTAAGTATTTAATTATACAATATTTGATATTTGTTTCTATTTTTACCAACTTTAAGTACATAACCGTTAAGTTTCTTTTCTATTTTAACATATATTACGTACGAATTAATTCGATGGGTTATCAAAATTTGGCAGTTATGCAACCGTCCAATGTCTAAATTGTGGACACTTAAATTGTTGTTTCAAATTTCATAAAAATTCAAAGATATGATTATTTCCCTACTGGTAACAGTTGATACATATATGTGTATATATATATATATATATATATATATATATGAGCGAGATTAATGACATTTCTTTCTTGTTTTTTAAAGGTTGTATAACTTTTTTATCTCGAAACATTAAAATAAAGTTAATTATTCAATCATACTTGAGTGCATATACATTTATGAATATTTTTGAAAAAATACGAATTGCATGTTCATAAATGGTGATAACAAACACAATAGATTTAGTTGATGCAAATATGGGTCAGTTTAGTCAGTGCATACGATGACGTCATTATACTAAAATTACAAAAATATTCCGGTGTTCTTAGTGTCCCTTAGGCCAAAAGTTATGATACAAAAATATTATTAATAAACTACCTACATAGGAAGGAGATGAATATGTCAAGATCTCTCTGTAATAAGCACTATGAAAGACTGCGTGTATTGACTCATTTTCAACCGTTTACACTATATAATATACCAAAATTTTCTTATATGTATAAGTACATATACGTTACGCGCGATATCATTTGTACTATATGTCGATGGGTGTTTACGTGTACAGAAAGTTTAGAAAAAGACGCTGAAACCTTCAATTAAATGTTTAATATACTGAAGCCATCTGAAAGAGAGATTGCAAATATCAACGAATCAAATACAATAAGTATTATTAAATCCTATGTGTCAACAAAAATAATCATTAATCTCGCTTATACATCTTTTCTGGAAAATGTCTTACATTAAATTCTCCTCCTGTATGGTAACAAGCAACAATTGTTATCTCGTGAAAATTTCTGGATTTTGACCTTCAATCTCTTTGTTTAAATTATCACCCTGTCCATTGGGACCTGGCACCCTAACTGGCTTTATGGATTTCAGTTTAGTGGTACCGCCGTATTTGAAATTGACATCGCTACAAGTATCTAAAGGATGTATAGTCCCTGTCAAATTGCTCAAAGAGTCGCCAGTTGTATCTTCCAATTTAGTAGTGGGAACTTTCTTAACGTATCCTAGCTCGTACGCAGATTTTGACGGTTTTAACTTTATCTTCGCATTCGACAATGGCAATGAAATAGACTTCTCTAACCCGGTCGGTTCGATCTTCAAATTTCCATCATTCTGCATAATACCATTTGGTACTGTGTTAATTGTGTCAGTTATTTGAATATCAATATTAACAGTTTTTGGATCATTCTCATCATTATTATTGATGTTTCCTTCCTCGTCTTTCGTTTCACCTCTAAGCGCAGCCATTTGTGCCCGCTGTTGTCGTATATGATTGTGCGAATTTGCAAAGAACGAAGAAACCTTTTCCAATCGAGTACCTAGATTTGGCTGGCTCGACGCAGATTTCAAAGGATAAGGAGTGTCGATGGAGCTGTTACTCTTTAAGAGTTTCTGCGAGTCCTTGCCCGTCGAATTGCTCTTCATCGGCTCGTACTTGTTGTTGTTGTCTTCAATAACTTTAAGGGGATAAGATTTAACGTTGGTGTTCCGACGTTTCTCGGCGACTCCCAACTGGGCAATTATTCGACGTACATCGCCAGGCATGTCAATATCAGAACGAGTCTCAACTAATTGTTGAATAAAGGCACCTAATGTTGCTACAGTCACTTCCAAGCTACGGTTTTGTGACTCAAGCTTATGAACGTTCGATTGATGTAGGGAACGAGTAGTTTCCAGACGGTGCAAGTTGCTCATAGCAATCTGTGACAAAGTGATTCCGTGTAAGAATTTAAATACACAAATATTAAATTTCACGGAAGATGGGTTTCTGTAAATTTTAATGGACGTACCTCCAGCTGTTCATTCAAATGGGCATTCTGCTGAGTGAGCTGCTTATTTACCAATTCGAGTTTTTCTAGTGTTTCTATTTGAGGCTTCACTGAAAGCATTTCCTCTTGCAGTACTTGGTACTCAACTCTATATTCATTTAATTGTTTTGCCATCTCCATGTCCGGATAGAAGACTCGCTTCATTACTCGCTCTAAAATCATCTTATCCACTGCTGGTACTCGAACCTAAATAAAATATTTTTTACTGATTTATAAAAAATTCATATAGAAAAGAAATATGTAAATATTTTCGTCGCAAAATCATGTCTCAATTTACATTGCTAACAAATCTTACTTTAAGATATTCCATGATTTCTTCAAAGCTATCGCAACAAAGCAGTTGATCTTGATGTTCTTCCAGCAAGCCCATTGCCACACGAAAAATAACTTCTGAACTTTCAAGGAAAAGAAGATCTGTACAAACAAACAAAAATTAATGAGATACTTAGTTCGTCAATAACTAAGCAGAGCCTTTTCATCTCCAATTAGTCAGAATTCAAGCAGAAAATGGTAATCAAAGTATTATTGCTAGTAGTTGAGAACATTGTTATTAGACAATACCAGAGTTCTAGTTAAGATTTATTTACATATTTATATAAAATAATACATACCAAAAACCCTAGTTACAAATCCTAGTGGAAACTGACTGGCAAATAACGTCAGCAGCCACGGTGCTGCGTATAAAGTCGGCGAAACTTCATGTTTATCGAAATGGTTATAGACAGCTGGCAACCGATCATGTAACAATCTGGATAGTTGATATAAGTGGAGTTGTAGTGCCGCCATATCCGGCAAATATAATTTTCGTAGACCACGTCTGAACATTAAGTGACGTAAAAGAAAGAATGCTTGGTCTTCTGTCATCTAGAAGGAAAAAAAATAAATAATGAAAAAAAGTATCCTAAATTTTAATTAGTCTTGAAAACCAAAACGAGGTATTCTCCAGAGAAATTGATGAATGTAATTACATGTAAAAGAAGAACTCCCGCTACAAAGCTGAGACCCTGGCAGTAGCCAACTTCATGATCCAGGAGCGAGTAAGCCTTGAGTAGATTGAAGAGTGCTAATTGGCCAGGTCCCAAAGGTGAGCTGAAGTATGGATGGTTGGGGAACGTACGTCCCAGGTCAATAAGAATCGCGTGTTGCTGAGAAGTAAGTTGCTTCAAAAGAAGATCGTAGGGCACATTATAGTTTGGAAAGTCGCGTGTATCTATCGGAGGTTGCTTAAGGCAAAATTGTTCAGCCAGGAATTGCCACACTTCGCCCCGCTTTCCTCTTGGAACACCTATATTAATAATAAATAAATTACATTATGTAATAACAAAATTATACTTTATTCGCTAGAGACCATTACCTTGCTTAATGGCTTGCAAGAGCATTTGATTATCGCACTTTGTTGATATTCTTGATTCTTTACTGACCAGCAGATCCCATACCTCCACTAATTCTCTTGCGCAACTACTTAATTCATCGTATTCCAATTTTATCCTCTTTACTGTCGCTTCCTCTTGACGTTCTGCGATACAAAATTATTGCTCAATTGAACCCGTCAGAAATTTACGGCAAAACATATTATTATTAATATAATACAATTAAAATGATTTTCAATTACCTCTCAGCCTCGCATTCTCCTTTTCCATCCTGATGAGTATCAACTGTTGATTAATTGCCTTTTTCCATAATTCCCTTAACTCTTCCTTCGTTCTTCGTGTCGAAAGCATTTCATTATTTTTATTGATACTATTACCGCCAGGACTATCATTTCCTTTAATTTCCTGATCTTTGCCAGGAGTTACGACGCGATTTAAAATCGCCTGCCTCCAGGAACCACTAGATTGCAGTCTATTATTTTTTTCAGATTCAGTAGGTGACATTTTCGGTGAATTACCTACTTTGAGGAATCTATCAATATCGATAAAGAAAATATATTTTAATTACCTCATTCTGCAACAGTCGGCATTGATAGAAATACTACTTTATTCTACATTTAATTATGCCGTAACTTACATGTCCATCATGGGGCTCTTTGGTCCTGTATTTACATTTAATTGTTGCTCCGGAGAGACCCTCAACGATCGTGGCCTACCAGATTCAGGTGTAGTGTCTACTATTGAAGAGGGACCAGACCCCACGGGACTTTGGCTACCGTCTTTGACAATTGAGGAGTTTAATTGAGATCCTAATCCAAAATCATCACGTGATCCTTTCCTTTTCATTAAATGATCAAAACTATTCGTTAGAGAACGTTTCGCTTTCATAAATATTGTGCTCCCTACGCCAACGCTCAAATACTGGTTGAGAAATTCACTCCTGAAAAAAATACAACGAATATTGCAATCGGTGCTAAACTAACTGCTGAATGAAATTGTATAATGCATATTGTTATACAAAATTACTTTTTTCAAATACTCACCGATTTTCAGCTGTGTCGTGAACGTGTCTAGCTTGTTTAGCTTCACAATGTGCACGCAGCAACATCATTAAAAATTGGTTTTGCTCCCGTAGATTCGTTCCAGCGCTTGAGTCACCTGCTGCTTCAGCACCTTTGTATTTTGTCACAACAATTTCCTGTTCGTCTTCCGGTAACATTTCCATTCGTGAAAAAATAATATTTTGTGTCTTTTTATCATTTTGTCCTAAAAAAATAAGATATAACATCATTCGTAAGAAAAAAAAAACAATAATAAAGAAAACCTAATAAGCTTTCAGTGAAATAATATATTGTTATACGCTTTGAAAATAACAATGTAAAAAATATGCTATTGAAAAATATAAGAATAAATAGTCATAATCGAAAATTTTATAATATTCTTCTGCAATAACATCAGTACATACCATCAATTTCTTGACATAACTTGTTGTACCAGACCATAGGACAATGGTCACACGAAAATACTGGATGCCTCTCTTTTCTAGAACTGTTACATGTTGCAACAAATGCTTGTGTTATCGCTGCATATACAAAAGATCAGAATGAGACACTGTTAAAATTCAAGTTCTAACAATAAGAAATTTATTGAACTACAATGTAATAATTACCACCAACTAGATCATCCGCAACAGATTCAGATTGGCATTTAAAAACATATCCGATGTAACACTCAACACCAATTTCTCTGCAGATAAAACCAAAGTGTTCAGGATTTTTAATACCCTGAACGCAACTCGCTACATCCCGTAACTGTTTATGCAGCAAAACTTGCTTCCTGTCTGGACTGATCAATCTTAAATCGTGTCTGCCCACCTGTAAGTACATACTATTGGGAATAAAACATTTCCTATAATAACGTATGTATATAACACAAATAATTTGTATGCCTTTTTACAAACCTGAAAGAGCATCGTACGATTATGCTCATCGCTTGCTTTTACAGAGGAATCTCTTCTAGCAATTAGAACGTTGCCTGTCGATGCTGCTCTATTTCGCATCATTTCAGGTGACGGCATTTTAGGATTACTAGTTCTCTTTGGCACTTGATTATTCTCTTGTTCAACATTCTCTGCAGGATTGCTAGCGGTCGGTTGTAAAATTTCCACAGAGCCTCCCAAAGTTGTGGAATTACCTAGTGGACTTGTTGGCGATAATATACCACTGCCCGATATATTTTCTATGCTTCCCATGTCACTGGTAGTCGAATCCTAAAACATGAAGAATGAATTGCTGCGAAACTTAAAATTAGTCGTAATAATGTATTACAATAAAGCTAAAATAATAGAACATACAAGATGATTTTAAAAACGGAAGTAAATTAATTAAAAAGTAAGAACAAACAATTGAAATTACCTGGCTGTCTCTTCTGATATTTAACGTTGTAAACTTCATGCTGGCTTGTCTTTGCAATCGTTGACATTCAGTAAGTAGATTAGATTCTGAAGATTTCGTCTTCTCCAATTCGTGGGTTCGAAACTTTATAAGAGTGTCATCGATAAAAGATTCAGGTACTTTCTTGTACGGTACCTTAATTTTTCCAACGTAAAGCACCTAGATTAAACAGAATAAAGGAAATTAGTCGTAGTATAATGGAATTCTAATCAAAACCTAAATATATAATCTGATACGAGTGAAGTAAATATAAATAGAATAATATTTATAATATTAAATCGTATTGACGAATAATGTAATAATAACAAATTATATTAGTAGGAATAATGAAATAATAAAAATTACCTCGAAGAAGTGAGAAGAGCTAGGTGATATATCAGCACCGATAGTAGTTAAGGTTGCTGCACTGCTGTGTGACCTCTGAGGAAGGTCTTTGTCCTTCTCTATCCTGGAGGACAAAGATTGTTCCTTCATGGCGTTAAAAAGCTCTTGCACCTGTAAAAATAAAAGCCATCAGAATCGTCTTAAAATTATTGTAGTATAATAACAAATTAATCGACTTTCCATAGCGAATTTTACAATTATCTCGGAACACACTATAATTGAAACATCTTTTGGAATCGTAATGTTATTTTATTTACACACTTTACACTAATTTCAATGTATTGTTTTGCATTTCCTCGATCAGTGAATTAAGTTGTAAATCGAAACACGTGTCTTCAAAAGATAATTTATATTGTTATCAATTCTACTCTTCATAAATTGCCAATTCAAACATCGAGTTTTAATATGATTTTTTCAGACAATAATGAGGAGAGTATTGTACTTCATTATTATATTCCCCTTTTTACGTGAATATTACGCATTATTCGATCAACTCAAAATTTATCTTTCCTGTGAAAAATTAAAACTCAAAAAATGCTGAACCGTGGTCAAAAAATTTCTAAAATTTATTTGGATACAGAATAATTGCAAAATACATTTGCATGCGCGAAAGGTATAAATGTTATAATTGTAAACATACATATGAGAATGAATTCGCATATTTTTGAGTAATAGAAATAGAAAGTATAATGCATCATTTTACGTTTTAGGTTTATATACGCTCGATCGACAATTAAAATGTCAAGTCTAAGGGATTATATTATAATAAAAGTAGTAAGAGGATGACTCCGACTAGATCCCGAAAGACATTTAATTCGTTATCAATCAGTATACTACAACTAGAAACGAATTTCAAAATAACTTTGACCCGAAAATGGTCGCGCAATTTTATTCTCCATTCGAAAAGCATTGATCTGGAGCATCTCAGAGACTCCGCGCTCCTACTCCAGAATTAATATCAATGTTAACCTAACTTAACAAAATCTAACCCAACCTTTAAAAATCTACATAATGTGTTCCGCATTCATTTGCCGCCATTATTGAATCACCGTTAATAAAAATTATTTAATACGTTATGGCAAGCATGTTGAATCCTATTGTATTGAATAGCCAAAAGTTGTAAGTTGTGAAAAGAGCTTC
This sequence comes from Trachelus iudaicus, assembly GCA_030142595.1. Lineage (NCBI taxonomy): Eukaryota > Metazoa > Arthropoda > Insecta > Hymenoptera > Cephidae > Trachelus > Trachelus iudaicus. Next base: position 1,210,630 of record JARQTH010000318.1, read on the forward strand.
AACGAAAGATTAGTTATATTTCTAACGAAGAAGGTTGCCCGACGTGTGCGAACACGTCACAAATCATGGGAATATTTTAAACGATAATCACTAACATCGCAACACGGAACAACTTGATGACGGATGCTACTTCACTTTATATGAATTGCATACCAAACAATGAAGGAAATCACTTGATAGAAATCACCATTGGTGTATCGCGGCGTTATCACGGATCATAGTTCAATCACATTGTTATTCAATTTCATACCGAATAATCAATCCTAATTAGCCTTCCGGTCGTAAATATCAACTAGCTCACTGTAACACAAAGACGTAAAGGCATGAACTTTTAACCTTGTTTTCCTAACATAACATGACATAACATAACGTACAACGTGCGCATAACAGTAACAAGATACAATTGAAAATTATATAAGCAATATTTACATTTCAATGGAATTTTTTAATTTATTGATCAGCTAACAATTTAAAAATAACATAACTTTACGTATAAGATTCTAGCCGAACGTGTATCAAATGACATTTATTCTGATTGACTTATCTTTGCAGGAAGATATTTTATTTATATTGCTGCTAGTATACTTAGCTTCGAGGAAAACGAAAAATACTAATTCTAGGTAAAATTGTGAACAAGTTGTAAGTTAGAAATCGCCATATAAAATATCGAACACACAGTCCTGATAGGTAGTAATTTTATATAACCAAAGGGTATTGAACTGTTTACATTTATCATGTGTTTTTTCACACGTGTTTATTAAAAGTTTATGCGTGCTTAGCTCCGTATGGTTTTTGTACGTAGAATGCAAATACGAATTTACATTTTATCGCACCATATGTCGTATAGAGTAAAGGATTTAAAAAAAATTTTTTTTCCATATAATCACATATATTATAATGTATGCGCATATAGTCAACGAGTGTCTAAAAGTGATATTTACTACAGTAGAATTTAAATATTAGACTTAGGTCACTGGCATTTATTTGTCAGTGCATGAACTACAAACTTCGATTCTGCCAAAACAAATTTTACTATAAAATATTATTAACATCTAGATGATATAATCTGCAATGAAGCGCATGTCACGAATCGGGTACCACGAGTCTAATATAAAAGAAAACGAAATTGTACGAATAATAACGAGCGTGCTCGAGTTCTAAGTATCGAAACCGCTTCTGACAATTTATAATTCTAAGCGTGACGCAGTGAAAAATATTTTGATTATGTTTCAAAGATTTCGTTCTGAAATACTATATTAACAATAACATTTCAGCTTGTGTCTGCAAACTGTAATAATATATTTTAATATTATCGTCTGGCCTTGTACTTTAACGGTTAATTTATTTTTATTTTTCCTTTTGCAGTAACATGTGGTTGTGCATAAAATTTGTCCTACAGACTATGTATGTAAATGATTGTGCACTGAAATATATTTTATTTTCTATTTTATCATATACTTTGGTAATGTTACGGAAAACCAGGTGTGATTTCCTAAGTGTCCCGTTGTTTGCCAACTATAAAAAAAAACATTGAATTCGTGGACCCAGTCTATTTTTATACAGTTTATATATGACGCTAAATTCTCGTATTTCCCGGTAAAATACGTCACAGCGCTATCGAAATTTTTGCTAACGCTACTGTCAATCGGGCGCTTAGTGATCTGATACATATATATGTACATACAACGTGGGTCACAGTTAACTCTGTTAATGACGAAAAATGGCCGCGTGGGAAATGTCCCCATGTATTCAAATATCAAAAGTGTAAATACAAATGAACGCTAATCATGAATGGTTGTATCTTTTTCAGTTACTAAGATGATTGGTACACGATTTATATTTTTAAAAACACATTGATCTGTACAATGCTTGTATTTGTGTTTAACGTAATACTTTCAAAATATATATTTATATACATATCTTCAAAGTAATGACATAATGATAAAATCAATGATATCCGTGCACACGAGATTATAGCTGTGTCTGAATATACCCGGTTAATCAGCCCAAACCCACCACAGGAAGCTTTGGTCGTGAGAATCAAATGGACGTGCTAACTTAAGATGGCGCGTTTCAGCTGTTTAACTCAGTGTATACAAATAACGACAGTGGAAAAATGCGACAATCATCGCATCGCGTGGCATGGCAATCACGATTAACCTGTATCAGTGATTGGTCAATGACGTAAAATAGCCTAGATGCATTAATAATTATTATAATTATTGTAAAATTACCATTACATATTTTCATGTCCAATTGGAGTACCCTCGTCTCTAACGATAAAAATTAATTCTATTTATATATCAATTATGAAAAATTGCGTACCCGAACGACGGATAATCCAGATATTTGCAACTTCATTTAAACTTTCGACAAACATGTCTTCCCAGATGTATGACCGGCCAAATATAACCCTAATAATTTCGTAATATGTTCAATTACATATTAACCAAAATTACTAATTAAAAGAAATTCACTTGAACTAATAAATTAACTTTAAATACAAAAATTGCACGTCCGTCATATATCAAGCTAAATCGTAATTCGACAATGTTTATTTCATTACGGTTCACATCTGCCGGCATTATCCCTCACCTTCCCTAATTATCAGCTGTCGCTCCATCTAGCATTCGCGTGCTTACACTCGGGCGTCCTCTTACGGCTTGATTAGCAGCTAGTCCTTCCTACTAGTGTACAACGCTTGACACCGAAGTCATACTTTGGTTTTACACTTGCAGCCATTACACGAAAGAAGAGACGTGAGGTCCTTCGGAAGATAATGAACCTTCCCCGTTTTTCTCTTTTTCTTTGAGAGCAGCACACTTTATAATTGGATCTGACTACTATCTGTATACATGGGACAGTCGGTTTTTCTAGGTCGTGCGTCAGATCCTCCTAGACAAACAGGCGCTTCAATTCTATTCTGTCTGACAATCCCGAGAAGCACAGCTGTACTGACCAACAAATCCGTCATTGCTCGAATATCTTTTCACTAATTTTATCAGGTAGAATCGTCTACTTTTGTAAATACGTGACATTTGGAATTTCCCTCGCGTGTCATTAAGTTTGTCTAATATACTACGTGATGTAAACTTCTTAAGCAGAAAAACCTCGCCACTTGTGTGATATCGTATCCGCTTTAAACAAATGAATTTCTTTGTACAGTGAAAAAAGGTTTTTCTTTCGTTCATTTCATTCGTGAACGTGACAACGGTGAAATGATAAATACATGAAAAATTGTCTTGCAATGTTTCAGAACATATGAGTAGAGTTTCTGTTTGTACTTATGAATTTAAAATTACTCTGTGAGCGTTAACGATTGTTTACTGTAAAAGATTTTATAAGACGACACGGCGGGCACTGTCCGCGTAAAAATATTGTTGTTTCTGATGAATTCATTTGGCTCACGTCATCTTATAAAGCAATTCTAAATCTATAATAAATTCACTATGAATTTACCGTGAATCGATAAATCAAAATTTCGTCTGAACGTTTAACAAAACGAATGGTGGTCATGTTAAGAACTTATATAGACTTTGGAACTGTCATTAAAATTCATTAAGCGATCAAGATCATATCAAAAAATTATATTAGTCAAACAAATTTATCGTAAACAAAAATATTTTTACGCAGGTAAATCATATGGCGTTTATTAATATTCTAAGGGATATGGATGTAAGATACGAAGAAGATAAGCTAGTGTAAACATTCACCTATTCATACTGATATACTAATAAAATATATTGTATTCATCTTGAAAGTAATTAATTATAAGCTTTTCCAATTCTTTGAGATACGTTAATCAGAATTAACTCAAGTCAGAGAATCTTGAAAAAGGATTGAAAAGCCAAACAAAAGCTTCACAATCAAATTCACAAATTCACTTCAAATTCACAAATTGTTTAGAGTGTAAATGTTAAGATATTTGGTAACATAGGTAACGTTATCAATAATTGAGAAACACTAAACATCGTAAAATTACTACAAAATCGCATATTTATATACAAGATGCTTTAATAATACATTATTAATTAATTAATTAGTAATTGCAGTTCAACAGATCACGTGCTATCTTATCTAGCATGATGATACACATGGTATACACAATAAATTGCACGAGTTACTTCATTATCTCATTTAAAAATAATATTTACGAGCACAAAGAAAATATGGGGGCAATAAAGTGGGATAATTGAAATCCTTTTCAAACAATTTTTTACAGTAATGTAATTATACTTTTCTGCAGTATAATGGTAAAATAACATGGAATATTTAATCTGACCATAAGAGAAATAAAATTATTTTCTACGTGTTTAATATCGAGTATAAATAATTATGCAGCGTCGTTTCCATATTTTGACGCTTTATACACGACCTTCCTGTGTATAAAACGCAGTAAAAAAATACAGCTAAACTGAGATCCAAATTTACGATACGTGATCAATTAGTAAATCATATTGAATACTTTTACTTCTCAGGTCTCTCGTATGCCTCTGATTTTTACGACAATATATCCAATCATTATATAACAAAACAATAATTAAGCAATTCAACATGCTCTGCGAATTACATAATTTGAAAACTCCAAATTTCCCCGAAGATTCTATGCATCAGGATATAAAATTTTTATGAACATCAAGAGAAATTAGTACGCATGATAAACAAAGTGGCCTACTGACTGATCGAAGTTCTCCAACGATCAATAAATAAATTTGATTTCGTAACGAAACGTGGCCAGAACGTGACCAATGGCGGCCGTCTGCCAAGAATATCTTTCACGAACCGACCTCACTCACTCGAAAGAGTACTTGTCTGCATGTAGAATTATATTATAAAATACCTTCGGAAAAGCAATTGCATACTAAAGCCAGGTGAATATATTTCAAAAATACACATCGTGACGAATCATATAGGGGCTTCGGAACAAAAAGTACTAAGACTTTTCCTTATAGTAGAGCGCACAGAAACTAATTGCAAGTGATAGAACTTCTTGATAAGACCTCGTATTTGAGCCACAGACAGACAGGGGAAAAAATTAGAAAGAAAAAAATACATTACAACGCAAATCTTATTCTTGGAATAAGCATACGTGGGCAAGAGCCTCTTGGTAACAATACAGAATCTCACGTTTCAATAAGCATATCATTGAGTTCGTGACTCTATTAGCTTTCTACTCAAAAGACGTTCTTGATGCATTCGACACGACTGTTGCGATAAGAGTCCAGGAGCAATTGATATATCGATAAGACCTTTTACCACTTTTCCCTATTACCCCTCTTGGGAGTTCATAGCGTCCCAAGACTCTCCCGTAGCTGCTGACACAGAAAAAAAAGGATCGTACCTGTGAAGGGCTTCCTACATCCAATTAGAACCTGAGTTTTTTTATTATCATCTGCTGTCGCGGAAGCTCGCGTGTTTCCACAGTCTGGCTGGCATTGAACGCACGATATTTCGAACCGGATATTTTTTCCATCCTACTGGGATTCGTCCCAAGTTTCGATATCCGGTGTAAACCAGGGTGAAAGATCGTAAAAGAGGACGCGGTTACTTTCACAACACAATACCTTCGGCTTCAGACATTAACGCGACAACCGTCGTACATGATAAATAATAGTCATCTCCTATTTACGTACGAAAGGAAACTATTTCAACGGACTCCAAAGTCCGAGGTTGACTTTAACAGAATGCTTCACGCCAAGATACACATCTGCTGGCTGTGCCGATTAAATTCTGCCAGTTGAAATTTTCGTTGACGCCCACCAAATCGATATACCCTAACTTATTTTTAAAATGATTAATCTCAGAACCTTTCGATAATCATGTGCATGGGGGTTTTCTCGTAACTTATTATTGAAGCGTATTTATAAAATTAATTTTCCTAGCATCTTATACGTTTCTACTGTCCGTTGTATAAGATTGTGAGAAGCATACCTTTAGATTTTGAGAAACGATACGGATATTTGGACCCTCCAAGAATATGTCTTGTTATGTTATATTTCCGAGAAAATAATAACTATTTTCAAAACATATTACAAGATGCATGACAAACTAATGATGTTATGGCTAGTAATGACTATGATTGTATATTTGTAGGAGAATTTGAATGAGGTCATGACCATCAGCATAAAACAGTTGCCATGATCCCAAAAACAATGAAGCTTGAAAACTGAAGGGTAGCAGGTAGACAATAGTATTCTTCCGCTTTGAAATAAATGAGTTCGATCATTCCCATACGTTTTCTACATTGATCGGTATTCACAGTAGTTAAATAACATGCATAGACTTAATAATTACACTGTAGTACTCGCTAAATATATATATATAATACCTATATATATATACAAATCTACTAGATTTCACGGAACTTTCTAAGACCAGACTATAGTCGCCACATAGATATCCAATCAAAATAAACAAGCAGGACTGAGCAAAAACTGATTTCTCCCACATTCTAACTGCTTAGTCAAAATATCCATTGAAGTTCTATCATATCTTATTAATGAAGTCTGAATGTTAAAAAATCACAACATGGAGTCATATGTGTCGAGTCAATAGAACAATCGGAAGAAATAAGCACGAGCAAACGTGCTACTCACCGAAGGCTTTTTGCTAAGAGCGCTGGCATCACTGTACGAAGTGATTGTTACGTAGGGACTAGAAGACGATATTGGCACAGTAATCATTTTGATGAAATCACAGTAGGTTTCCCTTGAGTTACCGATTTGAGTTCAGTCTTATTATTGCAGGTATTGTTCCAATATAAAAGTAATAGACTTCCAATACCGATAGTTCCTCAAAATCGTTCCTCTCTAAACACTTCAGCACGATCACACAACAGCTTCAATACGGTGCGCAACTTTCTTTCCGTCAATCTTGTCAAGTATAAAACTTCACAATTGTTGCTGACATTCCACAACAATTTTAGCACTCGAATCTCGCAATGTCAAGAACCCTCGGACATTAGAATGAACGCACTCGCGACAACTGGAAATTCTTAGACATGACTTGCACCGAGCGGAATGCACTCTGGGTAAATCCCACCGTGGAACTTTAGCTGCAGGTGCTGTTTAATTGCATGGGAGTTTGGCGAGTTCATTCGCGAGATGTTTAATAATATACGCCCGAGAGAACTTCGTTTACAAGCGAATAACTTCTCCACGACGCACAACTTCTTCGATGACCGTTAACTTCTCACGAGCGTACTCACTTTTGTGCGCATTCAAAATGTATGCGAGGTAAAAGTGCCCTTGGACACTGTCTTACGCCCGTACTTCTCCTTGGTACAAATCATATTACAACGCCCTACGTACAATTTCCCCAGTTCCCTTTACAAGTGTTTCAGCGAGTTTACGATATCACGACGTCCCCACGGACGGACGCACTAACGTCGACTGGCCGGGAGCCGTCTCGACGTGTACTCGTATGAATAGTCTCGTACGGTACTACACGCGTGTGCGTCCTCTTGGGAACGAGTGCGTAAATAGAAATTTGGTCGCAGAGCCTTTTCGAAGAAGTTGGGCCAACAACTTTAAACGGTAGGTCGTGTTGATTTGGTACTGAATGAATAATAATCCATGCCCTTAATGATGAATTCTATACGAATGATACTCTGTACCCCGGGATCGTGTAATACTTGAGTTTAAGAAAAGTTATTCGAATTTTATTCTGCGTGTCTCAAAATGATTATATTATTTCTTGTATAGTATACGTAATATGTCACTAGTTATTTCTGGTTATACAATTTGTTTAAATATTTCATACTGTTTATGTCTTATCTTACTGTGATTATTCGCAGATTCTCTGAAACTCGATATGGCATTATCTAGTACCTTCTCCTTTTCTTACAAAAAAAAAAAAGACTCCTACAAAGTAACGGCCGATTTTACTTTTACAGTGTATACGCGAGACTGTCAATTACTGAGACAATTCAAAATATGAATAGTTATAATAGAATTATACTTGGTAATTTAATTTTATATAAATCTTGAAATATTCATTAATTAATACTTAACGGCAATCCTTGACAATCCCAAATCACTTACAGATATTTTAAAACCCACACGGAGAGAATTTTTTATTAAAAATTATCGTGAAAATCATGGTAATCACGGGACATCATGGTGTTTCATAACATATCACCTATATATTTAAAAGAGCAACTCACGAAAATATACTAAAATGTAAGCATGGCACGTCAGCTTTCACTGAAATTTACAGTAAAAATTTCAAAAAATAAAAATATGTAGTGTAAAACTGTATCTTTCACGTTGTTGAATTTAAATAGTCATCTAAAAGATATCATTACTTTTCATATTTTTTAAGTAAACCACGAAAAACATTCTGACTTTTTATGTTCTTCAAATGTACGGTCGGATTGTTACACATCCATTACCATAAATTAATGTCAGTATGGCAATAATATTTTTAAAAAATGATTTTTTACGTAACATTATCTCTTGCAGCAGAAGTAGTTACGGTATAAATTATAATTACATGCACACATGCCAATTGTGTATTTCCCTCTTAACAATTTTTGACTAATTTATTTTCACAAAGGAATTTTGACGTTCACGTCGATTAGCCGTCAAGACAGAAGAAGAAAAAATTTGTACATAGTGTATATTCCATTTTTAACATACCTCATGAATATGTTCTATCTTGTACTACGTTGCAGATTTACATCAAGAAATTATTGTCTACATAACCATCGTCAGCATATAATTACCGTAATTAAAAGTCACACGCGTGACTGAACCTCTTCCCTAGCTCGTTTTGACGTAATCTCAACTGGCCAACGGTTCATACATTATTCTCAAGATAACGTTGAAAATTATTAATTCATGCAAATTTCGCTTAATAGGATGGTTCCTATAAGTAAATTTAAAAAAAACACATGTAGTGCGCACTTCTGCAGCCAAATAAAAACGTACAAAGATTTGTAATTATGACGTTACAGACTGACAATTTGTGTTTCAAAATTTTATAATTCGAATGGGCACTACATATTTCATGCAGTTCTTTTAAAAAATTGTCCCGCTAATAATAATTTGAGCAAATCGTCTTGCGATTCATATTCTCGTATTTATATTTCGTGTAAAGTAAGTTATCTATTTGTGGAACAAATTTCTTGGAATGAACCTATGTATTTATCGAAGTAGAATAATTGACCATATCCAATATTTAACACTTCCAGTACAATGGATGCGCGCTCCTGTGTACCGTAACAATTACCTAACGGAAACCAAACAAAAAAGAAGAACAATCATTTTTCTACAGTAAAATAACAGGAAAGTTATCACAATTATATCATCCTCGATCCTATCGAATGTAATATATCCTGTGAATATATATATATATGTGTGTGTATATGTACCTATATATAAAAGTGGCTTATGCATTGGGCATGACAAACATGTTGTTCATATGCGTAAGCTTATATTCAAAATTTAACAGGAAACACGGACCGTGCAGAATTATACGTCAGAGTGTCTCATTTATGTTTATGCAAAAGGTTTACAAGATAAAGAAAACATCTGGCGGAAAATTACATGACAAAGCATTCTAGAGTAAGTAGCTTGAATACCGTGATACGTTTAATGCGAATAAGTCGATTATCGACATAAAAATTAACTCGGCATGCAATAGTTCGTGTAATTCTAATCAGTTTCATAATAATCCCAGTGGGAAATGATTTTTATCAATTGCAACTGCAGTCTCGACATGTTGGTACCGTAAGGTTGTGTTACCACAAGCGCAGCATAAACATAGCAAGACTCATGGCCAGCGCAGAAATGGCCCAGATTTACGAGTGCCAATATCAAACACATACATACAGAGCCTTATATTCATGACTAGGAAAGGTTTCCGATCGAAATGAGATAATCCTCATTAGAGTTATACTGAAAGAGTAACTTCGAAAAGGTCAGGGTCATGACTGATTCCCAATTCCGTTAGGAATTTTTATACAAATTTTCCAATACAAAAGACTCGAACAGTGAGTTAATATGTCAGCGATGTTTGGTATGCATGTGCGTAACGCATGTGAATTAATATTTTTCAAAATTATCAAAAACTAATCCTACCTTGCTCTTTATATAGGATAATCCAAAGTTTTAAGAAATTATTGTTGTCTCGTCTATTAAGAAATTCACCATGATAGTCACAAGGCACGTCACTCCTTCAGACTTCCTGCACAAGTGCACTGTCCTGTGTCTTTCACTCAACTAGAATAAGTGATTTTAAAGTGACACGAATGCTAAGCCTAAGGACACGTTTAATAATAGTCAAACAGCTTGGCGACAATATTCTATTGGTGGGAGTATTTGCCGTAGGTAAGTTCCGATTGGTTGTGGATTCGACGTGTTGACGATAGGATAGCTGCAATTTAATATTTCAAACGATACTTTACAAATCACTATTCACGGAGAAAAACAAAGAGACTCTAGGATTTTTTAATTTATAGAATGAAACATTAAAAGCGGTTCTGTCGAGCAAACACTGTGTAAAACAGTCATAAACATTTTCAAAAAAGTTTTTAATTTCATTAAGAAGTGGAACACGCATATTATTGAATTACTTAATAACCCTGTCGGACTCGATAAATTCTTTTCACGGGAATTTTCATTTGCGAAAGCAGAGTTACAGGAAAATTTATTTGCATGTAGTCTTGGCACAAAATTATTATTATGCGAATGGAAACTTGTCTGTCTTATTATCAATTTTCTTGTATTCAATTTATACAAATTCTTATACGCGATACAAGAAACCTATTCTTCTTGCAAACAAGGCGAAATAATTGCTTAAACTAATAAGTTTTTCTCTTCCGTGTAACAATTGCTACAAATGCTAGACAAAATCCAGACCTGCTTTTGATTTTACCAAATAAACTTTTTCCTAGACTACTTCGATACTAATTTCATATAATACGTATCCTTTCAAGGAGCGAAATATGTCTAATACTAAATATATATGATAACATACTGTGGACATACTCTTGCGATGCCAAATATTCTTCCATACTCTTGCAAAACTATTGTAATACTAGAGCTATAGTTTCTTTTTGCGCGGGTAATTTTCAAATAAAAACGCAACTATAATTTCATGCATCCAGCAAAAAATTTATTTGCAATTTTAAAATGAATTTTTTTGCATATGCGTGACGCTAGTCTTAAAACTCAAAAGAAATATGGACAAAAATAAAAGAAAGTGTTAAAATATAAAATCGTGTAAAAATATGCAAGCGATAGAGAAAATTGTGCCCTCGTATTAGATTTCGTGAATGTAACTTGAAAATTTATTTAGATATTTTCGTCCTAACTTTGTATAAACAATTGTTACGAAAATCTTTCGTGATAAATTATTGAAAATAAACGAAACTCCACATATTAAATACCTCTGAAGAGTAGGTACTGCATGAGTTACGTTTTATAAATATAGCTTAAATATAAATTATTCGTTACCTATAACTCTATTGTTTTGTCACAAACAAACATCTTTAAAAAACGAATATCTCCTTATGAAGGGATTTGCAAATTCATAAACAATATTCCAACGAACACGTAAAAAACAGACAGTCGGATTTTCAACGTTTTCAAAACGTCTAAGGTGAATTCAAGCCGCTTTGCACTAGAGAATCAGGATATAATTGTCGTTTAACCTACTGATCTTTAACCATATAGAACTCATTTAAGTATGTATTGTATATACGTATTCTAGTACACGACGAATGCATGGACTTATTCTTGGTATTTTCTTCACGTAATATTTCATTTTAATTAAAAAAAGAAGAATAGCTGCATTTGATCTTGATCAGATTCTATACAGCAGCAGGAATAATAATGAATTTTTCTTAGTAATCATAAACTAAATTATTAGAAAAAATTGGAAAATATAAAACTTCATTATGCTACAATACACAGAGATATCAAGTTGTTATCGCTTCACCTCTTCATACGATGTATGTATTCGATCTTCACTGTGATGAAGTAGACGTTATATTTAAATCAGGCTTTTTGTGGAATACAAGTTTAATGTTGCGGATAAAAATACCTTTGAATACTTACTTGAATAATAAGTAATATATTAAAACGATGAAACAAAGTGCATACACGACACTAATTATGTCTGTTTTCTTTCGACATACAAGCGAGTGTGTGTGAAAAAAGTACATATACCAAAGTTAAAAACGAACCGTCGAAATTTATAGAAAAAATGTATGGTTCGATACTCACAATAAAATGTTTACTTACGAAAGTATAATCTTATATTTTAATCAGAAAAAATTGTAATCAAATTAAATATAAATTAAATTTTCAACCGTCGCACTTCACATATATTATGTATAACATTTCGTATTTCCAACAATTAATTAAGCAACTTTAATGATTAAAGAAAGTAAAAAGTTAGTTAAGTTAAACCATTATGAAACGATTCTTACATGTATTATATGTTTTTTTAAATGATTCTAATCATAGTTCTAACTCTCTGTCAAGTGTAGCATTCCTGTCGATCATATATTTTTCACTGGCTATATTCACAAGTGAAAAGCAAAGAAAAAAGAGAAGGAAATACTACAACACTAACAATAAGTGCGAGTGGCAAAAAGCTAGTCATTAGGCTCACGCGTGGCCAGAGTGCTTTCCACGTGTCTCTATTTTCGGATGATCTCCGTTCTACTGCCTATAAGTATCCTAGGATGACTTAACAAGTCAAGCCAAGTCGTCCAAACATTGACCGCAATATCACACGATTACAGCATTATTTCACGTTTAGGTGTAAAAAATATCCCTGTAGTGTAATAAGAACCACGAAGATGAACAACAGTACTTATAGATAAATATTTTTCAGCGAAAATTCATTGATTGCGGTATTATTTGCTGGGTTACTAATATATTTTATTAGTATTTACGATTGTTATTAGTATTTGCAGCTGATCACGTATTAATTTCTTAACCCGTTAAACGGGAAAGACGAGTTAATTCGTCATACGAAACCTTCCGTCATTATGGGTATTACGCGTATACGCAATTTCTTCACTTAATAAATTCCCCGCTTAACAGTTTAAAGCCATGAACTTTCAGTAAACATATGAAACATTATGTTATACTATAAAACTAGATTTCATAATCCTATAAAAGTCCCAATTATCAATTGCAAGAAATCTTATATTCAGAATGAATATATCTTTAATTTTCTCTTTCAAAGATTTTCTGACGATTTATGGACAACATAATAAATGCAATGTGTTACCTGCAGCGTAATGCCATACGATTTTTACCGTAAAATCTGGTAATAAATCGTTTTTAAAATTTTGTTTTCTTTTGAAGTAGGCTTAATAAATTGTTGTTTAATTTATATTTATTTGCTTGAATTATTCTCTCACATACGTGCAGAGAATTAGCAATAAGTACTTATTCGAAAAGTATAATTCGGCTTAATAAATGTAGATTTATTGAACAGTCTGAAGATGGTTCTAGCGTAGAAATCGAATGGATGAGCTAACTTCAGCCGATGCAATATAAATAAATAACACTACACGTTGTGACGTGATTGTTCGATTCACGGTCACAAGGCGACTCCAGCTACCGATTCGGATAACGTTCTCGCTGTCTGGTTTCCTTCGAATCGCCATCCTGCTCAGAAGCTGCGCTCTCGGATTGATTCGCATACAGTTACGCCAATGCTCTCGGAAGATTTATTATTGTTGATTTGAGGTCGAGAAGCTCGAATCTGCCGTGAAGAGATAGTCATGACGCGACGGGTGGGACCCACTTGCGCAAAGACACAATTCGACACAAATGACTTTTCACTGCAAATTCTGTCCAATTTTAAATAAATGGAATAAACTTAGGTACGAACGATTTCTTATTATAGTACATTGTATGTGGTATTAAATTAGTTTACGGTAGGTTTGGTTGAGTAAGGTTAGGATAGGGTGGATTTTTCAAACTTCGGAGACTGGGTAAGCCAGTGGATAAATATATCATCGACTCGTCGTCGTCGAGTGGATGGCGAAGCGAGTGAGTCCGATTGAGCAGGACGTTAAACGTTTGAAAAGGTTCCGTCAGATAAAGATAACATACAATATTGTTAAATGACTGACGGAAAATCGCTCGGGAGTCAAAAATTCGCATTTCTATCTAATTGGGTCTTTGCGTAACTGGGTATCACTCGTCTCGGTGTACCAAGTTGGTCGGCAGAGGAGACTACCCGATGGAGATGTCTCCACGGGCCGACAGAGGTCCGGGTGAGATACCGGCGCCCCGCAGAAGAGAGGTAAAGGGCTGAAAGCGAGCGAAGGTATATTTTTGTTACGGTTAAGGGCAGGGGAGCAACTCCCTGACCTGAGATAAGGATGTGGGGGGCCATCTGCCGCCCGATGCGTTGGGGAAGCGACCTTGAAGGATCTCCCGATTTTTTACGTACCAATTCGCTTAGAAATGCTCTCGATTTAGTTTAAAGGGACTACTCGAGTTATTACGAGTTGTCGGCTATAAGGATCTCAACCAACCAGAATGATTAAGTTCTTGAATTTGACTATTGTCAATTGACTGCTAGCAGTCTGTCTTGAGAAACCGATTGGGAGGCCTCGAGCTGCCTTGCGCTTCTGTACACGGAGAAAATTTTTCATTAAAAATTACCGTGAAAGTCACGATAACCACGGGACATCATGGAATTTCGTAACATATTACCTATACATTTAAGAACAATTCACGAAAACATCTTTAAACATTTAACTAATAAGTGAATCAACCTACCCAGGCTAAGAGGTAAATTGTGCAGCGGTGTACAAGGAAGGACGGAAAATGTAAAATTGTGTAACTGAAAGACGGAACCATGTATGGCAGGGAATATATGTAACAATCCGTAATGGTATATACGGAAAATAAACCCTACTGCCTAACCAAGCTATTATTAATTGCGTACGTACAGTATGGAAAATTTCCTAGTTTCATAACGAAACCCGAAGTTGGCGCAACTTAAGAAAATTTACCATCGTTGCCAAACTGTCTAGAGAGTTCCTCTCGAAATAGATAGCCACATCATGAAAATCATTCATTCACAAGGGTGCACACAGAAATTATATAAGAAAATACTTCCAACACTAAAATCACACGCTTATGTTGCCTAGCATGATAAATTTAATGATTCCACAGAGATGAACAAAGTTTCAAGATTTCATTGATTATCCAATCCTTTCAGTTTTGCGTATTAAAAAAAAAAAACAATAGGTACCATACAATATGACGTGACGTCAAAGGCGGAAACTTCAGCAATTCGCTACTGGAACACCTGTTCCTATATACAGTACATCTATACATATACTTATGTATATACTCTTAAAGTATGGATACTTACGTGAATTTATGCACGTCTTCCATACATACGTAAGGCGAGCACGTGATGTATTCGCAAAGCACGTTACATCACTAGGTGAACGGTTGAACCGAAAAGTGCACGACTCAAAATTTACAGCCGCAGATAAATATTATAAATAGTGACTACTAACCGTGTCCGAATCCTTGGCCTTGAAAAGATGACAGTAATACAGCCCGTCGTCACCTTTAATGAGATAAAGGAAACTGCCGCCCTTGGAGTCCTGTGAATTCGGTGGCACAGGTTGTGGCTTTGATGCGCTGCTTATCGGATGTCGAAATAAAGGCTGTTCCTTGTGAGATGTGTAGGCCGAAATACATCCAGAGGCAATTAAAAGATTCACCTGAATGAAAAAAAAAGATACGATGTTTGACTGATTCTAAACCTTCTTTTTACTCGAAATAAAAATATCAAATACACAACTAAAATTAAAATGACATTATGAAAATGGAATAATGTATCTTATTACATCTCTTGACATCTCGACAGGCTGTTATTTTACTATATATTGTTTCTTATTTCATTATTACTTGAATGAAACAATGAAATAAGGTTAACATTAATTTTGACAGTCCTTTTTGCACAAAATCAACCGTAATTAATTCGATTGAATGTAAACAGATATATATATTTCTCTTGATAATCCTGCCATATACATACTGGATTGGAAAAATCAGAGGTACATTTTATTACTGGAAAATTACTAACGTGACGTCAAATACGGATATACGTGAGGATGGACAAACAAAGTTAAAATCTACGGTCACTTTGTCCCGGGATTAAGCGCGTGGCATGTTTGATTGTCAATGCTTTTCAAACGGAGAACAAATTTGCGCGATCATTCTCGGATTAAGGGCAACTTTTTGCGACATTCATGAAACGTGAAAAAATCCCGATATAAAAAAATCCAGTAATACATAAATGTCTTCCTTAGTGAAAACTAAATTAACTTAACGATAAATCTCATAAAAAGTTGACCTTTGCATCGCATGTTTTTTCCCGAAGCATTGATGATCTTTTTCAACACTAAGCCGCATAATATATTGAACTTGCACACCTATTGGGTCTTGACCGTCCATAAACTAAGCTAATCAAAAAGAAATATATTTTTAGATTTTCCTTGGCACAAAATTAATATGATCAACGTGAATTCACATAATCCAAGATTTCTCTGAGAACAATAAATGTAACCTTTATTAGTCTTCACCGTTAGGTTACGCGCACACATATGCATTGGTTGGTTTGACCTTCCCATTCCGTGACGCCCACATCGTGTTTATCGGAGGCCGTAAAACGGTTTACGCAATGAGTCTGAAATTAACCAACGGAAAACGGCCGCCTTATACCGGTATCTTTTATCGATTTAAAGGACTAGGACCACAGCGCAAATAAAGCTAAAGAAAAGGCATATATCAGAATAGAAAACCGGTATCCATAAAAACAATAACATAAAAATACAATCTCCTAATTTTCTTAATCAATATTCAAAGTGGACGTAGTAAACACGTGACGAATAAATTATATGAATCATATCTAGCAATAATGAAAATGGTTTTTATTGTTCTTATTTTTTCTTAATATTTTTATTCCCACTCTGTTGCCAATCCCAGACGACTTATAATCACTGCTTAAACAATCGATAGATTACATCAAGTCATTCGACTGTTATCATTGCGATACTCTCATCAATGCTGTTAGACAACGAAATCGCACACGCGTTTAAGCTACTTTATTATTATTCTCTTGTTAATTGTCACCTCGTGCTTGCGATGCATTTCACGCTATTAAGTTTTGTGATACTGTTTATACTGTTTGTATTTCTCGAATATAAGAGCTGAGGAACATTATGGATAGCCTATTGAAATGAACAACGTTCGTGAAAACGATGAAGTAAGTAGAAAGCTGTATAAAAATAAAAATTATTGCAAATTTTCTGAAAAAAAAAGTATTTGAAATAGTCAATGTAACGGGTATTGCAGACCCGCAAGGTATATGCGACGATGAAGCTTTTATTAAATCGACTTTGAAATTCGTGATGTACCTGACGTTAATGCATTGAAAATATAAAGTGTTATGTATTTTCTTCCGGAGAATCTTTGCTTTCCACAGATAATATAGAATTTCAGTCTCTCTTAATATGCACAGTTAACTCGCACATATAAGATATAACTAAAATAAACAGCTTTTGTGATACTATGACACCTATTTCAGTTTTAAATAGGATAGTGAAAAATAAATTGGCGCAACAGAACCTTGGTCCACTGAAAAATATTATTCTTTTTCTTATACCCAATTCGAAATAAAAGTCAGAAGTTGTAATAAAATTTACTTTGTACATAGAATGTCAGAATGCAATGAAAGTGGAATCTTATAAGTCATTAATATTGACATTGGTTTACCAAGAGACAAGAATTTTCTACTGCCAAGTTACATAATAAAATATTACTACATATCATAAGAACTTCATACGTGCAATATTTCAGGGGACACGATGACGATCCAGCATCCAATGTACATGCCGCGATCATCAGATTGTTTTTGTGTGATTAACCTTGTATACATAAATGTAGAAAAAAGCAATTTGAAGAGATCTAATTGTAAGCAGATTTTATAAATGGCATAGATTTGTTAAACGTATTTTTTTTCCTAAATAACATTTACGTCTATAACGTCTATAAGGTACTTGAACAACCAAACCTGTATATGAAACGTAAACCTATGTCTAAATGTAATGAATGGTTACCGGCATGATAATTATTATTGTGACAGAATCTTTTAAATATTATAGTGTACAGCTTGAAAGCCTCTGCAAACGACAATCTTTCACAACTTAATTAAATGACGTGACGTTTCAGCTATTTTCTGTTCTGTTAGGATTTCTACCATTTAGTAACAGTGCAATTATACTAATAAAAAATATAATCGTCTGCTTAATGGTAAACAGTATACTGATTAATCGTCACGTAATGGCAAGTTAAATTAATCGAACGATTAAATAAATGCAAAGAAAATACGTACTCTGTTACAAGTTCCTCTTCTCTTGATCTCGCTTATAATCCAAGGTAGCATGGGACCGCTGAAGCGTCGGTCCATGGCCGTGAAGCCCAAATAATCAACAGGAACGAGCTTCATCGTAAAACTTCAGTTTTTTCAAGGACTCTTGATTATAACTCAAAATTATAATTTGAGAACAAACAATTATCGTCTTTTAATTAATTTTCACATTCTGGCACAATTACACAGGGATTTTCATATGAATTTGCTGACCCCACCGGAACCCAATTGTCAAATAGCGTCCACTTCGTTTTGTAAATATTCCTAATTGCAAAAGGTTTAATGATGAACGTTTATCAGATAAAAAAATAATAACCTTAGCTTATACAATGCCAATTTCATTACTTAATCGATCAAAACACATTACTATCTATCAATTAAATATAATGACACATGACTGAACGAACTAAAAAGTTTGAGTGACTTTTCTATCAGTACTAATGTTCCATTGCCCAAGAAAATTTCATGTGTACGAATATCGTAATCGGGTAATGATAATCTGATAAAAATTACAATTTGTAGGCTATTGTACTTGAACGTGGTTGGCCTCGTTTTGTAATCTTGTGTTACATTTTTACGAAATGAAAGTTTATGTTTATGAACTTTCTAAGAATTCTTTACGATGCAGGCGGCAGATGAGATCATTACGGAAGACACACTGCTTTGATAGATCAACGATATACGATGAGAACTTCTACCTGGATAGATAAAGCGTCGGCTGATAATATACACTTGGATGTCAACAAAAGTAGAGCTACGCCTTTGCACAGATTTTTTCCAGCCAAAAAGTAATCCGCCCTCCGCGTACGTAATGCTAAAAGTGAACTGAACATCAAGCATTGGCTTATCGCGTTACTGGTCTTATTTCGAAGAGTTCTTGAAGATTTGGGTAGTGGAAGCAAATATCATAACATGCGGCCCGTACATTTTACAATCAGTCAAGACGATGACGCGTGTAATTGTCATTTTGATCTATACGGATTAGAGCTTGTAAAAATTTATTACAATTTTTTTTTAAATACATAGCATTTTAAATTACTATTTTGCAAGTATAAGAGTATGTATTGTATCGTAACATCACAATTGAATGATTATGTTGGAAATTTTTGAAAAAAATTATCACGGAGCAGTTTTAAATTCTTTTTATCCAATTGATTATGCGTGAAGTGAAAATAAATATAATTTGCATTGCATTGTTCAATAGAGATTCCAGTATACAGTTATAACTGTTTTTTTATATTTACGGAAAATTACAAAAACCACAAACAGCCTACGGCTCTTTCATCGTAACACTGAAGTCTATATTACGTAACGAATCACGTCCGCATGATTGTGTCGTGCTTAAACTAGCAAGAAAAAAAACGAGGAACCTGGTTCGAAGTAACTTATACATTAATATATGTATATAGTTCATTAATAGTAGATGATAAATAGGTAACCTGTTTACCGAAAATGTAATCTCACAGAAATGAACAAGAAAACGAAGAATATTTAAGGCATATCAATATTATTAGATAATTTATAATTTGATGGTACATACAAAATATTATGAATCGAAAATATAAATATATGCGTAATTACTGATAATCTATTAAAGCGTATAATAATGACTGCTAACCTACAATTCCAATTTTAACCACATATTATTGTACTTTCTACCATATTGATGATAATTCCACCGTACTTATTACGCACTACTCTTGCTGGCCTATATATAACTCCACCCGAATGCCATTAAAAGTATCTTCACATGAAAACTTGTTTTACCGGAATCCATGAAAAACAGATAAAAATATCGTATTCGAAGCATAGCCAATTGAATTATAATATATATTATATTGTTTCAATTTTCATATATATAATAGAAGAGAAAAAATCCGTAAAATTTATAAGAAATATCAAATAATAAAAATATATCTCATGAAGGAGATGATCAAGATTTCAGGACGTGAAAATAGACTTACTAAAAACTACGTGACTCTCACTCGTTAGAATTTTAACATATCTTTCAATGAGAAATTGTTGGTTTAATAATGTAAATGATCGATGGTATCAGGGAATGTACCATCAAGGCACTTTTGTTTTGAATATAGAATTTCTACGTCAAGGTTGTGCCTGGTAAAATAACTTGAAACATTCACAATTTCATACGTATTTCAACAAGGTTAAAAAGCTTTCAAATTGACAGATGTTACGAGGTTAAGAACCTTTATCCTCAAAGCTGTTTTTCACCGGAAGATTTATTCCTTTACGAGATAAGGAAAAATTTTGCAGAATCGCAAGTCGTCAGATCATTTCGATAAACAAATCACTCTAAATATTATTGATAGCACAACAAACTAACTGTCACGGAATGAATCGTACGATTGTACGTATCCACATACTGCTTGGTTTTACCTGTAAACATGGATACGACGATATCTTACAACTACCTGTCACCTTTACCGTTTTTTTCTTTTGTCTCCTCGGCCTTCCTTTCCTTTCCCGCTCTTGCTAAAATTTCCTCACCTCGATTCCGTATACACCTCACGAGAATTTTCACATTTCCAAAAGCAAAGAATCGTTTCACATCTAACGGAACACTGCACCAGGACCGATTTTAGAGCGTAACTCCTATTTTAGAAGAATATCGACGCGAAGGATGACGCGGACTCGACAGACAGCTGACCCAGCGTTCCATCTTAAAACTGATGTTCAATCAAGTGTCAGGACTCGGTCTGTTTGGAGATGTATATCACGTCATTGAAAGCCGTTACAATATCGTTAACAGACTGTGGACACTCTTAGAAGTGTACACGCGATCACAAATTTTACACGAATACTAAAAACACTATCGTTGCAACAGGAAACATGAATACTGACATAAGCCGAAATGCCTGTATTTTACCGGATTATGGATCGCCATTTGGAGCATTCGCTCTGCCATCTAGTGAGCACGTTAGGAATTTCGATTCAGTCCTCTTGAAACCGCAGATAAGGTTGTTTTGAACACCACGTCATAGGAAGAATGACATTTCGAAGGCAATGCAGCATTTAGTAACCTATCTGTCTATGTTTATTCAAATTATTTGTAATTGAAAATTTATCTACGCAGCTATACATAAATTTAGTACTGTTTTATTAATGCAGTCTCTACCGAAATCCGGCTATATATAATCTTTTTTGTTTTTAGTAAGAAATACGTATATTCTGTTGTCGACCATGAATACATCTTATATAAAATTAATTTTACATTACACGTTTTATGTAAAAAGTAAACTGGTCCTGGGAGTTCTATACTTTATAGGCAGTTCTTTAAGTCTTCGATGTTATCGAAATTCCGTACATAATGACATGCAAGTACATATTAACCTGCAAGTTTATTTTTGTTTATATTATTTTTGTGTAAAATTAATATACTGAACGACTATGTCCAACTTGTAGTGATAAAATTCTGGATAGACTTCCTTCCCTAGAGGCAGTCGAAAATAAACTGATCATCAGTATAAATTTCGAACTAACTCGATCAATGATGTTTAAATTTACCTATAGAATTCATCATAAACATAAGTTTATGATAAGTATAATAATAAGTGTTAGTATGCATGAAGTGAAATCGTCCCCGTTCACTTAATTTTATAATACAACCACTTTCAAGCGATGAACAGTTCTGCGTATCTTTTTTTTTAGTTTTAATCAGAACGATCACCTCCGCAGTCTTTTTTCTGTTAAAGAATTATAACCTCTACGTCTGAAAAATTCTTTGTATAGATTACAAATTAGTTATAAAAACAAGTACCAACTAAATTCTCACATAAAGAATGAAAATATCGATATATCCCCGAAAGCCATTAAATATTTAAGAGAATCAAAGCAGTGCTAACCAAAACGTAATACAGAGTATGTAATATCATTAATCAAATCTCCTGTTTCGAATACTGTAATCGTAAAATATGCATTTATATGAAAAACATGAAAAGCAAATAAAGTTTTCAAATATCTTTCCAGATAAATTGTTTCTATTACCGAGATACAATATCAAAGCAAAAGACTAATATATACGCTGCGATGTAAAATACTCTGGCTTGCTGACGCATCTGCAAAACTGTATATTTAATAACATACATATGATGATTTTTAGACTGGTCCTACATATCGAAAGAAAAAAAAGAGAGAAGCAAACACTTCTTAGAGCTAAAGTGTTTATTTGAAAAAAAATCTGCACTTTTTGATAATGAATTTAAAATATAAAAAATGTTATACCGAGGACATCTGGACGCCAGTCCATTTTAAAATGGACATGACAAACTGGTTTCATAATGACATCCCTTACGGTAAAACCTCCTGTGGGAGTTCACAAGGCTGCGACAGAAGAGACTCGCGGGAAAAACTCTCTTTGACTAACTGGCAGATTCAGAATAAAGAAACAAGCAATAATTCAATTACGACTATTTGTCCAAATGAAAGTATGAATTCCGAAATAAGTCCATCATACATTTGCTCAAGCAGTATGGAATTCTGCAGTCCAACAAATCAATCAACTATTATTAGGTAACTTTTCCAAGTAATGGAACATTTTCTATTTTGTGATAATTTTATTATTTGCAGAACTAATGATCCGTGTGAGTACTGTTTGAGTGTAATACCCAGTAACAGCCAAGTACTTGATTGCACATCAGAAAGTATTGGAGAGAATACAGTCACAGATGAATTAGATGACAATTGCCAAGAATGTTTAAGAAATAAATCACTAGCTAGTGTTATCCAACGTAAAAAAATGCCTGTAGAAGAAGATCGTTTGTCGGAATTCGATGAATATTGTCAATACAAAGATTGGGAAAGAATATATAGGATTTTAATGAGAAACAACTGTAACGGAGAAAAAATAACCGACAAACCGATTGATGATTATGTATCATGTTGCAATGGTGATTTCCCTAGACCTCACAGAAAAAATGAAATGCATGCAGATTTGAATGATAATATTTTCGTGAATATGAATCGTCCGAAAAAAATGCATGGGCATTGTATGTTTTATAAAGAATGTATATGCCATGATAACAATAAAATCGTTTGAACAAACAACATAGATCAGCATAGAATTTTTTTTCGATCAAGAGCTTAGACATTGCCAATTTTATTTCACATTACAGTAGATAATGAAGACTTTGTATTATCCATGAAAATAGATGCGCTCCGTAAAGAATACAAATACATTCATATTTTGATTGCGTAAGGCACACGTAATGCCCTTAAGGAGTGGCCGTTAATTTGCCAAAAGCCACATAAGCTGTTGACTATGCGAATACGCACCTCGTTGTCGGAAACTGTTGGAGCTCGTCACTTGCAGCACACTGTCCTGTCATCAAAGGGTTAACAACCCACTGTTTACATGAGCAAGAATCTAATTTCATTTTCTTGTGTTGACTAATTAATAAAAAATTATAATCACACGAATCCGTTAATTATTACTTACATCTATATTTCGTTCGAAATATTTGCTTTTTTTGAAAATAAATAAATCACTATTAGTCGTTTAAATTTTCAGTATATTGCTCATTACAATCTTTCATCGTTACAAAATAAAATTCGTTTGCTTAAAAAAATTCATGTATCATGTCTTTTAAAATATAATTTATCACGGCCAATGAATAATTGTCAACCTTAATTTGCTTACGTGGGTGTAAAAACATTTTTCAAAATAGTACATAATGATGCGTCGCACATAGAAGTATGAGGATAATCGTCACAAACGATACTTGATAATTTAGTACAATCATCCCTATTCTGTTTTTTATCTTTACAATTTTCGTCGCAACGAAAGTCTTCCCATAATTCTTCGTTACAACACTCCTTAAAAATTCGTGATTTCTCTCTTATGGATATCTCTGACGCTTTCCAATTATTTTTATGTATATTGTTGTTCAGAGGTTGCGATTTCCTCTCGGTATTTGTATACGTTTCGCAATTGACTCTCGGAATATTTTCCGATGATTTTAATACACGCTGCTCGTGCTTCTCTTCTTGACCAACGTCTTTTAAATTTAAATCGCGTTTCTGAATCGCAATCTTTTTCTTATGGCTCTTAATATTAATTGGTTCACTTAACGAAACTTTTTCCATATTTCCTGTTTTCTGAGTGTTTACGTTGCGAAGCTTGACTTTCGCATTTTCTTGGATACCAACATGGCGAGACGATGGCAATGCAGAAATACTACTTGTTTTGACTTCTTTTCTTATAGGAGTCACCGAAATTGCTTTATTTTGATGTTCTGGTACTGCTTGAATTTCTGATTCTGTTTTATCTGCTGCTCGTAGGTGATCGTCAACCGCGTTAACTTCTTGATCAGTATATTGTAGATTTGTTGGTGCGGTCACAGTGCGTCGTTCTGATGAACACTCGCAACTAACTGAAATTATACGGCATATAAATAATTGTCTATAAAAGTATTTAAAAAACTTCTTATAAATCTGAGCTGTTAATATATTCATTACCTATCAACATTTTAATTTCTAGTGTTAATATAAGTAATCGAAATACGGTTGTATGATTTAAAACGATCGAAAGGATTGATAAATCATAGTTTCTTTTTTCTTTCGTTGTTATTGTGCAACATTGTAATAAATATAACATGTTCGTTCTAATATGTAAATCAACAATTCTAAATGTCTTTTATCAAACTTTTTTTTAATTTTCGTTTTATGATTTGTTTGTTTCACAATGTCTATATTGCATAGTTTATGAATGACGAGTCTGGTAAAACAAACCTTTTTTATCAAATTCTTCTTTAACAGCCAGTCGAAGTGTACAATCCATAACGTCGATAAAAGTTTTCGTAAGTCGACTTAATTGAAAATTAAGTTCGCTCTCCAATCTGCACGGTAAACAGTCCTCATTAAATAATTCCGAAGCAGATCTTCTGCGAAACCAGGAATCCAAGTCAAATTTTTTCTCCCTCGCTGGTTTACACGCCTCACAAATACCTTCTTCTTCAATAGTAAATAATAACTCTTGATCAATGTTTTTATCCATATCAAAAACAGAGGTTCCCTCTTGTAAGAGATCACTGTACTTATTCGATTTTTCCGCTAAATATCCTATTTTATATATTATTATATCGTTTACAAAATTCAATTACATGAAAAATTAAACGTATTATCAGATTATAGAACCTTCTAATTTTGACACGCTTTGAATATTAGTTTGTTGAGCTTGACTATCTAACTTCAATGTGCTTTGATTTAATTGGGGTAGAATCTTCAGTCTTGTTGAACTTTCTTGAGAAATTTCAGAAACTCTTAATTTATTTCTGTCTGTGTCGATTGTGTCCATTTGATCTACTATAACTCATTGATCAAAACATTAATTAGTATTAAACTGATAAAAGAACTAATCATGAGTTTTGTTTCTGCATTAGTCATAATTTCAATACCAACTTCAAATTCCTTAATATGCTAAAAATACAAATGTATCCATGTAACTCACATTTATTCTCTTTTTCATGAGGCAGAAGAACACATTCCACTGATTTCGATAAATATTCCAGTTCGTCCTCATTCACTGATATTTCTGAACAAAATTTATTGACCGATAAGTACGTAGAATCACATTATACTGCTTTGTCTATACATTTCGTAATATACCTTTTTGTTTCAACAATTCATTTTGCATATCATTGTTCTGACAATACTGAACTTCTTTTGTACATAGTATCGCATTATTCGTTAAAACTCCTTGTTGCTTAACGTCATTCACTGTCTGCATTTCTTTTATACAGGCTGACGTATTATTTGGCGAAGTTCCTTGCTGCTTGACGTCATTCACCGCTTGAACTTCGCACGAACAATTATTTACTCTGTTACCATTAAGATCTTGAGTAGGTTTTATTTCTGGCATGACTATCGTACATTGCAAGTACCATTCACGTTCTTTATCTTCATCTTCAATAATGTCAGTAGCCGTACATTTGGCCATCGCGGGTTTTTCGTTGCAATTATTTTTTGGAATAATAATTTCCATTTCTCTGGCATGTGGAGTATCTAATTCGTTGCAGCAGTTGCCATTACAATGAGTACACACTGGAGAATAATGTGGATCGATAAGATCGTCTATCCTGTTAAACAATAAATACAATGTCTTGCTTGGCTTGTAACTTATTTGTTCAGTATGTGGGATTATGTATTATGTAAATTATATTTTTCACCATACCTTTCTGCTTCTTGGGAGACGTTCGTGCACGGAATAATTGCTTCATTTAAATCATTGGAAATATCATTTTGATTTGGATCATATAAAAGTTCGTTCACATTATCATAATGCGGTTGGGAATAATTTGGACAAGGAACTGTACGACCATTTGGTAATTCACGATCTAATTTTTTCCAAGGACAAGGAGGACACACAGAATATTGAATTGGACTCTTTACTCTGTCGTTTGTATTTCGAATATTGTACTCTTTAGTATTAATATTATTATCATTACTGCTTCTAGGCACGGCTCGTTTCTTTGTGCACGCAACTGAAATGCTATCACCTGTAAATAATTTATATAATACCATGCATATCGATACCAACTGAAAGATCAAATTCTAGTAGATTATATGCATATATCATATTTCTTACTTTTATTTTTTTATTTATTTTGAAGCTTCATTGGACTTATTTAATTATAATGAAAATGCACTGTGTTTTACAATGATAATAGCATAAAGACAAGGCTCCAAAAAATAAAAGTAAATAATAATAATTAGCATCTGATTTAAAAAATAGAAGCGAATCGAATATGCTAATTTTAAAATCCTAACAATTTTAGAAAAACTTTGGCGATTACTTTTTTAAATGATATGTATAATAAACGTCACTTATAAACGAAAAAGAATTCATTTTACGAACTTGGGGTAATATCGGACATAACGGGTGAGGATTCCGATTTCTTTTGTAACTTTTTCCTCTCATTGTAACTTTGCTTGTCACGAAATACAGCATTTGTACACGGCACGAATTGCATTTGTGAATTAATATCTGGGCCCGTGCGATGTTTGAATCTTGTTTGTCGATCGCCCTTTTTTTTTCGTTTCTGTGAAACTGCTGTGTCCGAACGTGCTATGGCTCTAAAATAGTCTTTGTGTTGTTCACGCGATGGACCTTTCTCTGCAATTAATGAACTCCTGGATTTTTCTTCTTCGTGGATTACTTCCTCCCACATTTCCGTAACCAGAGGATACCAGGGGATTTTCGATTTATGAACTATTCCTTTTCTCGAGCATTGAATACTATGACGATGTTCGCGTTTCCATCTAAATTTTATAAGAATACCTAATTAAAAATTGCATAAAAAACTACAAAAAATGTTTCTGGATTAGGAAATTTTTTAATGAATAATCAGGCATCTAAGAACGTATCGTTAATCCGGTATCGTAAATAAAGATACATACTTTTTATATGTAAGGTTGATATAATTAAGAGAAAAACCGTTGTAACTCTTTTCTTGCTGATTCAAACACAATTGGCACTTACATAATGAGTTACATCAGATTGCTTAAAATTTCTTTGTAATTGTAATGTTTTGTGTGACAATTTCAGATATGTTTTCAACGTACTTCTCGCCTATGAGTTTAAGTTGACGAATACAGTCTGCTATGGTCAATCCTGGCATATTTAGTTCTTCAATGATGTCAGTGAAAGCTTTATTTTTAACATTGCAATTTAGGTATTCCTCGTCATATTGATTCCAAAGGCATCGGTATTTTCGGTATAAACGTAAAAAATGTGTGGTATTTTTATTGTTCCATTTAAACTGCATATCTTGTAATGTGTGCTTTTAAAAATTATGTACAAAAAATTTCGAATTTGATAATTTTGATCGTAGACAGTGCGCGAAAGTAATGACAGCAAACCATAGACTATTTGAATGAAGACGTGAGATGTCATAAATGTAGCATTTCAAAATTACTTTTGTCAATAAGTTCCTAAACTCACTAATTGAAATTTTAATAAAAACGAACAATGTTAATCTATAAATTACATGACCTGAGTATAAATGCAAGATTATGCTTGTCAATCATACAGCTTTAATCCAATGACGATAACATGAATATTGGCATTTACTTCTAACAAATCAACTACTCGATCGGAAAATGAATAGTATCTGCATTCGGATTGCTACAAATTCAACGTTGGACTATCCCGAAAAATATTCAGGATTTATATAACCTTTTTTTTTATATTTATCCCACAGATAAATTTAATATATATTAATAATATATAATAATAAATT
This sequence comes from Trachelus iudaicus, assembly GCA_030142595.1. Taxonomy (NCBI): domain Eukaryota; kingdom Metazoa; phylum Arthropoda; class Insecta; order Hymenoptera; family Cephidae; genus Trachelus; species Trachelus iudaicus. The sequence continues at coordinate 1,239,315 of JARQTH010000318.1, forward strand.
GATATATATATATATATATATATATATTACGTACGATAAAGGATTTTAACTGCTTACAAGGTGCATATTTAATTGAACATGATATTTTTATGAAAATAATTATTAATTTAATATGAATTCCTCATTATATTTTCAAAAATTTGATACATTCGTCGATATATAATTTTATATTCTTTTACGATAATAAATACCGTTTAAATACGTAGAAGCGGATTATCTATTTTTCAAGTGATTGATGATTTAATGTTTTACGTTCAATGCATTAAATACGTATACGATTCCATATATTATGTAATGTTCTCTTAATCACAGCAAAATGTATATGAATTACTGGCTTCTGCTAAAATTGGTGGTAAGCATTCATTAGTTGGTAAACCGCAACTACATATCTTCTTTTCTTTATATTTCATACATCTGATGCAGCTATGACTGCAATCACAATTGCAAACATGTTTGCAATAGGTATCCTTAAAATCTTGCTCGGTTTCGAACAATTTCTTTGCTGACATCACCTTCTGTATCCGCTTTTCCAAATTCATTGCAGACTCTGTAATTGACATTGACATATACGTTTGTTATTATTTAGTTTATTGAATGCTCTATGAGAATAATAGCACGATAGCAAGCTTACCAAAATCTAAATTTTTAAGTTGATTAGCAACACTTTTTCCAAATAATTCATACTTATCATATATTTTATTTCTATTGTTTACGTAAGAGCGAGCATCATCTCTTGTACTTCCCACGCAACACTATAATAGAAATCCTATACGTATACCAATAATTAACTAGAGTATAAGAACCCAAATTTTTTTATATGTAAAAAAAACCTTAGCATTCTGCTTCCTATTAGTAACATCTACATCATTAACGCAATTTCCGATGATCTTATTATCAGTTTGTGCTTCATGTTCAGTTACGCAATTTTCATAAACATCAATCCCATTATTCACGTGTTTCATTTTAGTTTGAGACCATTTTGGATGCTTCTTGTTTGTTGTATATTCTGTACTTTTATCGTGAGCAAGCACTTTTACTTCAGCCTGTTTAAAAACTTTCTTATGTCTAGATGTTGATGTCTTTGTTGATACTGTCTTTCGTTTAATATTAGTTTGCAGACCACGTTCCAAATGTAGACGTTCATTAGACACTTTTGAATATTTCCGTGGCTTCGTCTTGTGTGCATTGTGACGCTGATGATTCTTGTAGGGATTACAAAGTAAGATAGGGTCCATATCATATTTAATAAAGTGATCCGTATTTGTATCATAGCTTCGTAATGATAAGCAACCGCAATCGATTGCAGAATCATTATTTTCATCAACATCGTAATTTTGTATCCATGGATCGTCATCATCTTCATCTTCATCAGTGAGATAGGCCAGAGTCTGTAGAAGTAAATATGTGCAAGGATGATACCATAAAATAAAATGTAATATTATTGTTAAAGGCTTCATTTCTTAGCATAACGAAAACTGACGTTTCTTTACCTGATCAGGATCCTTCAGACAATCGCAATATTGAGTCAAAGGAAAGAATAACTCGTGCAGCATTTCAAACCATCTGATTTTTGGCTTGTAAAATTCCCCATTGTATATACTGATATTGATTTTTGAAAGTTCATGACAATATTGACGGCGCAAAAAAGCAATTCTTTTGACACACTCGCACACAGTTAAATCAGGAACTTTCATGGATTCCACTATCTGCTTGTAACATTTGTATCTATGGAGATGATCTCTAAATTTCGGATGAAATGGACATCTTAGGAGTTCGTAGCGTCCGTAAAGCGTTAAAAACTTTACTGTTAAGTTTTCGTTCCATATAAATGTCATTATAATTGTTACACCTGATAGATTATAATATTAAAAGTAGATGCTACTAACGAACTAGCACTGCTAAGTTAGAAGTATGTCCGTTCTTTTTTGAGACAATTACAATAAAAGTGAATTTACCAGAACATTACAACAATTATAAAACAATTTTTTCATTTGTAGTAAAAGAATAACAAATATCGACCCAGAATTTTATGCCATACAAATGAAGTTTGCAGCTGATCATGCTTGAGCCAATTTTTCTCTGGATGTTTTCAAAGTGAACTTAGAATTAATAGCACGTTGTGATCATGTTAATCACATCCCAACTGGTTTTATCAGAGTTAGGATGTTTTTTGCATTACATGCAGAGATAATTACTACATATATGTAACGAGATCCTGTTACTAATCATATTTTATTTTCAAACACGTGTATAAACATACATTACAAACTGTTTCGAGAATAGAATGATACGAATGCGTACAAATAAATAATCACAGTTAAAATAAGAAATGGCAATAAAAGATGACACCAACTAAAATGTATCTCCTTAATATTTCAATAAAAAATATCATGCAACGAATAAAAGTTGTTATTCGATGATAGTCAGTTTGCAAAATTTTAATACATAATATTGTATACACTATAGTACTATTTATTGTAATATATAATATACTTGACTTGTAAGTGCATTATTCTCACTTTTTATTTGTTATAATGCCACAAGTCAACTTCAACTTTTCATCTATTAATCATTTAATCTAAATACGGCATGCTATTATTTGCTCACAAAAATATTAGGACTCTGAAAATAAGTACAGTAGCATGCATCTGTATAAAATATCATTGTTCACCTTCTTTAAAATGATACTATTTAAGTAAGATACTAATCACTGCCTTGATAATATAACCGGAGTTCGTACAGAAGTAAAATATAAACGCGTATATCTCTAATTAAAGCTGCAAAATGCCTCCCTATAAGATTATATCATACGATCTTTGACCTTAATATATTAACAGTATTACTATACAGAATAACCGCTTTCGTTGGGTAGATATTTTTGGAAATGTTCACTCAGTATGCATACTATGAACTGAAATTAGTTAAGTCTTTCAAACGATCTCCTACAAATGATAAAATATAGATATATATAATGTATTATTTTTATTATCTTCTAAAGTTAGATAAAAAAACTATATTTTTTATTAAATAAATATTACAAAAGAACTTACCTAAAGTCTTTTTTTTTGTATGACTCTTTTTGGTTTGTGCATTCTTGTCAGCCGCTTTAAGATATTCAGCCACTCTTTGATGAAATAATTTCATGTCATCCTTCTCTTTTGGCAATAATCCTTCCATTCTCGAAATATTGTCTTGGACGAACTGATTGAACATCGTCGTCTCCACAAACCACTCAAGAAAATATTTAAAACATTTCGATGAAACGGCATTTATGAAAGATTCTTTCTACAACAAATTTGTAAAACATCATTAGAATTTTATATTTCTAAGCACGTAACAGTATCAATTTTGTTAACATAATGCGAATCAACAATGTTGCAATTGAGAATTAAAATATTTAAAAAGCTAACTGCGCTGTGCGAGCTGCTCAGAAGTATTGCATTATCTACTATAGAAATTAAATTGATATGATAACTTGAGTTGGTGTAACTGTCCTCCTGAATAACCGTGTATACTGAGCTGTACTACCGAAGTACATGTTGTACCTTTGCTTCATACAAATATATTTATTTTTTGTTTTAAATACGTTGATAAACATACCATGAATACTAGCTTTCCATTCTCTTGTGCAACTACATGAGAACCGAAGTGCGAACACGATTCCACAAACACCCTTAAAAATGCTTCAGACACAAGAAAGTTCTTAATTCCTTCACCCGTCTTTGTCGTGTTGGACACCACGTGAAGAGCCGATCTTAAGCCTTTTTGAAATCTGCTTGGTAATATCGATGATTCGTCTCCAACAGCAAATGTTATTTTAGAGGTGTCTAAATCGACTACAATGCCCTGTGAAAACGTAATACCGCCAACATAAATACAAGTAAAGGAAGCAATATAAATATAAACGTTTTAATTTTTATGATTCTTTATCTTGCAAATAGGTTACTTACATTCTCGAAAGTATTAATCTCAATGCCATCACCATTTTTCGATTTCAAAATACCAATGACAAATGGTAGTGGTGCTTGCAAAATTTCTGGAAGTCCAGGAATATCAGGAAGAACGGGTATAAAAGTGTGCGGCCAAGTGAAAGGGTATAGTAAACTCTGTAGTGCTTCCACACAAGATGACAGTTTGCTGAAAAATTCAACGATGTTAATTTTTCTTCAATTCAAGTATAGGATTTTTGCAAAAACTAACCTTAATTTGTTGCACAGTAGAACGACTTTACGCTCTAGTAACAAGCTCCCAAATAGTACGATTAATACCTTGACAGAGAGAGCATCAAACAACTGACTCATGTCTCTTTCCTCTAATCTGTGGTCACCTGATCGTGTTATCAATGTTTCCTTCACATCTAAATCAGTGAATGCATCTATAATTTTATCGATTTCTGATCTTTCTGCCTTCAACAAAACTGAGCTTATGTCAACAGCTGGTGGTGCAGTATTGTAACTCTTTCCATAGGAATTTGTAAACTTTGTTACAACATCATTGTTATTGTTACTTAGCCCATTTTCTCTTGAAGAAGGTACAACAAGTACTTCAGCTTCGTCCCATTTTAATGTGATTCCATGTCCAGGTAAAGGCATGGGACTGTTATAGAGCTCCTCTATGAAACTACGTCTTTGTCTATCTGGGAATCCATGTCTTATATCCAGTTCGTGTAATATTTTGTAATAGAAGCCACTTGCTCTTGTATTTGTGATGAGACAATATGCTAGTGGTAATATTGGACCACCTTCTGGCTTGACACGATAACAATATCCGTAGCGCCGATTACCTTTTTCATCGGTAAGAACTAATGAGTAGGCTTGATTTTGATCTGAGTCTGATGGAGGCCAACCAGAGGCATCTGGGAAACAAAAGTTCTCTATCCATGCTGGCGTATTTACCTATGAAAAATATATATAATATTGTAAAAAGTATGATTTTGATTATGTATTAATGTTATCAATTAAATTATCACATGGCACTTACATAAATGGGATATTTATCTTTGATGTAAGGCTTTCTGGTACTGAGGTTTAATTCTACAAGTAAGCACACTTCAAAGAGTTTGTCTCGTCTATCAGTAACTGAATCTTCTCTCTTCTCCGAATACCTGGAGGATACATTTCGTACATAGTGTTTCCTCTTTTCTGTTAAGCTGCGATGAAGTTCATCCTTTGCAGATCGTGGAATATTTTCTCGTTCCTTAAATAATTTTAGCTTTTCATTGAACGTTAAAAGCTCATCTGTCAGTGAGAGAGTTGATGCAACAGAATCTGTATCTGATGATGTATTTGAATCTGTTGGAGTGTCTGCACCAGCCATTACAGGCTCTCCAAAAGCCTGATCAAGGAGTTGTTCTATCTGAAGAGGCAAAACCAAATAATTATTTCAAGGGCATAGACATACTTTGCTAGGGAACATAAATGAAGGACGAATAAAAAAAAGAATTAGTGCATAAGAAATTGTGCAAAGCAATAAAAAATAGACATTAATAAAATCTTCCCAAGATGATGTGTTAATCGAGTATGAATGAAGAATTGAAAAGAAGAGGACTATTTCAATACACCTTACTACAGATAAGCTTATTAAGATAACCCACATTATATTATTATATATGTGGCATTCTAATGAACGTATAGTTTTTTATGTTTTAAACCTCTGACAATCTAAAGTAATTTATACAAATGATACATCTATAACTAATAAGAATTGTACCTTGCATGCACTACACCATAACTCGATTGGCAAACAACATAAAATGTAGTAAAGCTATATACATGACAAAATATTAACGAGAAAAATATTAATACAAAATCAAGTATTTACATAATTTCAGGAAACGATAATGAACTTTATTATATGTATTTTCAGTCGTGACCTTGTAGAATTTAATGTTTGACATATTTCTTTGTAACTATAGTTGTGCATTAAATTTGAATTTATGCATACCGATATTCCACTGAGTCAAACGTTGCTATAAAAGCTTGAATAATTACTGTGACGTCACATAATATCTCTACCGTAGCAATAGATCGCACGACAGTCATCGGACAGGAAAACTGAATAAATTTCTACATTGTCGTACAACACAGTCACCACATACGAATAGCATATTTGTAAATTTCTAAAGAAGTTATAGCACATGAGAGATCCAAGAGGAAGATCATGCGATGAGTATTTTACCAAAAGAACTACTGAACCAATACGTGGGACTTTCCTGAGCGGCCATGTGAGTCACACGTTACGGTATCACAGACAGTTTCCTGTTTGCGGTACCTTTTTTTCGATAGAATATAGACCGATTTAATGGAATATCGTTTTAGATGTAATAAATTGTAAATTTTGTATTAGCTTATTGCCGTTGCCGCAGATATTTATTATAAACGTAGCATTTTTTATTAATAGTATTTGAATTTTATTTTTAATACTAAACAATGTCATGTTACGTTACATATTTCTAATATAAATTCTCACTACGTTTCTCGTATTATTTATTATTTATTTAAAGCTTTATACTTCTAACTTTTGATTAATTGACTGTACTACTAACTATTGATACAAATTAATGAAATTCCAATAAAACCGAAAATGTTTGGTTTTGCAATGAATATTTTATCTGTGCTTGGTAGACATTTGCAACGAAATACCTACTACGTATTAAATAAAACAAATATTTTACGTTTAACCAAGAGAAAATTTCCAAGAGATATGGACAAATTAATCTTGCTAGATATAATTGACCCTTAGCTACTCAACATTACTTAAACTTTAACACTCGCATGGATACCTAAAAAAAACCAGATCTTTCATTTTTCACGCCATTAGCATGATTATTTTTCGGTATTTATTTATTATTTAACAAATTAAGTCTCCTAGGCCGTATATATAAACAACATTTCCCAATACAAAATAATACTTTTGCATTAATCATCAACATGTTGCATTAACAAAAGCAGGTTTTCACAGTCCCCACGTGAGTCTAGTGTTATGAAAGCTGACGCGACTGCTGACGGGTAAAGAGATAAAAACGAAAACGTTATTATTTATATCATGCCATTGTTCATTTTATCTTTATATCTTCATTATGCACTATTTACAGTCGCGGTAACAATGATATAAGTACGTACAGAATTCACGATACAAATTTGTCAACCGTTAAAAATGATTTGACTGGAATAAACGCAATATGTATAACCTCAACTAAAATTGATCTAAGTTTCGTTAAGCTTAAAGATGAAACTCTTAAAATTTCTTCAAAAATTTAACGAACTAATCAAAGTACATTTATAATTTTGTTAAATAAAAAAATACATTTTTCATATTCTCAAAAAAGAAACTATTGCTACTCATGGTAAAGAAGCTGCAGAAAAAGAAAAACAATAAGGCAAAAGGATAGTAATACAAAGAATAGCCAACAGGAACAATAAACTACTGCAAAAAGTCAGTAACAGGTACCTTTTATACGAAATCGATAATAAAGTAAGGCAAGAATTTAATTTTTTTTGAGGAAACAAGAAAACAAAAAAAAGCGAAATGCTTTCACCACTAATGCATCGATCTCATAAAGATACAATATAAAGAGCTTTATTTAATATCCAAACACCAGAACCATCGTGCGAGTCATCAATAGACTCTATAGAAGAATATAAGTTTTTATCTACATAAGTCGATGCTTCGGATTGAGTAAAAACGTGGACATTAAAAAATCACCTTGGTCTTATCAAACTTCGTTGGAGACGATTCCATCAGGTCGATAAATCTTGGGAGTAACGTTTTAGTATCGGTCATTTTTGGTTGATATTTCGAACTGCCAATTTCATTTTCTATCTCACTATTCTTGCGCGCCAGAAGCAACGATGGAATTGGGGTATACTAGGAAAAATGCAACAACCATTTTAATTGACAATTACTTTTACTAATTCATCTTCCGCAATATGATCACCCGTGACTTCATTGTTAAATATTTGGGTCCTGATACCGTTGATAATAAATCTTTTCAGTCATGAACAATGTAAAACACTCGAACTTTACAATGTAAATTACATTTATCGCGATCTTCAACTATCACATTCATAGAGATGGAATATTTAAAAGCAATAATTGAAAAAAAAATAGAAAATCGTAACCAATTTGTCGAATCATTGCACACGGCAATAAATTAGATTTCGAAAAGTTATTTATTTCTTAGTTATTCCTTTTAAAACTTCTTTATCACTAAAATCAAGCGAGATTCGCAGAAAATTATAAAGTAGTCATAGATATATGAAATTGAATTGATTGGTAATGTACGTTCTCAATTGTATGCACGTTTGCGTTTATATAATTATACCAAAAAAATACGCTCTAATGCCATAGCCTTCCTCACAATCCATTCCTTCATACCTATGGCCGACTTAACATGCGACTCAACTAAAACCTGTATAGCTAACCAGAGAATATTGAATTTACAAAAACCAAAGGACTTGAGCATCTGTATTTTTGCATAAGCACAAACTTACGTAAATTGAGAAAAACTTTCGAATTCCATGAATTTTTCTCCGGCCGATCCTGCGTGTACGTGACTTATTGTTAGCTTAAGAGCAGAATTAGCTGTATTTCCCAGTCACAATTATCAGAACCACGACTTTGATAAAAATTATTGAACATCGCAAAACGCTTTATGTACGCTCTTTACTTTAATTTTAAATCTTTAAGAAAGTTTCTTATATTATTTTTATAGCACCATTTTAATTTTTGATAGATTTTTAGATATCATTGGTAAAAAAAAACAGATATTTTGTTCTCATATTTTATATTCTCTCATATAGGAAAATATGAGTGCATATATTCCCTGCTCTATCTCAGTAAGGAAAATATACTGTAAAAAAAACTGTATACAATGCAGTTAAAACATTCTCAAGTATTATTTTTTTAATAGTAGAATTAGATGTAAATTCCAAGAAGTTCTAATTTATCATCAAATTCACGATGAATTCAAGTTTTAAGAAATTAAGTTTTGTATAAAAATAAAAGCAGCGTATGTCTGTCTGATTTCACGAAAGAAACATTGAAATCTTTTTAAATACCGCTATCATCTCAAACAGACTCTTCGTTGTCAGCACAGATAACATTCACTACATGTGAGAATTTCATTATAAGTTAAAATGCAAATATGATTCACAAATCGAACAGTAACAGCATAGATTTGTAATTCCTCTACATAATTCTCAATCGCATTGATATCTTTCTTTTTGTTCATTAATAAATATTAATCGCGATCATATCAAAACCTTGCATTTTCTACAGACAAAACAAAAAGAAATCACATTAAATGTGCGTATATATACACGATATTTTACACCGGAAGATATGTCGTTTTTCTGCAACTAAGCGCACGCAAATGCGTTACAAAAAAGTGTGTGACGCTATACAAAATTTAAGATACACCAGCGCCATTGTTAGAGTCGAAAAAATGTTCATCATAGAATGTCACTGATTTAAAAAATGTCGCGTTTTGAGAAGATGGTCTTTAAGCATGTTTTACTGAAAGAGCTAACATCGAACTGCTTTCCAGTGGAATAGCTTTCCATGGATCAATAAGGCAAAGTAAAGTTGGCCTTCTACAGTCTGCTCTTTGCTAAAAATAGTATACGTGGAATATACGCTGGTTTCTGCCCATACTTCAATCCCACACTTTCCTCTTAAAATTCACCTTCAATTTTCATGGTCCGGAAAAATCCGAAATTTTGTTATCATTCAAACTATTATTGGACGACTTAATCAATTTTGTTTTTCTTCGATGATAAGAAAATCTTGGATTGTTGGATTATAATTATGAATCAGAATGATAACTTTCTAAAGAGTAATGAACTGAAGTGGTTTATGAAATAAAAATAGCATGTCTTTCATTAAAATTGATTACAGTGAAGGAACAATAATTTGAGCATGCATACTGTAGTTTGAAATTTATGAGCGACGATGAATAATCCAACGATTTCTCACGTTAGGCTAATTGATGGTTTTATTATATTTTATGGTGTATTTAGTTAGAGTACTCTATCTAGAATGCTAACGGTAAGCTAAGTTTTGAGAGCGAAGTATAATATACAAATTATACAATAATAAGGCAGATGTTTTAACGGTATAGTAAGAAAAAGATAACCTCGAAAATATTATATATTTCACTTCTGTTTAATAGTACCATCTGATTTTTCATAATATTTCAAATTTCAAATTTGTAGTATATGTTAGAAAATGATGTTCATCTTAGAAGAAACATAGGACCTATTCGTTCTTGCGGTTTTAAGAGCTTTGGAGCATTATAGATGTATTCAAAAATGAGCTGACAGCGCTGAGAGCATCGTTGTCTTTCTTTATTGAATGCATTCGACCAAGAGACACAACAATGTTCTCAGCATTCCATTGTTATTATGTGATTTTTAATTTTCTTGTCGCGTATAAAGTTGTTTTAAAATAAAGAAATTCAAAAATTGCATGATAAAAGAAATAACATTAATTAAAGCCATTTAGTATAAATATCAAATACGCGAGTTTACGTATATGTAACAACTTATGTTTACTTTATGCAGTAAATATACAAAATTATATTGTATAAGCATACCATAATATAATGTATATTACATGCAGCATTCCAGTTTCATAATATACGTATATATTTTTATTATACGTATATGATGCGTTTGGCATATAGCTCCATATACGATAAAATAATATATAATATATAATGAACCCTGTTCAAAAGGAAAAATGTACTATTTTTTCCCTTACCATGTAATGTAATTCAGTTTCCTTCTTGTTGTACGTCCTTAATTCTCCTGTCTGTTCGTTTCTTAATAAGAAATCGTGATTTTTGTGCAATAATTTTCCATATCCTGTAATATCGATACCAGAGCTGTTATCGAAAGAAAACGGTTCAGCATACACGTGTTCCTCATGTTTAAATGTCGTGGGCTGGTGTTTAGTCACATCAGTAAACGTTGTTAATTCAGTAGATAATCTCTTTGAAGCAGGACTTGCCAATAACGTGTCATAAATTTCGTCGTTACTAGAGTGCAAATAAAAAGTCGAATTTTTTTGTAAACCTCCGGGTTTCGCATAAAAATTGCCAGACCTTTCCAAGGAAGTTGATTTTCCGTCTGCCAAGTACGTTTTAAAATCAGGATTTTTTATCTGCTCGTACACGGTTGAACTAGCACAATTTAATGAAGGCAAACAATCAAAAGTGAAATTCCTCCTACATGGAGAATCTGGAATTTTAGGTAAAGAACCCAACACTCTTGTATTTTGTACCTCTCGATCAGATGTGAATATTCTTTTTTCTGAATCATCTTTACCGCAAAATATATCGCTTTCAATATCGCATTCGAAATCAGTTTGCAACTTGGATCTAACATCAGTTAATTTTTCTTTTCGTGGTACAATGACCTTTGATCCAAGAGCTTTTTGATGTTGAATTAAAACACTTTCTAGTTTTTCTAACATTTTCTTGGAATCGCGACTTGCTCGTAATTTGGTGCTGTTTTCAGACATTGGTGTGGAACTTTGAAGTTTTCTTGATGACTGAAAAATAATTTTATTCTGGTCCAAAGACATTGTATCATTACAAATTGTAGCTGGTGAGGAACTTGGATCATTACTTCTTACTTCTGAACTTCTATCAGCTTTTGGTTGGTGGTCATCATTCAATTTTCGTTTTTCCACAACTGGAGTTCTGTTCTCTAATGAATGAGTTTCCAGAATCATATTGTCAAATTTACATTTATTTATGCACGTCGGACTTGTTTTAGATACATCTGTGATAAAGGGCACAAGGTTCTCATTATCAATATTCTTGTTTTCAATTGCCAATTGCTTTTGCAATTGCTGGGAGGAGTTTCTTTTACCGTGTAAAAAACTAGTTGTATACCAATCAGCATCTTTCAAGGACGAATCTGTTGTAGATTCATCACCGTTATTGATTTTTATGCTATGTAGAAAGCTATTAATAACGTGTTTGGCATCACTGGATAATTCAGTAGAAGTATTTCCAAATGAAGAGACTATCGTATGATCCTGTAATTTTTCTTGTGGCTTACTAGTTTCATTGTAATTATCAAACATGGAATGATCAAGATCAATCGGACTGTGAGCAAAAGTTCGCGGCGGTTTCTTTGGTGGAGGACCTTTAGGTAACGGTGCTTTTAATGCCGCCTTCAAAGTATCTGTCAATTTCACACCAAACCTCTCTTCTGAATTAGTATTTGATAATGGTTCCGTTTCTGTTTCTTTAACTAAATGTGGCTCGATATTCAAACTTTCGTGTTTCTGTTTTATTTGTAACGTTTTTTGCATTACATTTTCAGGTGTATTGATTTCATTCGATTTCACTCTACATAATTTAATCTTCTTTGAAGATTCATTATTCAGTGCACCCAATTTATCAAATTTTCGTCTGGACAGGTCTTCTCTGATATCTAAAATATTGCTTCTTGTATCCTCTAATACGGATTTTATTTTGGGTTTTATAACCCTTGTATATTCCACTCCGTTCTTTAGGAACTTATTAGGTTGTAAATAGTTTTGTTTTTTATCATCGACAGAACTTTGCTTTGTACGAGATTCACACATTCCAGCTTTCCTATAGACATTATCCAATTCATATTGAGTGCAATAATTTGGAGAAATATTTGTATGTCTTGATATAACAGTTGTGCGAACAGAGTCTTTACATGGTGTTGACTTTTTGGACAATATTTGGAGTATTTTTTTATTCATGTCATCCTCAGACCACATCTCATTTAAATTGTTAATATCCTTAGGTATTTGTTTATGTTCGGAAAGAGTTTCCTGCCTAATATCGGATGTCCATTTTATATCACTAATCTCCTGAGTTTCATTATAATCAACAGTATCAATGCTAGCATCAACAGATTCGTATTTACTAGTTGCTGCATTTCTCACTTTCTTCTTTACATTTCCAATTTTTCCATATTCAGGTTTCTCTTCAAAAAGTTTAACATTCTTGTCAACAATAGATACCAATCTTTCTTTTGTAGGAGAATTCAGATTTTTTGTCCTTGCTAACTTATCACCCCTAAAGGCTGGTGTACGTTTTATATTTCTACTGGGGTTAGACAATTGTCTTGAAACATTAAGTTTCAAATTCTTTTTTGTCTTAATGGGTGAAGCACTCAAAGTTCTGCGCAGCTGCTCTTTCTTGTCGTCATGTGTAGATTTAAGATTATCTTCCAGCTTCTTTTCAGGGCTTTGCTCAAACCTCTGTTTTATTATATTTACTCTATTGGTATTTTCTCGTTGAATGTAAGACATCCTGAGTCTAAATACAGATTATGAGATCGTAAAACGTCTGAACATTAAAATTATTTGATTTATCTTCAATCAATTGTAGAAAGCATTAATTCAATGCTATAAAAACACCAAATATTTTTAATTTATTATAGGAGTTAACTATGTTGAATGAGAATCGAATGCAACTACAGTTTTTGCAACATTTTTCCTAAAGACGTAAGTACACGGTAATCAACTTTTAACCTAATAAATCAAATTTTCTATTGTTCTTCTTAAATGCTTTCCGTCGTGAAAGTTACTATGCCACGTTAAGACGATTTTTACATTTCTGAAAATAGTTCATTTTATAATAATAATGTAAATTCATTAAGATTCAAATTTACTTGCATGGTCTATCGTTTAATTTTATAGCTAAACGACACCTGTTGCACTTCTACCGACACATTTCAGGTTATGTTTGTATTCTACTACGTTGTTATCGCATCGTAAAAACTGCGAATTTTATAGTTTGTTTCGCTCAACATTTACGCAGCAATGACTTTACACTTGCAAATATGTACTTCAAGATCTACGAATGCGATTTCCATTGCAAAAATGACCACTTTCCCTCGTTTTTCTTGCAACCTGTTGACTTACAGATACACTGTTCAAATATATTTTTTCGCTTTACCGTCTGACAAATGGTTATGCCAATTAAGGGATAATATTGATGACACGTGTCTTATAATTCGTATGAATCATTCACAACAAATTCTTCATTTTATATCAAGTCACAATAGACCATTCACTGCATGAATAAACTTGTTTACGTTTTATATATCTAATTATGTAATAGTATTTTTTTTCCGAATTTCACTGTCCACACATAAGCTCTTACACGACGATCACCTTAATGCTGGTCTAAATTACCATAATTATTACAACCTTTGAAATTAAAGCAAGTAAGTATATGGCAAGCTTAGATCATTAAGAAATTACACGTTTGCTAGCTCAAGGACGACTGCACTCGTCAAATGAAATTTAATTCACAGGATGATAACCAAGGCGTTGCTTATTGCAGTGTTCGCGCTACTGGTTAAGACTCACAACGTAAATTCGATTAAAAAGGTCGTGACCGTTGAGCGATAATGCTGAATAGTTAAAGAAGCATGTGTATAAGTGTAACGAACGGTGAATACAGTACGTTAATTGAATTTGCGATATCAATACTAACGCTCATAAAATCTTGAAGCTCCGACACAATCGACGGTTCGTTAGTAGTTCACACAGCTCGACGCCCATGGGTGCTTGAAATCCTGTTACAATTCGTTATAGGAGGGACGTCACTGACATGAGAACAAGTGTTCAGATGATCAATCTTACATCATCTAGATAAGTTATTCGATCTATTCTCATACTGATTGTATTGCCTTAATCTTCAGATAAAAAGTAACGTAACACTAAAACTCAACAATATGGAATAATTTAAATTGTAATAAAAAAAAGAGGTATTTTAGATAAGATCGAACAAGTTTATATATGAATTATATTTGATTATATATAGAATATATCTGTCCATCATACAATATGATATTTTATTTGATCATATATGACTATACATGGTATCACATGTGCTACGATATGAAACCACACAGATCGAGACGCAGATAGTCAAGCGTACAGTACGAAACTAAATCATAGCAACTTACGGCATGCCTTTCCCAGTGCAGAATAATTTTGTATTGGTTATTAATATATTGCATTACCTCTTAATTGCATAGATTATCAAAAATAATACCAATCGTTTTGAAGTCATTGCTTGTACCTGAATGATATCATCCCGTTTTTGGACTTACTTAATTACTTCCTTCTTAATTCATGCATTTAAGGGTTAACAAAATGGGGTCGTACGACCCTCACGTGAGTACTAGTGTTATGAAAGTTGACGAACTTATTCAAAGGTTAAATTGATTTTTTGTTTCTACTAGTCAATATTGAAAACAGTTTTTACATATTTCACAATCTATTGGACATATTATTATGAGATTAGTTAAACGCTTAAATGATATTGTACTAGAATAATTATTACACGTTTCAAAAAGAGTTATGTTTTTATTTGCAATCTCTTGACATTGTTTTTTGATATTGATATTTTTAGATATTTTTACAATAGTTTTGTTATATCTGCAGCACATAGGTACATAGAGATAAAACAATGAAAGCACGTTGTAAATTTTATAATTCGCCACTAAATGACTTCAAGGAGTAAACTGTCGAAGTATTATTTTTTGTATTCTTTTTCAAATAGATGTTACATGATGGTCCTACAGTTTGGTATCAAAGTATTTAACAAAATATTAATTACTTCTTAACTAAAACAGTGAAAAACAATATATTACGAAAATAGACGTGGACATGGATACGAGAAGATACGAAGTCTTTTTTGTTTAAATTCATTTCTCCCAATTTGTGTAATAATGAAGATCTCATTCTCAATTATTCTAAAAAAAATCTTCTCTTAACCATACCGAACAAGAGTCTCAACTGCACGAATTCCCAAATTGCACATGATTCATTAAGAAATATGTTTTGTAATTCGTTTTCAAGTTTGATTTTATATATTGTGCATAATAATTTAATTTATATATTATGTATACAATCGGTTCTCGATAAAAAATATTATTCCACATATTGCCATTTTATAATTTTTTACGAATAAAGTATCTAAATTCTACATCTCTGTCATGGTTCAGTGTAGCACATACAATCCTTTTGTAATTTCGATATTTTACAATATAAGTCTCTCGCGTGTTCTCAAAATAAATATGGCTACTAATTAAACAATTTCTTCATTCAGTAATGATCCTATCGACAAATAACTGACATTATATGATGGATATCGATTGGCTTAGAGATTCTCATGTTCTTTTACGACAGATGGATAATTAAAAACTATGAAAATACGGTAATCAAGTTTTATAATATTTGGACGGAATGTTCTTTCCAGCAAACACAGAGTAACAGTTTCATGTCGATAATGTCGAAATTTCATATTGAAGGATGTAATAACTATAAAAGATCGGATATACGTGATTATTATATTATTGAATAGGAAATTAGTATGGCATTGCCGTATATGTAACTATTACTTTGTGCTTACTACTGAAATCAGTACTGAAAGATAAGTACGGCACCACGTGAATTTTGTGTGGTTGTTGTATGATACAAATCTGAAACGGATAATTAATAGTATCAGTTCCACGTACGTTTTACAGTATTGTTAATGTCTTCATTCTTTACCGCAATACAAAATACTGGCTTATTTATACACAAGTTTCATGCGTTCTTAAAAGATTAATTGAATAATCTGAATATAATTGAGCAATGCAATGTATTATTTGTCAGTTATGCTGAATCGTATGTATATACATACAAAGTATTCCATCCTTGATACTTATTCTAATTTTTAATGATACAACAAAAGTACACTTTCATTCATAGACACTGAATTTTAACAATTTAAATATCATAAGGTATGTAGAAATTGTATAACAAGTATACGCATTTAAAAAACTTACTTTTATAGTTTTTAGATAGAAACTATTTATGTTATTGTCAAGATTTATTAATATTCATTCATTTTTTTATAAATATATGCGATACGGCTTTATACATAGATTAATAACGAAATCTATAATTGGCCTGCCAATAATTTACATATGTGAAAGATGTATAAAGTCGTATTTAAATTTGGAATCAGTTAAAAATTAGAACACAGGATGGAATGCACTATCTACGATGCCCATTTCTTGAGCACTAAGGCAGCCTTTAGTTTATATTAGTTTATATTAAACTTGAGCATATTTGATACATAACTTCTAAACTCATTGGAATTATTTTAGTAAGACAGTCTGTATGTAATTGATATATCCTCATAACTAGGATGATAAGAGAATGTGATGCATTAAAACGATATATGTATAAGAATTCTTATTAATGTTCTGGCTAGTTGAAAACCGTGAGAGTACTAATTTTGCCTGACAAAATTTTGCCTTTTATGTACTTTATTGTACTTGTAATTAGCGGCCCAACTACTACAAAGTGATATTACCTTTTCCACTGGGAATTCTATAGTTTTAAAAACGTGTACAAAATCTTTTACTGAATGTAAATAAATTAGACATGCCCGTGTCTCCTATGCGTCGATATTCTGATATGTAGAATATTTATCTATGGATAGTAGTAAGTGTCCACAATATCCAGGTTCATGCCGTAACCATATCCGGTAAGTGTCCAGTCTATTTACCTCTTCAGTGAACGATAAAGTCAAACTAGCTTACCGACAGACTCCTGGGGATTGAGTCTCTTCAATTGCCGCTACGGGGATCAACTGTTCCAAATAATTGCAGTTACTATAGTTAAATAATAAAATACATAGTGCCAAAACAACGGATCGTAAATTTGCATAAAATTGCACAGTGATGTTGAATGAAATTCTCAATAATTCGAGTTTCGGTAAAGATTGGCGTAAATACATTGAAGAACTTTTATATTTTACGTATTTTGTTAATTTCTAGGTAAGGTTACGTGTAAAGAAAACTTATACGATACATTATACGTGAATTAGGTGTTTAAATTATACTTGAATATGTGAATTGGAACAGAAGTCGCGTGATGTTTGAATTTTGTAATTACTTTCTCTTCCTGTAAAAGGTAGTCCGTAACCTTTCTCTAATGGTGGTTACGGAACCCAAAAATCGAGTAAAAAACTCCAAGCAAATCAAAGTACACGTTCTGAGATTCGGCTTAATTCAAGTACTAAACTCGATCGGATAAACAATACCAGAAACAATATTAGTGTAATATATATGTATATATCTTTAAAGATCCCAACAATGATTCACACGTATAAACGGTTTTACTAACGTGTTTTGTCTTGCGTCGAGGATCAACATGTTTTTATCTTACAATACTGCAGAAATGGAGTACCCGCTTTATGTATTTGATAATTTGGACATATTTTGATCTGATTCAAGTACTTGTCCTTAGTACCGTCTTATTATACTTCAACCATTTCCTTGTTTCCCTCCATATCGTTATTTAATAAAACGTAAGAGTCTCTAACCACGAGCAGCCTGTGCTGCGTGCCTATAATAGAGGAACCTCTTCTAATTGTTCTCTTGCTCATTTCAACTGCTTCGTGCATAAATATCACTTCGTTGTAAGTCTTTCCGACAGCGGCGATTATTGCTACAAATCCGACTAGAATTAAACCGTAAGTGATACAAGGCACTGCCACGTCGGCGAATGTTGTTGAAAGATAAACCCATCTTCTAATAGGCGGTGTCAACTCCTCAATTCCTTCCTCCAGCCACATTATTGGAAAAACAATATCCGGGAAGTTGGCAACTACTCCAATATTTGCTTGACGCTCCACCTTCAAATTTAGTTGAACCCGCACTTTGCCTTCTACAGGTACTCCCAATTTCTAAAATATTAATTCAATAGAATTTAATCCCGTGAATATTTCAGGTTACGGCTTAAAAATGTATTGAGTAATTTTGTGAAGTTATATAATTTGTCTCACATGTTTTCACTCACCGGTTGTATTTTGAAGTACGTTTCGTGTAATTTTGGCACTGGCTTCAAGCCACTCACTGCTTCCAAGAGGCGAGGATCTGCTTTGTAAAAATGCGGGAACGATATGTAGACTGGAGCACCTGGAAATATTTTAATGTCAAAATAATTTATTTCATCACAAGCAGTTTACAGTATTGAGTTTTTAAACCTATAAGGTCACTGCTTAATAAGTAAGTTTATGAATTTTGTGTATAAGAATGTTGACGAAGACAATTGATTGTCTACTTTTTTTGTTAAACACGTGATTATCTGATTCTTTGCGATCAGTTGTGTGGTAACTTAAAACACGGTAGACCCGATGAATGAACTAGTTCGCCAATTTTATTTTATTTTTTAAAGCGTTATTACTGAAGCGGTGCCAAATAAAAAAAAAAGCGTGCAAAAGACTATTTAAAATAAAAAAAACCATCAAATGCAACGGCAGAATATATTAAAATTTTTATTCAAATCAATATATACTCTGAAGTGCCGGCGAAAATATAGTTGCTGTATGTTGCATTAAATTCTTTGTCGGTAAAAGATAATTAATTAAATTGGCATAATAATATACACATAATTCAAGTATAGATTGCAGAAATTGTATTATATATGACATTCTGGTCGAATGAAATTATCCTCTACAAATTCGTACATGTAAGTGTCTGATTTACATATCAACAAGCTAACTCGTGTCTATTTGCTTTTCTCGAGAAAATAAAATCTTTTATAATACGACAAAACTGAAATACAGATACTTACTGTATTGGCAAGGACTTATATCCTGTAATCCTTTCAGCGGACAATCTTTCGGATTATCCGGACAAAAGCATTCGTTATCAGGCGTCGTTGCCGATGGAGGATCGAATATAGTATCCGCTGGAGTGTACAAGTCGGCCTTTATTCCAGTTTTTTCCGAAGGTCCACGATATTGCAGTGGCAATACACGACAAAGATCCTTATCCCATATATGAATGATGTCTTCCCCTGTTGTATCCCGGGGCGGGAAAAACGAACCTATGCAACCAGTTATTTACTCATAAAGACATGTATATCGAAATACTAGTTTCGTGTTCAGCCAGCTCGTACACGAGCCGATATATTACGCAACATTGTGAACGAAAAGATATATAACAAAGGCCAATACGAATACATGACTAGAACGATGTATATATGCTATATATACTAATTAAAGGTCAAAGATATTTGGCTTATGGTGTTACGTAAAATTAAAGTTTTGAAAATATTGTTGATATGCATTACGTAATATCTTTATTCACTCGTTACAACATGATATCAACATGAGATATCTGAAGTAGCGCAGGTACGTGCTGCAACGAATAATTTAAGTCAATTTCATGACTTACGGCATAATTTGTCGCTACGTATGAATGCTAGTGATCAATGAAACAATAGACGGTAGACCTGTTAGATCACGAGCTGGAAATTACTTAAACGGGCTGCTGAGATGATTGAATCGTTACGCAAGTTTCCTTTTTTTTTTAATACATCCATGCAGCGCTTGTAAGGGAAAAATATAGCAAGTTGTAATTGTTACCTTCTGAAGCACGGATGGAATTGCAAGGAGCGTCTGGCCAATATGGCAATCGATCTAGACCATTGAGCCTGTTTATGAGTCCAAAATCTTTCAGGCCTGTGTGACCCGTATAAATGGTTGATACCTCATTCAAGGTGCCATTTCTCTGTAAAAGATCATTTTCTATCGTTAGTTAACCTTTTTGATTACAAATTGCGTAAAATTAATATTTGGTTTTCGATGCATAACATTGATTCATGGATACTTTAATTAACTGTGGTTATAGCCTTAATAATAGTCATATAAAATTTGTATCACCACATACCCCAAGGAGAAGACCCATTTGACTCATAGGTCTTCGTGTTTTTGGAAAAAATCGATGCGCCAGGCTCACCAGTGGATCGTCGTAGCCAAAAACAAGTTCTTGAGCGGTGATTGGAACGAATGGTTTCATGTCCATTCCACTTAGGAATATTGAAAGACCCGCAGTTAATAATCCTGGAAGACTTTTGCTTTGTGTTGATAAAGTCTATAAAACATCAGACAAACGTAATATTGTATTAGACAACTTTTATGTGATAATGTTCTTTATATATCAGTCAGGAAGAAAATAGAAATAGTTATGTTATTATTCAACTGTAGTCATGGTTGTTATGTAATGCTAATGATGATGCATCTCTAGAATATATATTTCGCCATTGTATTTAGTATTTTTCGAGGGATCGATCATGGTGAATGTTAGCAAATACTTCGCCTGTTTTATTGACGCATTGGCATTTGGAATGACAAGAAAATGTAAAGCGGTTCCAAATTTTAGTAGCGTGTTATGGTACGCTCTGTTCGATTCTGCAGAATTTGTTGCTAATTTCATGGTTGATGAACCGTGACAAATGCCTTAATTTTATTATTGTATCTCAATCGATTAAAAACATTATGATTATGAGAGTGAACTAATGGATTATATACAAATATAAATATGTAAAATCAAGTATATAGCACCTTTAATCTTTACGAGGATTTGCTTGTGTTATTATTTCGAAAAATACGTGATACAATTTTACCAAATCTATGCTACTCAGATATCAAATAAGTATGTATTACATATAATGAATTATTAGTATGTTGTGACGATATTTTTCTCAATATCACAATTTACAAGTAACGACCCAATAAGCACAAAATGTCAGTGTCATATTCACATGACGTGTATATTTCGGAATAATTATATAAATTAAATATATTTCGTATCTTATTCACGCATATTTATAAGTATCGGTCAAAAGAAGCGCGTAGGATCAAAAAATATTTTCAACGAAGCATCCAACATTAATTCGGGCGAATGAAAAGAATCTCTTGCATAATTGTAGCGTAGTAAAATTGAATTTGTGTATTCTAATGAAGCATTTTATTAGGTAATAAATTTGATATTAACATTTCGAGATGTCAGACAATAATAATAATATTCATCATCGGCAATCCGTGAAAAAATTAACCTTGAAATTATATCACTTTCGGTTGATTTTACTGAATTAATCCTATTTTACTTGGTGCTCTCATAGTTAACAGCGTAATAAGTTCTGTAGAATGTTAGACCGACGTAACTGTCCGATCTTCCCTAAAGACGAAGGCTATGGCATTCAAAGATTTTTTGCACGTGCGGTTGATTAAAAATACTTAATACGAGTGGTCTTCCTAGATAATATTACTACGGCTGATTTTTGAACGAAAAACGAAAGTACACAAGGAATTTGGTTGACTTACGAGCAGAGGTATATTGGGTACCAAAACCCGCAGACTTCCATCTTTCGACATTTCTGGCACGAAGTTGAGGATTTTTTTGTGCTGATAAGTTACCGTTCCATTGTCGTGAAAAGCAATGTTCACTTTCTCCATATCTTCCCTGAAACAATTTGCAAAGAAAAAGTTATTCGTAATCAATAACAAATAAAGTTTGCATTCAGCACTTAAATCGTAGAAAGGTGATATTTCATTAATTATCTGACTTTGTGAGTTATTTAGACAATATTGTAACCCAAAAGTATTATAGTATATATAATTCGGCAATTATACTTAGCGACAATACTACCATAATGAAGAATCCATATGTCAACTGGGATAGGTTAGTGTAATATGCTAAATAAACTTCATACGTATGAACATTTAAAGTTCAGCAATTTAATTTCTCTTTCGTATTATTCCCAAGGCAATTATATTCGTGAATGCTATACGTTAAAAATCGGCCAGTTGGCTACCCTATTTTCGAAAGTTAAATGGTTCTCTGGGATTTCATCGAGTAGCACGAAAATGAAATGTCATTAGCATTACTGATCTCGTGAGATCCAGGTGAAACTTTTCAGTCTGGATGGGCAAGTTGTGAAATGAATGTGTTACGAGATTAAAGTAAATCAAAAAGTCCGATCGTGCGTATAGGCTTCAGTCTTGTTCCTTCATGGCCAATTTTTTTTAAACTTTTTGTTTAACGCACAGAATCACTGACTAATTAGGTACTGCGCAATCATTATCGTAACTACTCCTAATTATCATTGAATAAGGTAAGTTTCAAGAATGCGAAGGTGTCTCTCTCTCTTTCTTTATCTCTTCTCTCTTTAAGTTTTGCTGTTCCTATTAGAAAATAAAACTAGTTTGAATACAATCAAGAATCAATGTTTTCTGGTGGTTTTCCAGGCAGTATTGCGCACGAATACTTAAATAACAAGTCTGACGACGCTCTAGGCTTTTGCATTTAAAGTGCATACAGGTGATGCCCCATGTAATTTATCACTAAGCGATGACCTAGTCTCATGACAGACTAATATAAATGTTCACGATGTCGCTAAGATCGTTCCATTGTTGTACAATACACTCTATTTTGGAATAAATGGTTGCGGTAACAGCAATTGTAATAAACTGTATACCTTTACGAAAAAAATTATTATCGATTTATACATTCATTTTTTAAGTGAATCACACGAACCGATACATCGATTTTGAATAAAAAAGAATTACAATAACAAATGCTTTGATTGCTGTGAATTTCCTAAATCAGGTTAAAGAGATAACCGACAAGTCCAATATAATGGTAGTTATGGGCACTCGATATCGATCGGTTGAAATACTGCAATTGGCTACTGTTTAATAAACCATTAATTTTATCGTGGAAATCTACGCTTGTTATCCATTTATAGGATCCTACCATTAAAATGAGTTGGTGTAGTCAATGAATGAAGTTGCTCAAACACATTGGAATTGTTCATGATTGAAATTCTTGTATCAGAAGCATTAAGTGGCTAATAAAAGGTGTTGCATGCATTGCAAGATGAATTAGTAGGTCATACTAAAGACTATGGAAAATGAGGTCGTTGGTACTTCCTTCTATAAGCCTATGCCAATAGTCAAACTCTGTTAACCTTGCTGGTGAGCATCTGTTCTCGATAATAGAAACCTGGTAATGTGATAGCAGGAAAACTTTCAGTTATAGATTCTTCGCTTCTAATTTTTTTGCCTTTCTTTTTATGTGGCAATTCAGAGCGCTGGAACGGACGAAGCATGAACTCGAGAAAATGCTCGTTCTTCGTCTCTACATTTTACGGCCACCGTCTTCGGTACTGAAGGAAAAATACAATTTTGTGCGTGTTCACGCATCTTTACGTACTTTATGAATGTCAGTCATTATGTACTGTAAAACGTTTATATGACGGTTGCTTATGGTTTCTTGGTGGTTGGTAGCAATTTCAATGGGAATCATTGACCACAACTTAAAAACGAGTAACTGTTATCGAAGGAAGTGAATTCTTTTGTTACTTTCTCAAATATTCTACACTGGCACCTTACTCAGCTCTATGGTTTCAGTCATTCAAATCTTCTATTAACACTCAGTCGAAATTGATGATATTGTTTCCTTATTGTTATTCATTAACAACTATTGCTTTACAATAAGACCATTTTCAGTGTTTTTCATATTTTTAATATAGAATTATTGACTCTTTTCGTCTTTAAAGTAACTTTAAGTAGTGACAACCGTATACATATATATTAAAATATTAAGAATTTTTACGAGATATAATACGCGAGCTTGGAGTGAACTTTAAATGAAATATATTTGACATCTTTCAATGAAATGTTTTATTGTCAATTAACACTTATGATTAATTAATTGGTTCTAACTCTTGTATGATAACTTTTTCGTTCCACGTGGCTCATTCCTAAAAAGTTGTATCGAAATTTAGGTCGTCCGAGGCTGGATATATTGGTGATTATTAAATGTATCGCAATGTTTGTTCATATTGCGTAAAAATTACGAGGGGTATATACATTACTCCAGGATGTATATCCCCATTATTTACTAAATAAGCATTACACGTTACGTCAGTGGAGCCTATAGGCCAAATTTCCCAATTTCTAAGTTCAGTGGCTACTTTTCGACAGCCTTGTGCCGCTACGGCACTCCATTTCTCCGTATAGCAATTCCAACCTTCCTGCGTTTCTCCTGCCTGAAACTCTTGAAGAAAATTTCTCGACTGACAAACGGGAATGGACCATTCTCTCTTCTCGTTGTATTACCGCACTTCGGAGATTTTATCTCATTATGCAATTACGTACGGGAATGTAATAGTACTTGAGCCAAGGAGATGCAGGTCGCGTAACATGCACATGCACCTTAAAGAATGTACACGAGCCGGCAGCAAGTTCCAGTAGAAAGCGAATATTTATATACTGATTATTCCTACATATATGCCTACATATGTCTGGTTATAAAAGACAGAGTTTTAAGCCAGCATACTTCGCGCGCCACTCCTTAAAAATGAATTCTGTTATACCGGGTAAATTTCCTTTATATCTGAAGTATACATTACAAAGAAAGAGGATAGCCGAATAACATGCTCTTAATATAGAGACACACTTTCATTAAAAATGAGCGAATACAAGAATGCTTCTTTACTTTAATTGAATTATTCACGAAATTTCATTTTCAACGTCTAACTAGTTTTATGGAAAAAAAAAAGTTTAAAAATCCCGTTTCCGCATGTTTATGTCACTAGACCTACTTTCTTGTGGAATTCTCAGGAGTTATGTCAATATGGTCGTCTCATACGTTTCTTTTCGCCGAACTCGTCATACTGGGTATGATAGCTTTATATAATTTTTGCAAATATTCTTACTGGAATAAATAGGTTTTTTTTTTGAAGAATATACGTCACCATGAAGACGTATTATGAAACGAACGTGATGCATGGGACTTTACGACAGGATTAGTTTTAACCAGGAGTGGCCGTGGTCTAGTTATGGGAATTAGATGACAGAATTGCGTGAACTGAAGAATTTGTAAAATCGTGACGGCGAACTACGAAGTATTATAATATTTTCATTTTTATAGCGGTATTTTTAGTTGTCTATTGCAAGACAATAATATGGAATCTAGGATATCATAAAGACGGTTTCTTCAAATAGTTTGGGTTAATTTCTACAGAGACTTTTAGACTTAAAAATTATATTACACGCAATTCTGAATCTTTCAAGTGTTACGTGTAATGTCAAAATTTAAATCACGATTTATATCAGCAATATTTATCCCTGGATAAACTTTGCTCTTGTAACTGTAATATACTTTCACAGAACTAAATTTGCTTTCTCATCTAACTGGTAAATCCGGTCGACATATGCTTTTCATAATCCGGCATTTATATGTTATTTAATATCATAACTGATAACATGATAATGTCTAAATAAAAATGTTATCCAATGTATTAACATTAATCATATGTTGCTGCCACATTATTCACTGAAATATTTATTTTTAGAATTCTTTTATTTAATGATTACACCGAATTATCTGCCTTGTGGAATCTTGTTAGTGTACACTGCTTGCCAAAATTATGGTCTTTTGCAATCCTTGTTCATAAGTTTCACTTTTATACAGAACGACGTACCTGAAAACTCTTTGTAACTGCCAGGTATGATTATAAGATCATTGCTACTAAACTCGACATAGTCAATAGCAAATTTTTGATTTATGATAGCACATAAAATGATAAAAATTATTTTATAATAGTAGACGTGATAGATGCTTAGAGTCAATAATGGCACTAAATTCTACAGATTTTGGAAATTGATTTTTATAATATTTTTTATCTCGGTTATTATTGCTCATAAACGACGAGAATTTTATGCTAAAATTACAGACATGGTAATCATGGGACATCAAACAATTTTAGTTTACACTATAAATCTACATTTGAAATAATAATGTAATTACAGTGAAATACTTTGCAGAGGACATTCAATTTTAAAAACACTATAAATTTTATGACAAAATTAAATTTTAAAGATATATTTTAAAATATATTTGCTGTGCTCTTTACCAAGCTGATTGGAAAATTCACTTGTGCCAAACGAAAAATGTTCTGACTATGTTCATATAAAAAAAATATCAATATGAAACGATGCCTCGAGGTTACTATTCTCACGGTAATTTTTGTCGTGATTTTTACAGAAATTTTTAGCACCTAATTCTCTCCTTGTAGCATACATGTGCACATGTATTTCAAGTGTTCGACACATAAAAATGAAACTGCATGTTTGGTATTTTATTTTGACAAAAAAATTAATACAATTTTTTAAGACACTTTATCTCTTTTTTCTTGCTGTTAAATTTTGCATTCCACATTCTACATTTTTATAAAAATTTCACTATTAGTTTTATGGAACGCCACATGGCTGTCTTATAACAGCACCTGATATTTTAGTTCATTCAAACTGTCAACGTATATCTTACAAGACATAGTTCACCTTGGCATTAACGATTCCAGTAAGTCACATCAAAACACCAAGGACGCAATACGTCCTTCACTAGTAAGCGTGAAATTTTGCATTTTGCAAACTTTCCTGTTATTGCGATCTGTCAGACAGGGACTACTTTCTTAACAGTATTCACCCAAGAACGTCGAAAAGAATTCGCGATTTGGCTTAAATCAAAGATTTTTATAGTATCTGTATTTCCAATCCAAAGGTTGCAAAAAGTATACTACTTTTTAATGCATTAAAAATGTACATACAGACGATAGTTTCTTCCTTTTTTTGCTTGCTCAATTCAAAAATAATATTACTATAAATATAAACCTACTTCGATTAGATGAAAAATTTTATTAAAGACTTAAAGTGAAATTCATGTAATGAGATAAGAAAAGATAAGGGAAACTATGTATAACTGGACATTGAACTCTTCTTGAACCTGACCTACATCTTCTATGGTTTGCAAGCCGTAGCGTGTGCATATATGTATAGTATAACAAGCTATGTTAAAAGTTATTGAGGCTTGTCACTTCCACGTGGGAAATGACCTATAAACCATAGATATATCATACGTTATTTCTTATAAGTGTACGTAGCTGCAGCCATAATAGACGATAACGGTACTTGTATACACGAATGGTGCATTAAAGAAAAAGCATTAATGAGTTTTGCGTTTTATGCGATACCCATTACAGGTATTACAAAGTTAACTGATTCATACAGTCAGTCCACGAGTCGTATGTGTTTTTTTGACAACTCAAAAACAATGAAGGCTATAAACAAGAGACACGTTTCACTGTATAAAATATTTGTTAGTGACAATTCTTCATAAAATATATATTTCATTTTTCTACTTTAACATATTTTAACGTTACTTCACAGAACAGCACGTGTGATTTGCCAGGGATTGCAATTGCTTGTGAACTGATAAAAAAACATATGGAACTCGTGGACCGACTATAGTGCAAATTACTCACAAATACGAATCCTATCCAGAGTCATGGCACAGTTTCAATATGAAAATACGACTAATTCATACGAAAATATATTACTATTTTAGTTCAGCATACTATTTTTAATATGAGACAATGATGTATGCAATTTGAAGCATAATATTTTGGTTATACTATCACCGAGGTATTATCTTTTTAAATTCAATTATTTGATTTACGATAAAATGTTTCGAAGGTCACAGTGTGCACGAATAATAAAATCTACACGTAATATCTATGTTTCCAAACCATAGAACGTGTGATATTGTTATTTAGTGTACAGATAACATATGTTTAGAAGTCTATCTAAGATGCGATACAAATCGATCATACTGGTTGTTACATATATTATTTTTTTTTTAATAGCTGTGGATAGTTACGAACACGATCAGCGTTCTTCATGAGTTTAGGATAGTCTCAAGAGATGACATCAGCTAGAGGAATTCATTGTTTATACACGGGAGCATTAGTAAATAAGAAATCTCTAATACTACGAGGTCACTCCTCTTAGCATAGATGTTTATTCGAAATTTGCAATTATGCTTTAGTGCGGTATTAAAAATATTGAATAATATAGAAATTGACCTACATCGCCGTTAGCGCATGAGTTTCAAATAATTGCGGACAGAAGAAATGCAGATAGAAATCCTTAGATACATCGTATGAAGATATGATAGATCATAAAGAAAAGTATTAGTTCTTTATTGTATAAGTATGCTAAATAATAAGGTTAAGCGAGTGCATCAAATTGATTGAAAATAGCTGGTGAAATTATGATGATTTTTATACGGAAATTCTACTCGGTGATGATTTTCCTCGTGAGACTTTGAAGTAACAAAAATATAAGGAAAACAAAAAGATTATTCATGTAAATGTGATATAACTTGAAATTGTTTGAGTAAATGTATCGCCTAGTATAGAGTTTCTATTTATAATTATCTAATTATTATGACACACATGACGTAGCTGAGATAATATGTTACTGTCGAGTCAAATATTTTGATTTTATAATGATTAAATATGTACTAAATATTCTGAATATTTCTAATGAAATTATTACAATTATTTACTTACTTATAAACAAATGGTCCAATCTCCTGAAGTTTCGGTTTCTCGTTGAAATTTAAGAAGTTCTCACTGTTAGTCACATTGAAAATGTAGACTTTGGTCAGTCGCACGACACCCGGTTTTTGCCAATACTGGAAAGATAACGATCCATTCCACAGCCTTAATTGCTATGGCAAAAAAAAAAGAATATTAGTGCGAAATTATTCCTAATATATAATATCGTTAATTTATTATTGTCAGTAAGATTACATAATGTCGAAGGAGATCTAACTCCATGTCTCGTTAATTAAGAGGTAACTTGTTATTTATCATAATTGTAAAAGTTGAATATTCTTCTCTTCTCGAATTTAAATATTATTTTATCTGTTTTAAAATTTACATCTTATCTATACTATATCTTACCCTTAAAATAACGTAATCGACCCATGGTATGGTGCACAGGATTATACCGATTGTCAAAGCCAGCAGACCAAAAAGAATGACAGCAATCCTACCTGAAAATTAAAATTAAATTATGAGTTAGGTAGAGTGATTTTTACTTAAAAAAATTGTATTTTTGGAATATGTTATAAGGGCACGAGGTCAAGTTTTAATATTCCTACTTCAAGATAATTAAATTTAGATTAAAATTTGCCAAAACTATCCAATTTCGTACATCATGGTTAAATTCATATTTTTTATAAACTTCGTGACCGAAATACAGATATTTTGATTTAATATCGCATGCATTTTCCGCAATCCGATACGATTATGCCACATTAATAACCTACCATTAGAAAATATTACATGAGGAAGGTCACGCAAACATGTAAGAAGAAGTTTCTGTTTTCAATCTAGAAAATCTGTATAAAAAGGACGAGAAAAAAGTACCAGGCAATAAGATGTTAACTTTACTTATGTATATCTGTTTACTGATATACATTTCTTTATAAAAAAAAAAAAAAAGAATTGGAGTAACAGAAACTACGTCATACGATTAATAGAAAGAACAGATATTACACGAGCATTTAATGCATCAACATAACATTAAATGCAGTTTCAATCCTAGCAAGAATAAATTATTTCAGTGAACTCGTTTGATCATCGATATGCAGGTAGTGGATGGGAAATTTCCACGTGCATAATAGAATGGAATTAGCTATAATAAAAGATTTAACGATTTTGTGAAAAAATTTCAGATAAAAATAATTATTAATTTTTTGTTGAAAATAACCCTGAATCTTTTTCCCCTACGTTTGTTTTACTATGTATAAATTTGCAAATATTTGACACTAATTATATAATACCAAGGATAATCTTTATTTAAATTCCTTGATATTAATAGCATCACGCTTTATTCAAGGACTATCTTCGTTATTGACACCTGAAAAATCTTGAATTCGGTACCAAAACCACGCAGAGGCATATGAGCAATCTTAAATGAAACCTCATCGTGCGAGGTAACGTTGACTATTTCGACTTTGAGTTACCCAATTAAGCCTACGTTCGGGTACATGATTCATAGACTTTAAAAAGAGGAAAGTAAACCTAAATTTAAACGCCTAGAAAGCAATGCCCATGACTGATCCTTGACTGATTCTGAGTATTAACGAAAGGAAAGTTTATTTTCAGGGATATCGATGAGACGAAGTTGTAATAATCGCAAAGTATAACGTGAAATTGTCCAAATATTTATAGTGTGATAAATTAAGTCACATAAAGTATAATAATAGTATTTGCAGGATGCAAGAAATCGATTTGTTATTTCTTCCGATATCTGGCGTCGTTTGATATGTTTTAACCAGTTTTCAATCTCCCTGTCATGACGTGTATCAATTGGTGTTAATGGAGTCGTTACGTTAGGCACTTTTATTTTTACAAGAGTGCAATTTTATACAATCCGGTAAATAAATGAATACAGCAAGATCCCGGTTAACGGGTTAAGGATATGTTTTCAGAATTTAGACAACCAAACGAAACAGCATTAACGGGGATACATGTGGTATAGTTCTTTTACCGACCGTTTGTAAAAGCGCGTCATAAGGAAACGATGCTGAACGGAGTAGAGTTAAGTCGAATTCGAGTTTCTTGTATAGGCATTTAATGCCCTGCCATTTAGGTACCAATATCCTGTTGTGCAAAGCCGCAAGGTCGTCAACGTGCAAAACACATTTGACTGGTTAGTATTTCGAATGTATAGGAAGTTTGAATATGTGATACTGACCTCAATGATAATTCCGACTGCTGAGATGAATATTATAAAAGAAGGTATTTATTGCTATTTAATATTCATTAATCCCTCTAGGCTAGGAAGAAACAGAGAGTTGACACGGTCAGATGCCTAAGATATAAGATTGTGTCACTAGTTGAATCCTTTATTCTGATTGTATAATATCCTTATATTCTCCCTCCACAATGTCAGAAAATATTAGTCGCGTCAATTAGATTATTTACAACATTTTTCCATTAAAATATTAAGCTCAAGATTGACGGACAATTTTCAATGTATGCACGAAAGTTTCATAATTTATAGAAACCCGGCTTAACGTATTTTTAGAATCGTTTAGAGGGGATCCCGATTGTAAGAGAGATAAGTTTTTTTTTTTTTCTAAAGTTCTCTCCTTTTTCAGATGTCCTTCGGACGCATCCCGAGAATCGTCGAGAAAGTTCACTGCAGTTTGTAACGATGTCACGCTTGTCAAAGGAAACTACGCGCGTGCTTAATTTATTTCCAATGATTCCCCATAACATATATCTATTTTCGTAAGGAAACACGTGTTCATGTCTGGAACGATTATAGCCCATAAGAAATCTATGGTCGTTACAAAACCAAGGTGTTTTATACGGATATAAAACGTATAGCCATCCCAAATTATGGTAATTCAGTTAGATATTTCTTTATAGAGGGTCCTAGTAGATATACTTACTGCGGTACCACGTATACACCTTATACATATAGTAACATGATTGCGTAATTGAAATCTCCCCTGACTCATTATTAATTTTTAAGACTAGGTACTTTACTACTGTGTTCCTGGGTGATTTGCAAGAAGATCGAAAAATTTTAATAGTAACTCATAATTGAGATTACAGATTTTTCGTTCGTTATGAACCTTTTTGAAGATATTATTGTCAATATGATATTGATGAATTTGTGGTACATAGAAATTATATAACAATTGCATCAGATGTGAAAATTGTAAAATTTAATATGATGTGCGCAATCTGTATAGTCTATTTTGTAACCAGAAGACCAACCCGTTAGATTAATATCAAAGGGGAAAGATACTTTCACGGTTACCAAATAATATATTTATGTCTGGATCGTAACGCAATAAATTTCTCGTAGTCGAAACTGATATGAAATTTTTAGCAGACTAATTTTATTTCAGGGCTAAATCATTTCAAATACGATATTCTATTATAATTCTCTTCGGCGTGTTCTAGAGATCAACGTTTGAACGTAAAGAAAATCCCTTTCTTCGGTGTGTGATAAAAATCTACCAAGGTGACTTATATTACAGTTTATACTCGCATGGTCAACTACGATTAACGACCTGGACTACCCTTGACGCTCTACATCTTTGTTGGAAGCTGGTTTTTAAAAAATACGTGAAGGACATACCAGAAATTTTTCCATCCACAAGTCAATACGGGAAGAACCTTGTTTCTGGAATGGTGATAATAGTAAGACATATATTACGATTTAATTAGCTTTTTATTTACGATAAAAAAGCAATCACATTAGCACCACGAGTTATGCGATTATTGAAAATATATCTTGAACTTTAAAGACAAGGAAGCGATTCGAAGTAGGCGGTTACAGAAATAGAAGAAAAAAAAGGTATATGTCAGTATTGGGTATGTATATTACAGCATGAAGTATTCATTACTATTTTGAATCATCCTTGTGTTATATGCAAGTGCAACGTTCGATTTATATTTATTTCTCACTATATAATTGTTATTTCATTTACGTGTTTCGACTTCGACCACTTGGATCATTAATTTTTTATCTTGATTTCACAGATTCATCGATCCTGTTAGCCTAGCCTGCTAGCACATCTGTCAAAGGGTCCGTTTTAAGGATGACTTCAATTCGTTTTCAGTCTCGGAGTCCTCGTTAAGACGTCCTTTCGAAATTTATGCTAACAAGGACGTGTTTGGATTGAATTTTCCTGTTTCCTGAGTTTCACAATTTGCTAAAACTGGTTGCGTTTATGAATATTTTTTGTCGTAGATTTCTGAGTTTTTTAACCTTTTAAGATATATATTATTTTATTTAAACTTAAAATTTGTTGGTATACCAGTGTGGATACTTGCAATATTATGCAAACACAAGATATGCACAAAATAATTAACTCTGTGGTCCAAGTCCGGGATATTATCGGCGGGCTGTCTATGCCAAAAAGTATTACCATCGCGAAGAGTCAAAAGTCATTATAGTGATTTACTCATCTATTATTAAAATATCCTTTTCATATATTCAATTTTCTTAAAATATTCATTTTAATACGTGATATCAAATCTAATAATACTTATTGCAAGTCACAATATTGATACGAGCATATAGTATACACAGTGGAATTTATGGGAATTCAAAATATGTAAAATGCGATTAACTTAATACTCCAATTACTTTGGTCCATTATATTCTGGGGCTGATCGTAAGTCTACGCAGTTGCAATTATTATATTAGCGCGAGAGAGAACAAGAAGCTCTAAGTGCGTAGCTAGGAAATGCACGAACAGCCTCTCTATTGTCAAAATGGTAAAAATTATGCACTCAGGTTGTAAAAGTAAATTTGAGTGTCAACAAATGAAACAAGCCGCAAGTTGAAACTTGCAATTTGCTTCCTCCGAATCGTAAGTAGTGTACAAAGTCCCTATATGAGGAAGCATTTTCATTTTTTTTTTAATCTTTGGATTCCTCATAGATGAATCTTCATCTACTACCGATGATTCAGGTTAAGCAAATTGCAAAATTTAAATTCTTGGCTTCCTCATATAGGGATTGCGTACACTACTCACGATTCGGAGGAAGCAAATTGCAAGTTTCAACTTGCGGCTTGTTTGAATCGGCTGAAATTCGAAAACTTGAAAATATGTATAATCAGATCCGTTTTGCGGATCTCTGCCAAATTTTATACATATCACGGCTAAATGATGTTCTACACTTTTGGAAAATTGGAGCACAAAATTTGCGATCGCTAGAGTGCGAACGTCCTTTTTTTGGGAATTTGAAAACAACATAAAATCCGAGCCGCAGCTTGAATCATAACGAAATTTTTTGTTAATGAAAGTGTTATAGAGCTGCAAATTTTGGGGACTGTAGCTCAAACCGTTCTCGAGTTATACACGTTTGAATTTTAGAAGGCCATTACGCACACACACACACATACATCCGGACATTTTCTCCAAACGTGTTTTCTCGACATTTTGGCACATTCTGAACATGGCGACATGAAAATCTCGACAGGAAAATTTTTCACCGTCACATAGCTTGCTCTATGAGGAAGCAAAAATTAAGTTTTTTTAACATACGAAGTACCTACATCTTATATAGTGCAATTTTGATTACTTACTTTCATTTGATGTATCTGGTAAGCTAGATGGTAAATAATTTTGTAATTTTTCACGCATAACCATTAAGTAGGTTATGATTTTATTTTTTTTTAATTTTTTGAATAAACAATCATCTTTCAGCCAAGCCGAAGAGTAGAGACATTGTTTAAATAATGCTGTAGAAAGTTTAAAAAATAATTTCAATCGTCCATTATAAAACTATGATAGCCATTTTTAATGTGAAATAATCGTCTTGTAAAAATTTGCATGAATTATTACCGTTCAGAAGCTAAAATAGATAACGTCAAATTAAAACGGCATGTATGTATGCATTGTACAATACAAGTTATTTTCAATAGGTATATCTGAGGAACTGGTGAACTAACCATAAAAATTTCGCGCGCACGAAAAGGTCGGTTAGTTGGATTTTTGTGATAGTCCTACGTCCTTAAGCACCTACCAATAACATACATATAGAATATAACGATCCGTATCTTGAAAATGTTCTTATGATGAAGCGCCATCCTTTACGAGTGCCGTCAGTGTTCGTAATACTATTATTAGCGTGGGGCCCATAACGATCCCATATTGTTAATACAATAAATTGAAGACCAATCCAAAGATATTATTTTACACCGGGAATTATTGTTTCTTATACATATAGCTAAGATAATTAATTCGTTTTACCGCTCAAATTTATTTCAAATTAATAAAGAAATAATACGGATAAAAAAGAATGATTTCAGTCGTGGCGTGAAAAATGAAAGATCTACAAAAAATTTTAGAGGGTTAAGCAGGTAAGATATGTGTTTGTAAACTAAATGAACACGAGGTAGACTTTGAAAACCTGATTACGTTACAACATTATTCTATCTTTTAAAGTTGGAGGCCGATATCGCGATTCGACTACACATCTCTAGGATCTTGTCAAGATTTCTATTTGCATGGCTCGTTGAGTGGTATTTTCAACGAAGCGGCTTTGTGAGATTACTTAACTTCGTGCGTGTTCGCTATGCTTTGAAAGTGTTGGTAGAAAGTAAAAGTAACTGCAAGGCTACTTTTGTCGGTATTCGAATTATTAAAAATCATCAATACCTATAGGATATATCAATTATCGAATCCAAAATTTGCCAAGGACCACTGCTCCTCGTTGCAAGCAGGATCTTTATGGTTCGTTATTTAGAATAATTCGTCTGTTTTCTTCAATTCCATTATTAATTTCCACCATTTCATTCCCATCAAACAAATTATACCAATTACGGAGGTGTAATTCAACAGAAATGTTGTTACGCCAGGTAATATCATGAAATTGGTTAGCTCCCATATTACCAAGCTGTTTTCGAGTTAGAGAGCAAACATAGATAATATATAATATATACGGTAACCGAGTACCTTTGAAACTCTCTCTTTACAATTCACGCTACTTATAAACTACTTATACACCTATGTACCTCTACCAGAACTAACCTCCAATAACTCTGGCTATACTATATGGAGAATCTTTGGTGTGTTTAAAAAATATTCTACGTGACCTTGTAGCTCGAATTTTCTACTAACCATACAGGGTGTTTCAAAATTCGCACACATGAGTTATAGAATAATGATCTTCGGTACAAAATAACATATAAGTTGGGAGACAACAATTTTATCCGATAATTAATTTTTGGGATATAAATATCTAAAGATATAAATGTTGAATCAAACACGTGTTAGCATCTAGGGCAACACGCTGGGCTTGATCTGGATCCAAGGATAAGTTCTGGCCGGTGAGTTTGTGTACGGGTCAAATGAGGCCGAAGTGTGGGCGGTATAGTCGAGGTGTGAATGGAAAAAAAATTTTTAGCAGATCACCCGAACAACTTTCTACGTTATTACCGAATCCAGTAATAAGTACAGGCGATGCGCGGCTTATGTTCAGTTATTCATTAAAAAGTGTGGTTATAGCTAAACATGGACCGCACTCAGCCGCAACTCGGCCAGACTTATCCCTGGACCCAGAACGAGTATAGCATCTTGTCCTAGCTGCCAATACGTGACTGATTCGGCATTCAATCACAAAAATTAATTGCCAGATACAATTTTTGGCCCCTAACTTGTGGGCTTTTTTCATCTTAAGAATATTATTCCAGAGTCCGCGTGATCGAACTTTAAAACACGCCGTATATCTAGGGCCGAATTAATCTATATTTTCTTATGGCACGAAGGAGATTTCTGATATAAATAAAAAATGTAGTTAAATATATGAAATCCTTTATGAAGACATTATTCTTGTTCCTTATTCAACATTTATGCATGTAATCGTAATAGGTTCTCAATGACCATACGTTTGAAGATATTTTGACTTGGGCTTTCTGTAAAAATCTATTTTTTTTAGATGCAATCTTTTTAATAATTATTATGAAAAATAGCTAACTGCACTATGGAGAATGATTATAATTGTAATAAATACATGAGCAAAGTCGCTCAAAAAATTTAATTTCAATATAAGGAAAATATTTGTTATCGATAATAGTAACATTTCCCTACATTATGTACAATTTTATTGCATGTTTAGTAATATAAGACTGTCTAGTATACGTGCATACTTTGCGAATTTTTATAAAAATTGTAGACTTTATTAATATCCGTAATAATTTATGCACAAGCGATGAATGTTATATTGTAAAATAATTAATGGTAAAATTTAATTAACCTAATTTGAAATCCCTTAACCTTGATAATTATGCACAGTCCAGTTATTGCAGAATAAAATGTCTGAATATTCGTCTTGACTTTTGCAGACTTATCGATTCGCGACCTTGTTGTATCTTATAAATTTGCAACTTTCCCTAGATCAAAATGAATAGCCTTTCGTATGTAATTAGTAATTACTAACTCTAGGACTGTGTCAGAGGTATGAGGATACCTCAGCAAAATTTTGATCGCCAACTGATATCGGTAGGGAAGAGTTTAAACCCACGGGTTTAATCTATCGATAACATTACCTGAT
Source organism: Trachelus iudaicus (assembly GCA_030142595.1). Lineage (NCBI taxonomy): Eukaryota > Metazoa > Arthropoda > Insecta > Hymenoptera > Cephidae > Trachelus > Trachelus iudaicus. Next base: position 1,277,109 of record JARQTH010000318.1, read on the forward strand.
AATTACTCAATTACAATACTAACATTTTAATACGCTATTATATTTTATCTAAATGTAAAGTGATTCCTACGATGGATAACCACCATTTAGACAAAGCATCAATTTCTTATTTGAATATAAACTTTATATTTATTTGTTCCAGTAATGCATAACAATTTTAATGTACCAGATGATCAATCAAATCAATAAATTAAAAAAATGACTTGTTTCTCGATAAGTTTTCACGATCGCTTGTAGCATAATATTATAAATAATATTGTTGTGTATATTAATCTTCCAAGCGAGAAGATAATAATTACATTAATTTCTCATAAGTATTCTACGGCTATACGATCCTAATTCGTCTATTTGTATCATAACGTCCGACAAAGCATTAATGTGAGCCTTACTACAATTTAATTCAATGGTGACTCTGATTGAAAAGGTCAAATTATCCAGAGATGAAAAAAGCATGATTTTTTTTTTATATATCACGGTCTTAATACGTTTGCATGTCTACACGCAATGGTCATAAGGATATGAGTATCTTCTAATCCATCAAATAAAATTTTGTCTAATGTCAGTCAGTCCTATTCCGAACGACAAGGTGAAACTTTCTTTAATTCAATAATGCTACTGGCGACACGATCGCATGGTGTCCGATCAGTGTTCCGTTCAATTAAGGTTCCTCCAGCATCATTGGGAATGCGGAGAGTGAAAGTGATTTCATAAATGTGTGCGTGCTCGTAAATACTCGCAGTCTCGCATACGTTTGCGCAAAGCCGGTCGGTCGGTCTCACTACATCAATAATAGGTTACTTTGCAATGCGCTGAAAAAAAAGTATGTCCCGGTAAGATTTTGTAACAGCCTGTATCACGAGTACACCCGTCACCCTCGAGGCCAATTTGACAGAATATGTTTTCGCACGCACCTTGAGGCCAAATAATCGATGACCATTCAAAAACTCTAACTCTACTGCTTGAACAGATATAGTTCATTTTACCATGGGGTTTTTCTCCTCACCTCGTAATACCCGTTACTTTATGGACGAAAGTTAACCGGTTTTATAGTACGTTTTGTTATAGCTATAGGATACGAATCTTTTTAAACTACTATGTTGCACGTGAAATTTTAGAAATACTCCAATAGCGGTCAATTCTTGGAATTATGGAGAGACTATGTAATTGTGCGTTATCGTGTTATGTAAAACGATATTTTTTAAGAGTTGTCTAATCTGTCAAACCTTCTTGTAGAACGAATGTTTTCTGGTTCTGTTTTGAAAAATATTTTAGAATCCTCGCGAAATTTCAAATTTATCTACGCGCATGGCACAGCAATCATACGAATGAATCAACTGTAACAAAAAATTATGATCTATGATCAGTAACCCTTGCAATTTGCGTTTTCCTGTTGCACGGTGTATCGCTCTTATTTTGCAAGACCATTTATTTCGCAGCAACACTTGTCCGTCTATCCCCCTGATCCCCCTCCAAGAAAGGCCGATTGTCGTAATAAAATTTAGTAGAAAAATACTTTCAGTAGTTTTCTTGCGCGATATGTAAATCTTAATAATAGCGTTGCTGATTACGAAGACATTTTTTTTGACAATAAAACTTAGATTACAGGAAATATCCTACCATACATTCTTATTACGGCCGTTTCTGTAAAGTATGATATTAATTTTTGTATATAACGGTATTACGTATGTGTAATTTCATATTTACTTGCCTGCATTTTTATGCAAACATTACCTCATGCATATTTGCTGTTAATATTTATTAAAATCAAAGTAATATAAGTTTGCGGTAATAAACATAATGTTGATCTGAATTAGAACAATCAGAACAGTCAAAAGTATGATTATCTGTAAAAAGATGAAAATAATGACAATCAACTACCTATTAAAAATAATTTATATTAATGTTACTGTTTGAATATTCTTTAAATTTTTGTTTTTTTTTAAATAGTTCATTTTGCTTCCTCATAGAGGAAGCTATGTGACGGTGGAAAATTTTCCTGTCGAGATTTTCATGTCACCATTTTCAGAATGTGCCAAAACGTCGAGAAAACACGTTTGGAGAAAATGTCCGGATGTATGTGTGTGTATGTGTGTGTGTGTGGGTGTAATGGCCTTCTAAAATTCAAACGTGTATAACTCGAGAACGGTTTGAGCTACAGTCCCCAAACTTTGCAGCTGTATAATACCTTCATTAACAAAAAATTTCATCATGATTCAAACTGCGGCTCGGATTTTATGTCGTTTTCAAATTCCCAAAAAATGGACGTTATCACTCTAGCGATCGCAAATTTTATGATAATCGTCTAAATAGTTCTTGACGAAGAGATTTGTATCTAAGGTTGGCTGCTATTCCATTTGGGCCGAATTCAGCGAGAAGCTTTGATTTTATTATATTTTGAATTTTTCGAAAAATTAAATTTATCAATATAACTCATGTCAACTTTGACCTATTGAGCTCCAATTTTCCAAAAGTATAGAACATCATTTAGCCGTGATATGTATAACATTTGGCGGAGATCTACAAAACGCACCTGATTTTCAAGTTTTTGAATTTCATCCGATTCAAACAAGCCGCAAATTGAAACTTGCAATTTGCTTCCTCCGAATCGTAAATAGTGTACGAAATTCCTATATGAGGAAGCCAAGAATTTTAATTTTGAAATTTTTTTCCTCTGAATCGTCGGTAGTAGATGAAGATTCATCTATGAAGAAGCCAAAGATTAACAAAACATAGCTTCCTCTATGAGGAAGCAAAATGAAAATGCTTCCTCATATAGGGACTTTGTACACTACTTACGATTCGAAGGAAGCAAATTGCAAGTTTCAACTTGCGCCTTTTTTTATTTCACTACAGCAACCATGAAATACGTATTAAACATTTGTTTTAGTTATTGCAATGTCTTGTCATTACCCGAAAATTATTGCACGATATAGAACTTTTGCAGATAAAAATTTTTATACAGCATTGAATTCTTCGATAATTATTCAGATATTATATTATTAATCCGATATATTTCTTAATTTTATATCCGATATCTTTAATGACTGTCACGCAACTTTATATGTATATTCTATAATCCGTATAGTTAAAAATGAAAATTTTATATGATAGTAAAAGTTAATTACATTACACAGGTTATAATTTCACAATCTTTTAACGAATATTATATTACGCAGCAACAACTTTTCATATAATTCAAGGTTAGAAAAAATGATTTCGTTGTCCAATAAACGATTCAGAATTTTTTAGAAATTTTTACCAGAAGTAAGTACGAATTATTCGGTCGGATCTCGAATACTTTAATACCATATTAGTATAAGCTATTATATTGCTGATGGACTTCATGGATGGCATCATCCCAATTATACCGGAAACCAATGTATTCTATTTACTTTTATTCAAGAGTCTCGCATATTGTCATACTCTGGTACGATTGTTCTCTTTTCCACTAAAAAATTGGCAGTAACTCACTTAGTCATGATTATGATAAATTTGTACACGCCATATGCATTTGAAAGCTCTTGTTTGCCAAGCAAATAATGGTTTTCGATTGATTAGCATTGTCTAATTTTTTATCCATTGTCGATCAGTGTTGTGTTTTTAACATATTGCATAGCTTTCCAAATGCAATTTCTATTAATAAACTTCACTTCAAAAGATATAAATAGCTTGCACGCCACCATCAAAACAGCTAGTCTCATACCTACTGACTACCCGGGTAGATATTTTTAGTTACGGAATGTATCACTGGTGGATCATTTTGCATAATCCCATATAAGATTCCAAACAGGAATAGTCAGTTCACGAATTCAATGTATTTTTTTTTTCAGAGATATAAAACCATGAAGTCTGTAGGACACCACACATGGCTTTGAGTAAAATTTTTGTTGCAATGTATGCATGTATATGTATAATTTCTTTGTAGAATGTATTTCCGTGGTCTTTTGGAAAGCCCTATATGATTTCCTAACAACTGCATTGTTTTCCAATCTGTCAAAAAAAAACGCATCGACCTAGTAAACCGAATACATGTATGTCTGGTAACACCACTGCAGTGACCTCTGTGCCATCTTGCAGTATCCTTGATTATCGCTGCGACAACATAAGAACCAGAACCTGCTTTTTCTACATTAGGAAAAACAAATGAAGTACTTTTATGCCTTTCAAACGGAATTCGAATCACCGATCACGACTACCCAATGTAAAATTACGGGGACGCAAGACTCTTTGTTCCTTTCCTTCAACTGTCTCCTATCCAGTCGACCTGGACGCATTGCAATCTACTTTTTCCATCCTTGGACCCATCGCTGATTCTGAAACATGACACTTTCGCTGCAGACTCCATTTTTGAGGTCACAATGTTTTTTGACGTACGACAATCAGTGCGTATCTGCGCAATGATGCCTTCTCTAGTGAGATCCCTACTATGAGATTCGAAAGAGAACGGCGTTTTTATAATTTCGAAGTCAACGACTTCACGAGAGATTCCAGTCTAGACATCGTTCAAAGTAAAATTGATTTCATTGATCCAACGCTAAATAATAATGATTTTATCTTCTTTTTTTATATAGTAGTTTTTAAAGGTTAATATCTGTAGAAACTGGAATTCGCATGAATATTTTTGGCAGGAACTTGAGATTTTACGATTTCTTAAAGGCATTATCAGATTGTGTGATGCGATCATGAAGTCTGTTGTAAATAAATGTTTTAACCACTTGACTGGTAGGTGCGCAGTAGAGCTTCAAGGGTGTCCTAACTCGAACTAGTAAACGTACCCTATTGCATCATAGTTTTTAAGCCACACGGTTTCTCAAAAAAATTGTAGATTTTTTTTTATATACTCGATATACATATAAGGATTTTTAGATTCAAGGAACACAAATTTGGCATTAAAATTGCTACATTCAAAATAGCCGACCCGATATAGCTATTGTAAAATGTGGTAAAGTCCATCGAATGTCCGTAAACAGACATGATTAAAAATAAGCGAGGCTAATGGAAGAAGAAGAAAATATTAATCTATTGCTAATGTTAAGCATGTCGGTATAAGCTAACTCATATGATGTGATTAAAAATAGTCATTGTCAATATCCGTCTGTTTTATTGTAACGTTTCCGAGGAAAATTATATTTCACATCTGACAATTTTCAACTTACTTTTTCTTATTCATACTAATTGCATATTTTATGCACCGGAAACATCTGGAGGTCAGCAACTCGATTTATTTTTAAACTCTGCAAACGTCTTAGGTCTGAGGATGTAATAAATTGCACTCCACTCTTACGTAATTGAATTTTTTTTGTTTAGCATTTATAAAATTCATTCTTCTGTATCATACAATGAATACAGATAATTGACGAGAGGTTAATATTGCATTGTCAATTTCATAGAGTAAAATACCTTTTACTTTTAAGAATTAATAAGCTTTGTATGCTGTCATGATTTAAGAATCGTAAACTAATAAAAAGTTCTGAAAATGGACTAATAAAAAAAAAATACGTTTAATAATATAAGAAGTTAGTTTTAATTTTCATTTGATGGAATTTTCTTGGCAACGTTTGATAATAAATATTAAGGATGCAAATTTCCAATGAATGATTTATTTTGTATATACGCGTCACCGTTAGTTCCGGGAGCGCAAGATGAATACGTGAAGAGAAATATAATGTTAAATATATTTCACACTTACATTCTAAAAAATATACGGCATTTTTCCACTAATTTCTGTAGTTTAAACAATAACGATAATTGACTTTACAAAAAGAATCAATTACTTTTTATAAATTTATTTGAAATAATCGTTTAGAAATTTTGTTATATTGATGCCTCGAACTAGCAAACTTAATCTGCCAGTTGCGTCACTTCTAATTATACACGGTCATGGCTATTTCCTGGTAAGCAGCAACAATATAGAATCTCTATTCATAATTTATAGATGATTTATTAGCGCCTAAAGGTTTACTCACAAAGTATACCTATAGTGATGAAGATCGTGTACATGATTGAGTACTCTTTTGAGCAAATGTAATTAATAATAAGTTCTGACAAAAAAATACGGTAGTAATGTTTCTACTGGGATCAATAGCCGTTATCTTCAAATTTGTAGATTTTTGTTCATGCTTGTATAGTCTGAGCAAAATCACTTTTGATGGAAGTAAACGTTTGGTCAAATACTGTAAATATCACTTCATTATAATTCCGCATATGAAAATAGGTCCATATAGAAATTTTAAACCGCACGCCCAGCAAGATGTATAGCTCGATTAGATTACACTGTATCTGGATTTACGGGGTATGACAGAAAATAATTTGGCGTTCTAAATTATTAGTAGGAGACAATTATATACCATATAATGTATATTTGACAAAGCTGGAAGAAACACCTAAGCCAAGATTTTATCAAGTGAGAGAATAATTTTGTTTCTTTATTTGTACGATAACATGAACTTCCTATAGATTGTATTTATTAGGCTTAACCGCGTGGAACATGTGGTAGTGCCTTACGTAATCGTAATTGGAACAAAAGGGATGTATGTGTATGTGTGTCAGTGTGTACACGTGCGGGATTGTAAATGCACCTTTATTCAAAATTCGGGTTGAGTTTTACAGAAGAGATCATGTTCCGCAAGTAAAAGCAATAATAATGTTAGCTAATATTCAGCAGTTTCGAGCCTAAAGATTTAAGTCCGCGAATCTTTTTTCTTGCAATTGCGAATGCATAAGACGCATCTGCAACCAAACTTGTTTTCTCCGATACTGTATCTATGAAATCTACATTATACACGTGCATATATACATATATATATATTATCGAGAAGTATTATCGAATACAAAAAAGAAAACTAAGCGCGGCGTTGCATAAGAGTGCATTATACTTTATAATATATGAATTTCGCGAAATACGATTGACATATTTAAGAGGATATGTATTTAAAAAACAACAAATGACGTAATTATGAGAGGTCAATGATAATTTTGTAAATTAATTATTTCTTTGCTTCTATTTTTAAGAACCTGGGGATTTTAAACAGATATCTGGCACTTAGAAATACGAAAATCGTAAATTACATAGAATTTATGCATTATCTTTATTAAATTCGGATTCAAGCTGATTTATCTGAGTTTCCTTATTACTGAAATGGCTCTTTCGTAAGGAATAATTGCGATTGAGACGTGTACAAAATTTTGGCAGGAGAATCTTTCATGTCGAAAAATTGTATGCGTCTCTTTCCTTCATTTCGCAATCATTCCGCATAAAAGTATCGCGCAAGTGATAGTACGGCTTACAAAAATCTACGTGCGCTGCGATTTCAGGAGAATTTATTATTACATGCTTGTAGACTTTGTCATTTTGAGATTAGAAAGTACTTCCAAGTACCCTTAACGTGCGCTCAATGAAACAATCAATTACATCTTGAAATATATCCGATAAACAAGTTGATTCTTCTTTTTTAAACCCAGGCTTAGGTGCTCCCAGCTTAAATTTCACCATAAATACTATCATATTGACTTCTTCAGAATTTATCTTACTAGGCATTTCGAAATGCCTGTCCTTGAGATAAATTTAAAAAATTTGCTCAAAATCAGTGTCGTTTATTTTAACAGCGAACTTAGATTGACCAATGATTAATATTAGTAAAAGGTTATAATTTCAAAGCTCAATGGATCTCAATGCCATCAATCAAGCTCATTGGATAGTATCTATGACAACCAATGAATTTGCTGGTGGGGCTTATTATGCCATTGATGTCTCAAGGGCAACAATAAGAGAAGCAAAGATTTACGAATAGTACTTACTGTGTTTCAGCTTGCCGCATTCTGAAATAATTATGCTGAGAGGCTTCGGTATTTGTTCCGGTCGAATTTCACCACCTTTCCGCGATTTGATGCCAAAAAGGGCGTTCCTGCCCACCTTCATGTACTGCCTGCCAACTTTCTTAGGAGATTCCACCCCGAAGAGGGAGGTTATGAACTTCATTTTAAAAGTTTAATTTAACGTTGATTTGCACAAAAAGTTTCACTAGAATTATCTTTTCACGTGAAGAATCCACCCACCCACCCTTAATTTTGTTAAAGCTTTTAAATTATATTACTTGATTGCGAACGCTACAGTTACAATCTTTTGCTTTAATATATAAAGCACCAAATTGTTGAAATTGATTATTGATTAATAGAAAGTCCGTAGTTTTATTTTAATCTTTCAAAGTTACTATGTCGTATAAACAATTACTGATGTACTTTATGTATGTTTACGTCACTTCGCCTAACATCATTTCATTACAAAATATTTTATGTGGTTCACTTATCGATTGTCGAAAAACATCATTAATTTGGTGTCACGGTCACGACGAGTGTTTGGAAGGATTTAAATAGACTATTGATTATAGATAAGATTTAAGTACGTTTAAGACAATTTAGCTTGCTCCCAAAAGACGTTTTTAAAATGCCAGTTGGTCCGCCGTTGTAATTATTGAATTTACCATGTGGAAAATTGTCCAATCTGAAAAACAAAGAAATGCATTTCAATAATATGATAAGAGGTATATTTACATCCTTTAATAACATAATTTAAATTTGTATCTTTTCCTACTGTCAATAAAGCAACAGCGACCACGGTGATCAATGTGATCATAAAATTACATGACATTCGGCAATATATTATGTGATATTATGCCAATTGAATTAAAGATAGATTTTTCTCTAATCTATTGATCGTCGATATTAAGACATAAACGTGCCGCTTTATGAATAAACTTCAAAGCGTAAAATCGTTTATTAGTTCGTGAGAGAAACTAATAAGACCTTAACGTGTTGGATTTGGGGATAGCGTGTTTAATTATTTTAAGATAGATTCTTCTCTATATCTATTGAGTGGCAATATTTAGACATAAACTTTCCATTTTTGAATAAACTTAAAAGCGTAAAATCGTTTATTAGTTCGTGAGAGATACTAATAAAGTGTAAACGTGTTGGACTTGAGGATAGCGTATCGATCCAACATTCATTTATCACGAAATCGTTTAAAAAACCAATAATGTACGAAAGAAACGTGATATCAATAATGCGAAACACGTGCTTAGATAATAGCATAAAAAAATAACGATGTATGGTGTGTTCGCTTGAAAAATGTCAAATAATTCGTGTATGTAAAAAAGTATTAGTAATTCTGCGACAATTAAATAAACATATTATATTCGATTATAGAACAATGTATTTAGATATTGAAGATTTATGAAATCATACAAGAGTTCTTGTTGTCATGTGGAAAATTTCTTTTCACTATAATGACAACACGCGAACCATCATTAGGGCCACTCTTGAATCAAATGAAGAAATAAAGAAAACCGCACGCGTCTTTTTTACTACAGAACAATAACAAGAAACGAAGTCGCATTACTGCAGCACGCGATTTCGATATTTTTCTCTTCCGGAAGTGCAATTATTTTTGACGTAAAATTCACCGTGACTATCAATGACGCGTCAGCATGCGATGTGACATGTATTAGAAGAGAAGACAATTCAACTATTGACCAGTACGTGCTTATTGTTGTAATTGCCATGTAAATTATTCTGCCATTAGGAAAGTTATTTTTAATCAATATTTTGTTGTATGTCATCCATCGCATTGTTATACTTAAATTTAAATGTAACGAGGAGCCGCTTTTACTCGCCGCGTTTATACGCTCGAAAAAAATGTGACAGGATATGACAAAGTCAATGTAGCTTTCGCAAAAGCGCAAGAAAATTTTAGCGCAATCCTTACGGTCATTTATTTATCTTGATTAGCGGTGTACCGGCATGCGAAAGAATTTTCCAATTGCATTGCGGTTTACAAAACTCGATAAATGAGGGGAGAGACTCGTTTGGTTGCCCAAGACGTTTGGAAATGACTGTTGCACTGAATGCATCATAGCTTACGATGTACATAAGTACATGCTGCACTTGGAAGTAAAAGTCTGTCCAAGTAATCCTGTATATAGGGCGAAGCCTATAGTATATACATATATGGTTATACTTCTATGTATATTTCGTCTGCTTATATTAAGTATTATGATATTTATCGTTAAGTGGGTTCAACGCTGTTATACATAAGAAGGTTGAGAATCATTGTGAAAGCTCTTAATTTTCTTTAAACAAGACAAATTGATTTGAAGATTGATAAATTTCATTGCTACATGCGAATCAAAGATTATTAACACAGAGACATTTGTTTTATGCTATAACTACTGTTTAAAGATTGAAGGTGTCGTTGAAGTGTGGAAATTATTTACGGTGTCTAATTTCGAAAGTCGTTTTTTTTTTTCGACAAATGAGAGACATTAATTTACGCATGACTTAAATGGCTATTTTTATGAGTGTCTTTTGTAGATAATAAGGCAAAGATTATTACATGTTACTCTTGGCTAAACATTTGTTGTATAACGTATAGATCAATTCTGTATTATTTAATTTTTATTCGAAAAGCATTATTTTGATTTTGGAGCTTCTACTAATATTTTCAAATGGTCGATTAAAATATATTTCTTTTAAGCTAGCAGCACAATAGTGTCTGTTATTTTTATTATTTTCACTTGACTTATGAAAATATACAGTTTATTACAATTCTATAAAAAATTGAATAACGAAATTACTTAGGTGCATTTTCAAAATTTATTTCCGACACGTAATTTTGATTCTTTCGCAAATAAATATTTAAAAAATTAAAGGGATAATTGTCCACGTTTATTGGGTTAAAAAGCCTAATGCTGTCTGTAATGTGATATCTATTCGAAACAGAGAGCAAAAACTCGTTCAAAAATTTTGAACAAATTTCATACGTAGACGTTGTGGAGTAACATTTACACCTTAGTAAAATTAAATGAGAGAATCCTATGGTGGATGAATTTCATATTAATTGAAACGTCAATCGCAAACAAAGAAATACTTTATTTGAATTTTTATTAAAGATTTGTTACATAGACTTGCACGTATCTAAAATCTGAAGAGAAGTGTTCAAAAAAGTAATATTGGGAAGATTTGTGGCAATTTAAGGCATTTATCATATTATGCCCATTAAGAGAGAGCGAAAAGACGTAAGTTGAGATACATGTTACAATTCTCAAGATTCGTTTTTATTGAGTGCGTTTCGACATTTACTACCTGTAACATGATTATCATCGTGTCCTTGCTTACCTATCGTGCAATAGAGTGAAACACAACCATACTTGTAGTGATTTTCCGAATTAACGTATACGAGTTCTTTTTATTCTAATTTGTGTGGGCGCATTCAAAAGGGATCTTACTCTTTTTGTCAAAGCGAACTGCATAAATTTAATTATCATCTTTGTACGCTTGCTTAACAGATAAAGATTAATCAATTTAAAAAATATGCAGATAGAAATTCAGGTTACGCACATGTGAAAAAATCGTCTTCAAAATGTCTTAAAGATAACTACTGTGTCATTATTATCAAATTGAGAATATCATCCATCAAACTTGAGTCAAGAAACTAATTTCTGTAAAATTTCTGGGATCAGGGAACGAGAATGTTTCTTCCGTATACGATACCTCTATTACTGCAGCCACTTATAGAAGTATTACGTCCACTCAACTACTGTTTCTTTTATTACTTGATTTCACCTGATGTATAATCTTGAATAAGGAAGAAGAAGATGAAAACGGTTTCTACAAGATACACCTATGTCCTCCCTTATTTTATGTAAACTTAATATAGAATTCGTTTCCAGAAATAAAATTGATATGCATTGATATATTGAAATTGATAAAATAAAATTAATGATGCTGAAATACAAAAATTATGATATAAAAGAGACTATACGCTATCTTTATCTCATTGAGAAAAATATGACTGAAACTTTGCAATTATATCAACTTCAAACTAATATAATTATAACCATTGATTATATACTTAGAAAATGTGTTTTCAGGAAAAGATTACATATGTTAAATCACTCCCCAAGCAAAAATTTTTGATATGGCAGTGATGTAAAATACATCTAGAATAAGTTTTTCAAGTTCAGTTTGAATATAAGAATTGATTCTTCCAAGTTTTGCAGGGACCGATGTCGATTATCATGTCCAGGAAAGTTCTAGTTGAGCTAGGCTTCTACCAATTATTTTCTACTTGCTATGAAACAGGTCTTGCCAAGCTAGACTCTAGCAATCAGGTATAGTATCCTGTACCTTATGTAGATGTATTTTGCACCTGATCTAAACATGGGCCACATTTGCGTTGTTCTTGAGCTAGACTTCATGTCATGCAGTACATCTATGTTTCTATAACAGGCAACCTTTTAATGTTTTAACACTATGTCAAAAACTTTTTAATGGAAAATCTATGTTATGAATATGATAAGATAGTAATGATTACTAATATTCTTCAGATATTATGAGCAGAAGAATCATTGTGTTAATTTGTATTTTTTAAATCCCTTGTATACCCGAAGTCAGGTATAAAAGAGGCATTATACATTTAAATGATAAACTTATTTTTATAGCAGAAATTAGTAAAATCAGATATACATATATATATTAGATTTACATAGCATGATGTATTAATTCTCAAATTAAAGTTATATATTCAAAATGGCGGAGCACCCATTGGTATTCTACGATACGATGCGATATATGTAAATCAGTCATGACTCTTTAAAATTTATTAGTCTCTCTTCCGTATACTGATATCGGTACTAACGAACGAATCGGTATAAATCCTTGAAATCTGCATAGTCACCGATAAATTCAATTTACAAAAAGCGTTTGATCAGGTAAAGTAAAACTCCTCGAGACTTTGAGCGAACGTACGATGGGAATGAACTTACCGCATTTATTCCGTTATATAATTTGTTCTGAGGAATAACTTGTTACCTTCAGTGGAATTCAATCGCGGCTCTGATCGCTCGTGCATTACGGTTGTTTAATTGGTAACTGACATTTAAGTACGTGCAAATTGGAGTTACAAGCGTTTGAAAGATGGAACGTTCACAACAATAGTTTATGTATTCGGTAGCCGTATAGGAATTAATTCCCTGTCAAATGAAAATATTAATGAAACCTGACAATCGAATGATGCAGCTACCGTAATGCTCAAGCAGTCATGGTTATGATATTAATCGCGTATGCGAATAATTTAAATTAATTACTGTTTACATTCTCAGCTATAAGCACTTCCTCGCGTATGTACTAGGTTTTGCAAAAGTCCATGAATACAATTTTTCTAACGGACTAGATTATGCACTTTCCGCTACATTACACATTATTTTTTGTTCTTGTTTAACCTTTACAATATTCATTGAATCATTTAAGATAAAAAGTAGTAAAGCAATCACACTTTTTTTCATTTCATTACATTCAATTATCCCATTGAGCTCTTATTGGAGATCATCGTTATAATATAGAAACGTTAAATGAACCACGATTCTCATTCGAAATCCAATAAGATACGGCGGTCAATGATTCGGTACCGTTATAAACGATTTTTAGCAGAGTCAGTACACTTTACAATAGTAAAGATTGCGTAATCCCAACGTAACAGGAAGCTATACCTAATAGTCCTCTCAAAAAAACTCAGCGGAGGCTTTGCGAGTTCATTAGGAAAGATTTTTTAACGTACCACGAGATTTCTCTATGATTTTTGAAACTGTCAATGTAATTCCATAAATTTGATAAAACCAGTTGGTGATATGCTTTCATCGAATGACATTTTATTAAGGTCAGTTTATTTAATGTATCACGGCGATCCTTGATAGTATAGATCCTCATGGTGCATGCGTTTATAACCGTTATTGATCCGGGTTTCTCTGTTCTCAATCTAGTTGCCTATGCGAGCGATGAAACTCGATTAAAGTGAACTTCTGACGTAAAATTTCGTCCGTGCCCCTCAAAGTCAACATAAAAAATCTAATAGTTAAGTTTCAGAAAATTGTCGACTTACATCCACATTAAGATATTTCCTAACGACATCCGCATTATGACCTCCTTGTTAGATAGTGCTTTACGTATGTGGCATGAATTGCTTGAAACCTGAATGTGTAGCAGGACGTGGCATGACACGTGAATCTTGCTACACAAGATTTTTAATCGTCATCAGCCATTACGTTGACCGTAGAGTACGAACCATCAAACTTTCCAGAAGACTCGTTAAACGTGTTTTTATAGGCTTTCGCGGATGCCAACTTACTTAGTGCAAGAGTAATTGTAGATGGGACGGACGTGTTAAGTTAATTTTTATCAAGAAAATCCAAATTCTCAGTACTCTATCTCTTGATTAGTGCGAGCTTTTCTTTTTTTATTCGAAATTTCCTGAAATCTTTCATGATCCGTTTACTTTATCTCTTGATCCTCGTGTTGATCGTACTGACTTACATAATTTTGTCGGACACTGGTGCAAGCATACAACCGGGTTCATTAACTGCCCGGTAAGATCCAATTCGTCCTTACGTAACCCACAGCAGTTTTGAAGGAGACGACGTCTGTCGAGTTTCTCTAACTTGAAGGTGCGATACACACATTCTGCAGAGTCACAATTGTAGCGTACAAGTATTATAATACACGTGCGAACGTACTCCCTGTTCACATCTAGTAAAGCACTGTTATCGTTAAGTTGATCTTTGATATGTCACTGTCGCGTGGTCAATTTTTTAATGTCATTCGACTTCACTTGAATTCACGCGGAAGTATCCCCGCGGCCCGTTATTACAATTGAAAGTGAGAATTTATGAGAGTTCGATGACGAGACGATTTACCATTCACTCTTTTGCCGATACTCAAAATACTAGTATGGTAATGATCTCTATTTTCGTTTTCCTTTTTTTCTTTGACAATGTGCTAATAAAATTGGTCTTATTCGTATTATGAAATTTTTCTTGAAATTGGATACCGGGATTCAATTTGCCATTGTGTTCAATTGATTTTCGAGAACATGAAATAAATATTAAAGAAGAAGATTTTATATAAAATCGCGATCCAGCATTTAAAAATCACACAGATTTTCTTATTAACACTCTTGATCACGTTAATGTGCAATTAATCACGTACGAACATCCTTCTGAAGAAACACAAATAGCCAAAAACACTGTATGCAAATAGCAAAATTAAAGAAATAATCTATCATCTATCATCTGATACTATAATCGATGATTATTCTTCGAAAATTGCAAATTGCACCGAACGAAGATCGACAGACAGTGGTTCGCAGACAAAAGGGATTCTTCCGACACAATGAAAAATCTATCCGAAATTCAAGGAAATAAATATATATATATATATAAAAAGAAAAAAGCAAGCAGCGGGTCGTAATGTAAATCGCGATCGCACGAGAAACCGCGTGCCTTGACCGAACGTGCGATCGCGCAATGAACGAAGAGCTGGTCGCTAGTAGATTGGAGGTGCAGTGGACCAGAGTGGGCTAGTGGGCAATCTCCAAGTCAGTGCTCACCGACCCGCTGTCTTCCAGTTCGAGTGGTAGGGAATGGTCAAGCAGTAGCTACCTCGATTCCAAGAGCGAGGTACAGGTGTATGGGGGAATAAAGCGTTTGGCAAATTCATATAATTGAATCATCAAAGTAAAAAAAATGAGATTGATTTTCGCATGGTTTTGTAAAGTTTTGATGCACAACTTTTCTAAGTTGCTCATTAAAATGATGTTTATAAGGATACCAAAAATTTATAAGGAAAGATTTTATTTATTAAAACATGTACTAGTGCATTATGATACAAGTGCGGAAAGTTGGTGATTCCTGACGAGTGTGACGTTTGCTGCCCAAGCGAAGCGAGGGTGACAAACGTCACACGAGTAGGAATCACCAATCCGCACGCTTATCGTATACTATTTTTTGTAACAATTTACGGAAAGTTCGCAGTATGTGCACCAAAAAGAAGCACGAAATGATCGACTCTTAATGAGTTCAGAGTGTGCGGGAATCATAATATTCCATAACATATCGTGCGGGAAAATCCCCGCACGATATCGCGTGCAGGAATGCCATGATTCCCGCACACTCTGAACTCATCAAGAATCAACCATTTCGTGCTTCTTTTTGGTCCATATACTGCGAACTTTCCGTACATTGTTGCGAAAAATGGTATGTGATACGCGTGAGCGGGTTAGTGATTTCTGACGAGTGTGAAGTTTGCCGCCCGAGCGAAGCGAGGGTGACAAACGTCACACAAGTAGGAATCACCAACTTTCCGCACTTGTATCACAATGTACTATTTTTGCTTAGGAAGATTCCAAACTACTCATTATCATACGAGAGAAGTGTACATGAAAATCGTAAATAACAGGATTTTTATAGATATTCTTTTCCAAGAAAGGTCCAGAATTCCCTTAATATTTTTGACATCAAATTCTTCATCTGAATAATATTTTTAGTTAGACATAAATAAATAAATAAAAATTATTTCACGAATAAAGATAAAGGTCAAAAATAATGAGTTAATAGAGTTCAAGATGCGAACCCGGATCCGTAAAAGGATCCATTTCAGATATACCAAGTTACTTAACCCAAACACACATCTAATGAGCGCATGCCCATTTGCTTCTTATGGTAAAACTATCTTCAGGCAGTGTATTTAGCCTAAAGAACCCGGTATATTGACTGTTACAGGGATCTTCAGCGATTTTGGGAACCATCCTCATAACCGTAGTAGAAATTTTCGTTGGAAGATCCAAAGCCTGGATGAATTTTTGATTTTCATAGTGAAATTTCTGTTAGGGAATTTTTAGATGCTCATTTTAACGGGTATAAATCGACACTTGCCCTAAATTTTTCAAATTTTTAAAAATCGCTTTGTATTTGGATTTAATTGAGATTCATATTATACTCAATCATCATGATAAAGAAATAGTTAAATTGGATAACATCAGCAAGATCAGGATATTCTGGTCTTCCTATTTAGATGAATAATATAGCGTACCTTTTAACAATGGTTTGTTAAAGAGACAGTATGTATAATACTTTATGGACTTCGACAGGTGACTCGGCGTATTCTTCGTTAGTCGTTGTGTGGTTTATAGTCAAGGTAAATTTACGTCAAGCTGTGTAAAATATTTGAAAAAGAATTGATATTTCATTTGAAGTTAAGAAGATGGAGTGTCATAGAATGCGTAATGTCAGAAACGTTTACTTTCTATTTGCTAAATTAGTACGTGGTATTGAAAACAATGCAAACACGTGTTAAATATAACCTCGTGTTATAGCCGATTTGACATTTTACTAAACATTTTATACTATTCTTCTTTCTACGATGAAAACAGATTTTTCGTTATTCAAATATCAATATATTAGAATTCGTGAAAGCAAACTGGTATATACGGTATGAAATGACACCGTTCCAATTGTTTTAATATTAATGTAATTTATCTTTTTTATATACATATATATGTTCATATATATTATAACCAATATATCGGCCGTATTCGAATTGCCGCGCAACGTATAACTCCCCCTCGCCCCTCAGTTCACCTAGCCTATCATCTGAGGGTACATAAAAAGCGACAAATCATAGCTAGACATTCTGCCACTTGCGTCAGCCAGGGTACCTTATAGCAGGAAACGAGCAAACCGTCCCGCTTGACCACAATTGTAAAGATATTTCTAACTATCGTAAAAACAAGCAAACCGACTTGGGCTAGGAGCAAACCGCCTCTTTCGCCAGGTAGAATCAATTTCCGCCTTTACACGGGACATCACTTTGACAATTTGGATCATAGTGCCACTCCCGTAATACATGCCATCATAATTTTATTCGAATTTTTTCTGTACAACCAACTACCCTGGCAAGAAAGCTTTTCTTACTTCTTCGAGATAGTGCGTTCTTTGTGATAGGACCAAGTCAACTTGTGATTACGAGTTCCTTAGTGGAAGACTGCTCATCAGCATGAACCTTTTCATCTAATGAGTCAACTTTTCATTCGAATTCCACTAGTCGGAGGCTGCATTTACACACGACTCCACATATCCTATATCGATTCAGTATTAAGAGAGACAAAGAGTAAATTTCAACAGTTTAGAAATATCTATTATCAGTTAGGATCAAAACTTTGTATTTGAATCAAACTACAGAACTTACCTATTAGCTATTATAATTCTTGTACTACTGTATTCCGTAATAGGACCGTATGTGTATATTCCATATTTTCAAATTTTTCAGTCGTTGCATTTCCCGTGTCAAGCAATGGCACTGTCAGTACGTTGGCATAATAACTACATTTTCTGTACTTCTTATGCAAAGTTCACAACAGTGAACAGAAACTTTCAGATTCAAATTTGCAAAAACCAAAAAATTACAGATCTGGATAAAGCAATAATATTTGCAGACACGCAAGACTTCCGGCATTGAAATGACGCCCGCGTCAAACTTATTATTTTTTATGTAAAGCAGTGCATAAATAGTAACAGTGGTAACGTATTTATATATAACTTGTAGTAACACATATAGCCGGTCCACTAATTCGATCATTTTTTTTGACAGATCGAGACAACCAAGTGGTCACTGCAGGAAATCTTTGTTATAAAGTATGCAAATCGATGGTTATATTTATATTATTTTATTCTAAGCTACGTATAATAAGCTAAGTACTTCATTGCTTTTGAACTGTCAAAAAACATATTAAACTCATGGACCGACTGTAGTTGTTCCTCACGGCAAACTTGTTGCCCGCTATTTATGTATATTGCTTTCAAACCATTATTTACATACGGAACATATTATAGTTAGAGCTTTAAAGGAAGCAAAGAAATGTCCATATTACTCTTTTTATATGCATAATTAAAAGACTACAATGCTAGTATTCATTGGGAATTTTGTAGTGGCGCAGTATTCTGCATCATTCTGTGACTCAAGATTTTCAGTTAAGTTATAAAAAGAAAAAAAAATATTTATCATAAATGACATATGTGTAGTTCAATTTTTGTTAATTTCTTTGTAAATGATTTATTATTTAAATATACCAACAGTCAGTCAGGTAATTATTGTTTACTACTTTCGGAAATATTTTTGACGACATTAATAATCATTAGATAAACGGTACATGCATTGGGGAATATCAAGTTTCCTCATATATCATAGAATGCCATAAATTTCCATAGCAGAATTTCCCATTTCCAATGTTTTTTTTGCCAAAGGTAATGTGAGATTAGCCAATAACATTCAATGGGGTACCATTCATTGTTTTTGGAAAAAAATGAAGTTCATCTACGGGTTATTATAATGCCTATCTAGAAATATAATAATTTACGAATTATTTACGACTGTTAATGTTCGCCGGTATATGAATTATTCCCATAATTTGCATGTATTTTCCCACGGCTATACAATTCGAGGATTCAATGTTAAGATTTCAGGTTTTCTCTGCCCGAAACTGAAATCTCATTTTTCTCCCTGTGTGTAATACGTCAAATATATTCCGCGCAACGAAACAATAACTGATGCTTCCCTTCACTCTTTGTAATCAGCCCGTTTATGAATTGAATTATAATTCTTGATGGCAAAACGTAAAATAATAAGTAAACAAACAACATGACAAGCCTGTGATTCTATTGTGCGATAAATTCCATTGAACGGAGCAGAAAAGCGAATAAAGAATTGGAATTTAAAAAATGATGTAGCTGCTTGTATTCAGTATACACGATTTCCGTCTAACGCGAAGCATAACGCTTAAAATATACATAGCACTTTGTCGTGATTTTACGCATTCGCTTCTCCACGGGACATTGAACGTGACTCTTGTGATTTTCGAGAATACCAAT
This sequence comes from Trachelus iudaicus, assembly GCA_030142595.1. NCBI lineage: Eukaryota > Metazoa > Arthropoda > Insecta > Hymenoptera > Cephidae > Trachelus > Trachelus iudaicus. Next base: position 1,296,860 of record JARQTH010000318.1, read on the forward strand.
AAACGCAGCATCTGTACGTGTCAAATTAATATTTGCTATTGAGAAATGTTAAACTTTGACAGGAGGAAGTCGAACTTGGAAGAAGATATAAAAAGTTCATTTACATTATTTCATTGATTCATTCCACGTATTGTTGTATAAATTATGTTTCAAACGGACTGTGTATCGTTTTAACTATTTTACGAATTATAAAAAAGGCAGGTTCATTCCCGGTCATTAATTATCTTGAATCTTCATCTCATATCGATATTCTAGTTTTTTGTGGCAAGATGAATGCCCTGAATATAAGATGTGTAAAAAATTCATCTTTATTAAATTTTTTACTTGTTCTATCAAATACATTATGAAATAGAAAAACTATTAAAATGTTGGTGACATTTATTAGTATTGTTAGCATGCAGTTTGATATATTGATTTCGACTAGAAACAAATACCATTCGTGTGTTCATTGAAAAATAATTGTTGCACAAAGACGACTTTAAATCTTCCTAATAGCATTCTTTGAATATTAATCGAATGGAAGAAAGCTTTTACAGTAATATTTTTATTAATCCTTATATTATTTGTATACGAATATAAAATGTTGAAATTTTTCATCACACATAGTTATTCTTTGAGTCTTACATTCAAAGCAGGCCATGCTTTTAAAGTAGTGGAGGACGATTTGTATTGCAGCACGTGTCCTCAAGGCACATGTGTCCTAGAGACACATTAATAGCAATGTATTCGCTAATGCATTAAGTGATCAATGCTAACTTCCGTAAAGGTAAATTCGCGTTGAGTTTATTCAAATAATAAACCTTAATTTTGCACAGATTTTAATGCGCTACAGCTCACATTCACCAAGTGGATTTATTGTAGTATTGATCCTTTAAAAATTACAACCAATTGTTTATCCGGCGAATACAATTCTTTATAAACAAACTCCTGTAATTGTAAAACGATCACTTCTACAAAAATTTTAAATGATGAATTCGTAGAGCAACTTTTAAAAAACAGAAGTAGCTATGGCGTATTAAAATCGTTACAAAATTACGGTTTATGAAAAAATTACGGTTATTTGAAAAGACTCAGCGAACTCGGACCTCTACGGAAGTTAGCATTGAGTACTTAATGTTTCAGCAAATACATTACTATTAATTTTTCTTTAAGTTACGAACACGTGCTATGATATAAAACTCCCTTCACTACTGATTTAGCCCTCATTTGATTAGTGCGCGGCGCAGTAGCTACCTTAAAGCTTGATACGTTAAATTAGCCAAGTTAAAGAGATTGGGAACCGATAATGAACAGGCAAGTTTTATGTATGTTAAGAATATTAAGAAAAATGTGAATAAAAATGGGAATGAATGGGGCGATAAGTAATAATGGATAGACCACGGCATACTACCAGAGAACCTCCTCAACTTATCGCAAACAGACTAGCAGCCGCAAATGATAATATTAATTATGTCCAAATGTATACATAGAAAATAAAAAAAGCTCCAAGACATTTTTTAAATCTTTTTAATCTTTTCAATCTTTTTAATTCCAGCACAATTAGACGTGAACACGCTGTATGCATCATAGTAAATTTGACTTGTCAGTTAGTCTTAGAAAACTTTATTTTTTTATATTCTTCATTACAACAGAGATAAAAATGTGTAATATCAGTCGATAAAGCAAGTTATAGTTGGTTACTATAACGATCATCATACTTAACCCGAGACTCGACCGGGTTTCTTGATTCCAAGGCAAATAACTTCCACATCCACATGATGTTTTTACATTCATTTATTTTTACGTTTTCAGAATATTACGGAAAGCTACCATGAAAATCGAAGAAAAAGTTGAGGAGTAAACGACATTGAGTGTGATAAATATGTAGCGCAGACAAACCTGGTAAGACTGGATCAGGGCATGGGTGCTCCTTTTTGTGGCCTTCTGGTGTTCAACAGCTTTTCGAGTACTATAATCCGGATTCGCTTTCAAAGTATAACATACGACTATATCATCCGACTTCACTGTCATTCACTTTGGTGGTAAACCAATTCACTTCTTTATCCTGAATAATTTGACTTGTCAGTTCCAGCAAAAAAATAGTCTCACGATTATTAGAATGGAATATAAAAAATCAATAATAAAAAATCAAACTATTAGACTTTTTCACTCATTAAAAGTATCTCTGTAATATCATCCTGAGTATCAAAAATTTCTTTCGGTCGAAGGTTTTTAAACAAAAGAATATTTCTAGTTGAACATTTCACTGTCCATTTCTGCTCCAAGCTTTACAAACGATTCCATATACATATATCGGACACTATATACCATTTAGGCGTGACAATTAATTAATAATTGAGACTTATCACGATTAAGATATTTTCAGATTTATTATATTCAAATCGTAAGTAGTCGAGAAACCCGGTTGTAGTTGGTTTGAGTCACTTTGAATCACGTTGAAAGGATGCGTGGAAATGAGACGAGCCACGCGACGCTCCACGGCTATAAACCTGCGTTCTTTTACCTGTATCTGCGTCACTAGCAGAATGCAGACGAAAAATTAATCGTATGTGCGTCCTAGGAATCAGCTTATGGTAATCCCCATATTTCTATATGTTTTATGTGATACAAAGAAAAATTGTTAGTCCGACTTATCGTTCGTACATCGAATATTTGAATAACGTACTTCCGAATCACCAATTTATCCTGCGTTAGTCATCCAGCTAATTTGTTCCGTGTATTTTCATTTAAAAATGTCTAATCAGATCGTCTATGAATTTCATAAACGACATTAAGTGCAAACTTGAGTAGAATATTAAAAAGGTGAAATTAAATTTTTGAATTGCACGCCCGGTTGCTTATTTCAAGCCCTAACCTAACCTAACCCAATTGCATGCTAGTTCAGTTATTCACTTTCTGTACTTAGCATAAGTAAGCTCAAGCTTCTGTAACGAAATTCCTTTAATAAATAATTCAACTTGAGGATTATTCTTTAATACATTTTTTATTTGTGCATCTGCACTTTTTGGATTCTTTAGTATCTAAACTTATTATTGTTTTGTGTACTGTAAGAAATACGAAATGCGGAGGGATCCAAATCCTTATATGTTCAAAAACATGTTTGATGTTACCCATTCGGATTTCCTTACCAAACACGCAAGTGTTAGTCATCTACTAGTTTACGTTATCCGATTTATTAGGTTAATAATTTTGAAGCTGTTTAATCAAGTTACTTATAGTATTTTTAGAATTATTTAATACGAATTTCGCCTTCAGAAAGTCAGCTGGCATTTATTTACGCATTTGTTCTTTCAGACAGAACTGTTCTCTGTGACTCTGACGTCAATGCCATGGCCATAATATTAACCCTAAAGAAAATAAAAGAAGAGAATGAAATTAATTTTGTAATGTAAAAATGTATAATTTCATAATTAAACATAATTTTTAGCTTCTCGATATTCCTCACCAATTCATTGTAAATTGAACCATTAGATAGATTTCAGATTTGTTCCGTCAGTGCAAAAGAACTTTACCTTGACCTCCACGATTGAAGAAATTCATTCAATATATCTCCAACGCAGATCATTAATCAATTATGTTGATGTGTCTGATTAGCATAAAAATATTCCGTCCTATTGGTTTAAGTAAACACAATTCAATACTTTTTGTGTACGATTGCATTATGAAAAATGCGAAATTGTCTTTTGCATTGGCCGTGGCAAAAACCTGACTCAAATATCTGTATCTAATATATCAGATGGACCGTTTGAACCGTTTGATTTGAAATTTGACACGTGTTTATATTTTGAAAATTCGGAATGAATGATTTTAATCTATCGGGCTGACCAGGTTGAAATGCACAAAAAAATTGTGAGCATGTGGATAGATGAATAACATTTTCAAGTGTCGATCATTACAAGTTTGAAAGTTTTGCCTCCACGGAATTAATTATTTTTTGCAGTAGCAAATTCATAAGATGCGATCGTATGGCTTAAACGGTCGTGCCCCACGTCAAACCTGTATGCCTCGTTGATTTTTCCTTTCAAAACTCACGGTCTCAATAAGATAGATATATATTGTTTATCCTTTTTTCGAATACCGATTAGCTTACGCCGGTAGTAACGCCAGTTGCCTGTACTTGGCGCGAGACTCGACTGACCCTATTGATATAATTTTCAACAACGGTAATTAATTAAGCAGAAAAAGAAATGATAAACTAAGACGTCATAGAATACGAATTAATAAAGTAAATACTTGATATTACAACAAAACTATTATACATTTACGTTTTATTCAAATCTTCATAAATCCAATCAACGTGTATGTATTTTTTATATACTATAAAATTCCGTTGTGAATACAGAGTTTGTGCCCAAACGTGTCGTAATGATTCATGAAATGACGTAAAGTATTTTAAAAAAGCTGTCAAACATAATTACATAATTGTGCTCAAGGTTAACATTGATGATTCTGAAAAAAATTTTCAAAATGAAAAAGCATATTTTTTAATACACATATTATACTATTTTCTCTTAAAGTTGTTGCAATAAAACATAACAAAGAGAGATTAAATATTTATATTGTGTATTGTAACCAATACATCCGAGGATATTCGCATCACGGTAGTAATAAGATCCCGCTAATCCGAATAACCTTAAACATCAAGTAATAAAAATTCGTAGGCATCGCGACGCCCAATTCTTCCGCACCTCTCAGGCCACTTGGTCCACCGCTGACGGTTATATAAACAGCGATGTTTCACGATTCCAGCATTCTATGATAAATTTTATTTATTTATGAGTTCAGTTGACGGGAAAATCCCTAGAAAAAAAAATGTACGACCAAGTAGGTCGTAATAGATAAAATACAGAAACGAAATAAATATATTAAATGGATGCACGAGTATACATCAAATTAAAAACTGATGCGTCCCGCATGATAATATAACCGCGTTGACCGTATGGATAAACGCGGACGATCGAACAGAGAAGAAATCCAAAAAAGCTACCGTTGCATTGCCAGACCTTAGTAGCCTAGAGAGAAGCTCGTTGACGCCGTAATTGGTCCTATGCCGCGGTACGAAGAAGGGGAGATGATTACGTGCGGTCCTTAATGGAGCAGAGACGGTTACAAGATCGTACATTGTAGATCAGCCGACAAGATTATATATTAAATTGTATAAAAATATTAACTCATTGTCATACTTATGTCTACGCAACGATAGAGAGTTAAGCTTGAGCTCGGTGTGTAAATAATCGTGATACGATCTGTATGTAATTCTAAACATATAAAATAAGAAATGAACAAACTTACGCTGAACAAGCTCAATGGAAATGGCAGGCGACACATAAAATGGGGACCAGACAATAGATGCGTATTCGAGAATCGGACGAACGAGAGCGCAGAACAGCACTTTGAGTGACTTCGGATTACGAAAATCGGTAGTGTTACGTCTGATAAATCCCAGCATACGCATCGCCTTTATACAAATAGCAGCAATATGCCGGTCAAACGATAGGTTCGAAACAAGCAGGACGCCCAAGTCTGAAGCAGAATCTAGCCGCAGTAGCGGACAACAGTTAACAGAATAATTAAATAAGAAAGGCTGCTTCAGTCGATAAATCGACATGACGAAACATTTGGGCATACTGAGGTTAAGCTTATTACGCGCACACCATACCGAGAGCCTGTTCAGATCAGATTGCAGAAGAGTAGCGTCATCAGGGCCGCGAGTAATGCGAAACACTTTTAAATCGTCAGCATAAAGGAAGAATTTGGAGTGTACGAAGCAGTCTTTGATATCATTAATAAATAGAACAAAAAGCAAAGGACCCAATTGAGATCCCTACGGAACCCCAGAAACCGCTGTGAACGTCTTAGGCCTCGCAGACCTGACTTCAAAAATAGGACTTTTGCTTTTATTCAAACGATACATTAATACATAGAAATATTCACGAGAAACGTATCACCTGAATGTAATTTTATCATGGAAATCAAGTGCACAAGCTAACTTCATGTGGTACATTTGTTGTGAATAACAACTTATATAATTTTACTGTCTCGCTAAGATTTAATTTTCAATATATTTTTCGCACTGATCAATAGAACAAATAAACATAGGTACACCGTTTAACCATTCATTAATATTATATTGACGTCAATCGCGAATACAAATGAGGAAAAATATTGGAATAAATTTGGTTTAATTAGTCTATTTCTCATAATTAGTCAACTGTTATAATATACTTACTTGGTACGCAAAATAACAAAGCCTGGTTACATCATAATATTTTAAACCAACCAAATTTATGCATACCATAAAAACTGTATTCCTGTGTTCTCGCGAAAATTACGCGTCATGGAAAAACCGTCAACGAACCAGTCGCCTTTCTGATAACTAATTGGAGTTTAACAAGTTCCTGACGTGCAAATCGATGACAAATACTCAGATTTGTTACACATTGACTCACGACACTAACCATCTCAGTCTTTTCAGCAATTTTTTTGCATTTTTCAAATCGCAAACGATATTACTCGATGTTTAATAAACAGTAAGTATCGTAGGTAGATCATATCGTAAGTAACTAATTTGGTATGAAATTTCTATATGTATCTTCAAATTACGAAGATTCCCTTTTTGTGATCGATACTGTCATTCTTATAACCTCGAAAAACTTTTGCGGAAGTCTTTCTCGGAATATACCGAAAACTGGTTTGAAAAACTCAGCTATGACAAGCAAAAACCGGTCTCAAAGTCCAATCTTCTTCTTGTTTACTCACAAACACAATTTCGATCGACGAAGTCATACATATAGTAGGAATGATTGACATAGTGGAAATATTTTATAAATATATTCCCGAAAGTTCATTGTCTACCTTGACCTCTCAAAGAGTCAACAGCCGCAGCTAAATATTTAAAACATGTATTCGTGAGGAGGAATATCGTTTATATTAAAAACTATATAAATATCTTCAGATATGTTTACCCGCTATGATATATGTATATGTTAATGGTAACAAGATTTTTATTAACCCGTAGTAATCACACGTATATCTAGTATACATACTAATCACACTAGTGTGATTAGGGATTCTGCATTTTTAAAGTTCTGTGACTCTGGTATATATAATCCAAAAGTATTCGATAACCAGTTTTTTTTTTGGAGCAAAAATTCCCCCGGAATCGGAATAAGAATAGTCCCAAATGCGAAAAATAGTTTTGTTATAGTAAAAATACGTCAAAATGAAAGTGAAATCGAACGAGCAAATGTATAAATTCGCACTAATGTGGTTACTACGGGTTAATACATACGTATCTATAAGCGCTAACCTCAGCATCAAGTAATTTACCCATTATTAACCATATAGTCCGTCCAGGAGTTCAATGTGTTTTTTGACCAATCAAAAACAATAAAGTATCATTCAATAAAATATTTCTTACAAAGTACGTACATGCATGTTTTTACAGTAAATATATTTCATTTTTCCATTTTAGCATACATATATTCGCCTTATTGTGCAGAAAGCAACGTGTGATTTGCTAAGAATTACCTTATTTGCGAACTATAAAAAAAACACATGAATTCATGGACCGACTGCAGATGAGCAGACAGAAATCGAAAAATCTTGTTGCCAATTGAATATTGATCGTAAGACACATACATTTTCCTCAGAAAATAAAAGTTACACTCTTTAGCGATGGTTCAAGATTATTGTGACGTCACTGGGTATCGTACACATTTTCCAAGCAGCATTATTGATATAATTTTTTTCTTTTAACCTAACACCTTTACTTTCGACGTAAACTCACGAACTTTATGAACTTTATGTTATAAAAAGATTTAAACAAAAATATAGAATCCATTTTTCCATTCCTACACGATGATTGTTTTACTACTGATAATTAAATTATAGTGCTTATAATATTGTTTTAAATTAATTTTTCTCTCCAGACATATCTGCTAAATACTGTATCAAATAAAATCGTACCATAATAATTTAAGTAAGTCGGCTGTATACGCGATATAAGCGCTTCAGTTTTTCAGGGTCTTTTGATCTGAGTACACCTATAATATTCCCAATAATCAATCCGGCCAGGGTTTAATGAGAATGCAATCAACGACATATAGAAGAAATTCTAAATAAAATAAATGACAATGAGTAGGTTTTATAACATTAAAAGAATAATGTTATGATTATGCGATAGTAAGTATAATTACCATGACCATAGATTTGTCGTTATGTAAATGCATCTATATTCGCACATAAGTGCTAACGAACAGCAAGCAAGGTGTGCTCATGCGAATGCACTTACTAATTATATATATATATGTTTCTTTTCCTATTTACGTAATCTTTCTTCGGTCAACTAACAGTAACTAAACATCCTTAAATTGCGATAAGAATGTCTTTTCCGCTATGTCATGTTTTTTCATTTCCTTGATCTCGCTGTCGCACAAAAGTCAAAACTGTGTTTCAAGTTCATGGGTGAGATCGAAACAAAATTTCCCCATTGTTTTGTGTGATTCTTGAGGGTGGCAACAGGATTATTTAAAATCACAGCAACCTGCGAATAAACCTTATAAGTATGAAATTGGCATGACAAAATTTGTGTGCGATATGTTTTTCCAGTCGTAACCAGAATTTAACTCTTATCGCTCCTGCAGTACCAACGGTTACGGTAGAATGCTATCTTGCATTTTGTAGCATGGCCCACGGTTGGAGTGATAAGGGCTGAAACTTGTTTTATGGCGAGACAAAGTTCTGAAAGACATGGTAACGAAACCTTGAGAAAATACAAAAAACTTATTTCAGGTCGAATGCTAGGAATAGAGTGTCTTATATTTATTTTATATTTTACTTGGGGTCATTAGTGCTGCGATTTGGCAGACACGTACAACATTGGTGGGTACTGTGGAATCCGGTCCATGACGTCAAATTCTTAGTATCCGAGCCCTTGTTGGTTAACATTGAATCATCCTCTAGAAGCTTCGTATACTGTATTGAGGCGCGAATAATACGACTTTTGTATTTTATATTGCATTGTAATGACAGTCACTTTCAATTTCAATATTTCATATTATTTCTGTTTTTATTATGACTTCGTAGATACTCATTGGAGAAACAATCGTTCAATTTTCTTTACTAATCATCCGAAGATATTAGTCATTATTTATTGCTTATTGTCTTATTGTACATTGACATAGGTATCTACGTAGGTTTGCCATTACTTTTATTCCTAATGAAATATTAAAAATTTTTTTTCTTGATATCATAGTTCCAATTAATTGTACATTTGGATAAATAACATGAAGTTTGGAGATTAAAATTTCCACCAGTATAAATAAATACAAAAGTGTACACTGTTATAATGCACATTTGGTAAGGATTTATAAAACTGTTTAATTCGTACATTGATTGCTAATTGTACGAAAGTCAGTCCTGGATCTAAAAAAACCAATATAATTCTTTTGTGAAGTAATATACGACTATCAGGCTGGAATATATTTCATGATATTAGACATTGCTGGTAGAGAGTTATAATTTTTTATTCAACACTGCGGTAAACCAATTTTCTAATTTAATCCTTAAAAAAAAGTATTACATATTAATACACGAATTAAATAACTTCTCTACACATTGGAATTTCGCTTGATGCTTTCATTTTAATTTTCTAAATCAGCATTAACTCATTGTAAAAGCACTCATATAGTTAATGCATTGAGAAAAAAGGAATGATAAAATTCCATGCCATCGATTTTTAGTTTCTGTTTCTTGTATTCAATAAATTATGATGACGCTGTAATTGATTGAACATATTCAAACAATAAAATCAATCAAACAAAAAATTACTTCCAACGTTTTAAACATATTTTGAGTCAATATCAAAGGCCATTATAGATTATAACAGGATATAAAAGTTACAAAGTTATGAACGATACAAAACCATCCGTTTATCAAAGATTATATCGGTCAATCGACTTCATATGGTTAGTATAACAAATAAAATCATATTAGTAATTACTTATATATTTTAACTCGTGAAATGTAGCTCTCGCATGCAGTTATAAAATAAACGAATGAAAGATGAAATTTACGGTAAGTTGAATACAAGTAAACACATATTTTGCAATGCACATGAGGTCATTCCAATGATTAACCTTATTTTGGCTAATGTTTCGAAAGTGACTAAAAATAATTGCACACGACACACGCAAGTATTTTTGGAGGAAAAAAAATCCTGGAAAAAAGGCCAAACATAATCATTACAAACATACTTTGTACCGTTCATAGAACTTCAATGCTGCAGTTGAACTATAAATTTTGTTATGCATAATTTTTGGCAGTTCAACTATAAAACAGGGTTCTTGTATAAAAAATTGTGTGCACAAAGTTATATCACAAATAACCGAAATGTGTGAAGCTGTGAAAAAACTTGATTATAAAGATACATAAATGGACTACCTGCTGCTTTACCAAAACAAAAAAAATAAAATGCTTAATAAAATTCATTACCTTCATAATTTTCTACTAAATATATGTTTATATCTTACCGATAATCTTGTGAAAAAAATGTCGTTCGATCTTTTAATATTTTTAAAATATGATTTAAAGTTTTCTGTGTGCCTTGTATTCACTCTTTTTTCTACAATACAGTAAGATAATATAATTTTATCCAAAACCACATGGAACATGCGGGAATGTCATATGTATTCATAATTCCAGGAAAGGATTGCATGCGGTATTCTGACGTCAATTTTTCAAGACGAGCTGTTAAACCCCTTGGTTATAAATTTCCATAAAAAGTAAGTTTTAAGTGCAAACGAAATAGTTATATTGGTAAATGTTTAATTCTAAATGCAGGGCTAATCGGTAATGCTTGATAATAAAGTACTTTGTGATAACTTTAAGCGTTTTGAAACATATAGATATGATAATAGTGATTCCCTACCTGTTCCAATAATTTTGTTCACCTTTATAGGAATTTCATATTATTCGTATTCAACATGAGATACTAATCATGAAAGAGTTAAATATGGATAACCCAACAAGATGGTGTAATTGTACAAGCTATGAGTTTTTATGAAACTCCACGTGTAAAGTGGTAAATATTCACAATAAAAAAAGAATTTGTAATAAAAAGTAGACATTTCTCATATAACGAGTTCTTCTTCCTATGATTGCACTTAGGAATCCAGCGTTAGAAAATGGGTGAAAAAACTTGTTTATAGGAAAATGCTTAAGGAACTAGATGTTCGCTATAGATATTTCATCATGCAAATACAATTATTTTGAACATTAAAACAATATACATAAAAAATATTTTTATTATCATTGCAGTCCATTGTTTGTGCATATGCATAGACCGCTTGCTTCGTCCAGTATTTCATTAATGCTTAGATCTAATTGACGTACTAGGTACAATCTTGATTCTTGCAAAGTGATTTTCTAATTTTAACACATTCATTATTCTGTACCTGTATGACCATCTATAAGGAATTTTAATTAACAAAAAGTATGTTAATAATTCTTTTAACCCATCGATTAATAATCGGTGTAATGATTTTCATACGATCTGAGGTCGAACTCTTGTAATGCACTATACGATATTCTCTTTTAATAATTTAGATAATAAGCATAACAACATTGAAAAATTATTTGACAAAAAAAATTGGAAATGTGCAATCTCTAATCGTGCAATATTATTTTTTTTCCTTTTCATTAAAATCGAACAAGAGAAAATGAAGTAGTATAGCTAAGAAACTTACAAGTTGCATCATTCTCTTACGATGGAAGATAAATTCAACTAAAAACACACAAACACTCGCCAGATTTTACGTCTTCATTACTTGCCCGTCTGTGGTAAATAGGAAACGAATCCTTGACCGTAATCTAAGTATTGCACTTTTCTCGAGAAACCAGAAAGTCGCATGTTATTAATTGTCGTTTATATACATAAGTGCGCAGGAGTGCTGGGCAACAGATATAAACTGCTGTGTGTCACAGTCCTGGCAAACATGTCACACGGTGTCAAAGTCAAGAAGTCACACTTCTTCTCTGTGTCATCTATAAATCATAGTGAGATCTTCAACGCAGTCCGCAATGGTTAATTGCGACACAAATATCACAAAAATTGGCTCGTATCTCTTTAATGAACATCTCTTGGTATCTCTCTTGCAACTCACCTGCTATCTCAATTAACCCCTCACGCCGATGATGTACTCAAGACGTCATTAGCCTGGATTCTTGAATCGTTAATGAATTAGAGTTTAAATTATGAGCCCACAGGTCAAAACTTCAGCACGTATTGCTTACGTATATTGGAGCTTCATAAACAATAGTCAGCGTCAATCACTGAGGTGTATATAGCGTAAAGTTTTTGCATTCAAAGAATCTTTAACAATGACACTCATCTCTATGGTAATTATACGCAAAACAAAGACCGTTCCGGTCCTTTCACATAGCTTTAATCAATCATTTTCGTTTATTATTCTGGGAATTTATACTTATTTTTCTGTCGTAAGTCGATGCGCGCGTAATGTGGATTGTAGAAGTTAAGCCTACCGTGATTGGGATATTAAAATGACCGGCGTACTACTATTACGCATGTTGATGTATGTACAATCGAAGGACTCGTATATCTACTCCGTACGGATGAAACGAGGGAAATCCATTATATTATACGGAATTATTTGAAAAAAAAGAAAAACATTTTACGAGTGACGTAGGTCCTGAAGAATTTTTAATTTTTTAAGTAATAATTACCAAGATAATGATTTCACAACAATGTTATTATCGTTTCAAATAAATAGTTTCTAAGAACTCCAAATACGACTTATACCTAATATTATTATAGTTTTGTTATAGTCCCTTAAGTTTCGTTTTCATAGAAAACGAGGTATGCGAAAGAGTGTTATATAATCACGAAATGGAAAATCATAAGTTAAAAGAATAATTGATAATCTTATTTGACACAGTTACCTACGAATTTTGCCGATACTCGCGCATAAAAAATTCATAAGGAATTATTCAAAATCAAAAACGTGGACTGGCTGCATAGTTTTGACCTGTCAAATGTTTCCTACTCGTCCGTAAACTTCTATTGAGTATTTTCTAATTCGCATTCACTGACTGAGAATACAAAAAAAATTCGTGTTTGAAAGAATTAGAAATACTTTGGTTTGCCGATACTTGTGCTGATTTCAGTTACTTAATTTATATACACAAATTGACTCACAATTGTATGAAGATTCGTAGAAATATACTTCAACGGGATAGGTTTAATTATTAAAAGAAAATAATACATTGAAAATACACAAAACATTAATATTGTCCTTCGCAAGGAACAGTATACGATTAAAACAAGAGTAAGTATCTTTGTACACCATACATATATATTCGTATGTAATATGTTCAAACAGATTGTTTGTATCAAGCAGTCGTGTGCCAGTTGAAAGCCACATGAGCAATCATCAGATATATCATCACGGTCGCAGTACTAGTGATCATTATGGGGAATCCCACTCTGAAAAACAAAAAAAAGTTTTATGTTCGCGCACTGTTTTCATTTCAACTATAGTCGTCATAGACGGATGAAATATAACATACGCACTTAAAAAATTGCATGAATGTAAAACGATACCCGTGTTGTTCAGCGACACCTGCACATACTACATTTGCGCTAGCTCCAATCAAAGTTCCATTGCCTGTAATAAATGCACTCGACCATACAAAGAAATAAATATTGATTTTCACTAAAAAGTATTACCACCTTGAAATAGAACAAGATATTCATTTCTGCGTATTTATATATATCGTGATCGCTAAGAAAACTGTATAACTCAAATATCGGGATAAACATGTTTGACGTTAGACACTGCCTCTCGAACCGGACGAGTGAATTTTATGCGTTCATTAAAAAAAAAAAAAAATTAATTTGTATATGAAAAACATTGAAATTAAAAATGCTTGACTTTTACAAATGTTAGAATACCATTTATACGTGGGCTTATTTCTTGTGTAAATTTAAAGTCCATCGGTTCAAAAGTAGATTTGAAATTTTTTGATAGACATTTTCAGTGATGCACAGGTCTCGTAAGACACTTTGAACTAAAAGTGCATATTAACTTTTTTTTAATAAAAAGTCGTTCAAAAGCAAAGTATGACGCTGCCAAGCCTAGTTATTCTGTATTATACATATCATTGATTTTGTATGAAAATTTGTAAGAATCTCGTATACCTTACAATACATACATTTGTAGCACTGCCTAATGCAACATAAATTCATTGAAAAAAAAAAAATTATAATCAAGGCTATCTTACGATTTAATCACTATAGATATGGAAAAAATATCAAACCTAATTGCGATAAATGTCTTACCTCCCATACAAGCACCAAATGTCAAGGCCCAAACTAATGGTTGTAATGGTAACCTAAGTTCACTATTCTTGGCAAGACTCGTTGCAATTCTCACCATCATGGTAGTGATTGGTATATTATCGACTAATGAACTAGCAAATGCAGAAACCCATAAAAGTAGAAGTATGGCGACGGCCAGTCTGGATTCTTCGTTAACAGATAAGATGACCATTTCCGTTTGTTTGCCAATCCAATCAATAAGACCCAACCGTGAAAGAGCCTGTTATGATTTCGAAATATATGCATAACACAAAAATTGTTGGTAATATTAGGGGGAATATTTATAACTTAATGATAAAGAACATGAACCTCCATTAGAATAAATAATGCAGCGAAGAATAACAAAGTACTCCACTCGACCCGTGCCATTAAACCATCGAAATCCTCGGCATCAGCCAACACCAACAATAAAAGAACCCCTAAGAGTGCGGTCCAGCCAAGAGATAAATTTATGTTAGGCACACTGTGCAGGAAAAATAAAATTATCACAAAAACCAAGATGAAGCCTGACTTTGCCAGCAGCCATTTATCTCTGATAGGATACTGAAATGGAAATAATTAAGTATAGATCTCAATGAACCAGTCGTAAATCCTATAGGAGAGAATTTTCTAATAAAAATTACAGTGTGATGCGAGGTAAAGCCGGGACAAAGTAAAATTTGGTATAACGTTATTGCGAAAAAGAAAAAATTTGGATACTGCACCTAACACATTTTACTATGCTGGGTGATAAGATTTGGAAATCTAAAAAAATATGATAAAAAATGTTGTAATTTATAATCAGTTGAGTTTGGAAAGAGTTGTAACCCACCGCTAAAATATGTCGTGTTAAAAAGCAACAGAGAAATCGCTAGATTCCACACAATTTTTCCAGTGGATTCGTGTAAATTTAAACTAGCCGCGGTGACAAACGGTCGGTCACCTTCGAGGAACTCACCACAAACTATTACGTCTACCGACGTCTATGCTTCGTCGTCCTGACCGCTTTATGCCATTAGAGCAGTTTCTATTTTCTCCCAACAATCGTAGGAATTTTTACCCTGAACTAGACAGATTTTATCATCAGATGGTAATAAATTTTACTCGGTGATTTTTATTATGCTGTGTCGGTAAAAATCTCTACGCTGCCAATAAAAATTACCCACATTACCGATATATCCCAGTGTTATTAGATTCGTGGCTAATTCTCACCGCACATTTCATTGACAATAATTACTAAAAAATTCTCTCTGCTTAATACCTAAGTAATTCATCTGGATAATATTCAACTATGTGAAATACCTTCTCTTGCAATTCCTCGAGATTGGCTTTATAATTATCTAAAGGCACGCTCCCAGTCATTAATTTCTTCTTTAATTTCGAGAGCAGGCGTTGAACTTTATTCCTTAAAGTTTCTCGTACCAGACCTTCATCCTTGCTATAACTAGAAAGACTTGCTGCTGCTCTTTGCCAAATTGCTATTTCGTGCCTCAGTTCCTATAAATAATACAATCCATTTTTCAAATGCACAAAAACGTTATAACGACCATCCATAATGATAATACCTGTACATCCTGGGGTTCGTCAAACCTCAGCACCGATATGTCTCTGTATATATATCGAAATTGGCCGGAAACTACAATGATTACCATTATTACACCGATGCTCATATGCATGATAAAAGTGCTAAAATCCACCCCCTGAAAAAAATAAACGTTCAACCTAATCGTTCGATTCGAACAAATAATTTTCTACAAAATTTAATTGAAGAATATTAGTGAGTATTTAGTCTGAGGAGATTCTGATATAAACGTCACAGACCTTAAAACAATCAAGCCGTTTCATAAGCATTCACTCGGACGTATCCATTAAAGTAATACTATTGAATAGGAATGTTTTGTAAAAATGTATTAAGACGACACAAGAGCTACACTACATTTTTTAAATATCTACAAAATAATCCGGTCGCCTGGCGGCAGTTCTTGAAATAATGTTTTTCAGATATAAATATTTTAACAACAAGCCATGACTAGATTTAATGAATATGAATATGCGTGCATTTTGATTTATACAAAGTAATTGTAAAAAACACGGATTAAATAAACTATTTATTTCTCAACTAATGTTATCTAAACTGCTAATCATAGTGCAGGTACGAATTGAACTAGGACAAGAAGCCGATACATTGTTTAAAAGTTTGATGAATTACTTGAGACCTACTTGTACCAGATGCAATTTACTGCCGAGCATCTGCCAGACATATCTTTTGCATGATTTAGAGAATATCGTAGGATTTTTTAAATACATTTTCAATGAGTTAAATACCGCACACAGCGGACATACAAATATTCATAATCTATACCCAGAATAAATTAGGACGTATTTCGAATATATAATATACACATACGTTCTATACGTCAGATTATTATTTTGCTATCTGGATAATGTAAATAATATGTATAGACCTTCCGTAAATTTTAATCAGTCGAAAAAAATTAAATTCCAATCAGTCAATTACCGTTAGTTAGAACATATCGTACAACGGACAATTAAATTTCTTCTGCGACATAGAATATAATGGTTAACATATTTGATATCGTGACCTCTCGCGAAGTAGCATACATTTTTTTTTGTAATCTTGGTCATATAAGCAAAAAGTTCCTTTGAACAACGTGATTAAAAAATAATAATAATCGTGATAAAAATGTATCCTCTGCGCGAAGACTGAAAAATGTAAATATAGAGAAACTGACTAAAGTACCAATAAGCAAAATATACTCACAGACTCAATGACATCACGATTAGATGCAATTATGACATTTGGCGGATCTCCAACCGGAGTGAGTGCACCCCCAATATTCGAATAAACAACCATGGCTGTGAGAATAGGCACAGGATTGAGTTCCATAACTTCACAAAGCCTAATGGTGACCGGTGTCATCAGCATTACAGTCGTTACATTATCCAAAAAGGAGGAAATCATTGCAGTAAAAAAGCAAAGAGTATTAAAAAGTGACCAAACTTTTCCGCCCGTTATCTGAAAATAATACAAGGTTCTATCTAGTCTGGTATCTAGAAGAGCAAAGATGACATTAGTTGTCGCTACGACAATTAGTTAACTATTTAGATACCTTGTATGCATAAACTGCTAAATAATCGAATATTCCTGTTTCCGCAATGATAGCCACGAGTATCATCATTGAAAATAATAGAAGCAGAGTATCAACATCGATCCATGAAATTAATTCCGCCATTGTGGGTCGCTGAAAAAATAATCCTTTTTTTTTTAATTTATACAGTAAAATATTTTTATTATAACATACAAAAAAGCAGTTGGTTTTTGTAAATAAATGAGTGTCTGTAATCGGGCCACGACATCAGTTCCACTTTGACGGGCCATCACTTTACGAAACGAGACGTATATAAGTCCCCTCAAAGTGGACCTGATATCGCGGCCCCACTAGACCCATGCTGTCTAAAGAGTAACCCGTGCTTCGAGCAATATGTATAATGTACATACATATACCTACAAACCGTCTTAATTTTCATGGCGAAACACGTTTCCGATATTTACGTAAAATTCGTAACTGATTATCTATATTTGTTTTCAAATAACAACTAGAACTAAGTTGTCATGTTATATAAAGTGAATAGTCAAAAGTATGAAAACATCCGTCAACAAGTCTCAAGTTCAAACTTACAATTTTCTTCCTCCGAATCGTAAGTAGTGTACGAAATCCCTATATAAGGAAGCATTTTCATTTTTTATTAATCTTTGGCTTCCTCATAGATGTATCTTCATCTACTACCGACGATTAAGAGGAAGCAAATTGCAAAATATAAATTCTTGGCTTTCAGGGATTTCGTACAATTCGATTTTCTCCAAACGTGTTTTCTCGATGTTTTGGCACATTCTGAAAATGGTGACATGAAAATCTCGACAGGAAAATTTTCCGCCGTCACATAACTTCCTGTATGAGGAAGCAAAAAACAAATAGCTGAATTTTTTCACATCTTTGTTATGTTTCAGTGGTACAAAGAAAAGAAATTTATATTCATGAAATATACTTTTAACCCTTAGCTCGTGGGTATGACGTCATTTGACGTTACCCGATGTCTCGTACACATCGATCAATACATGAAAAACATTCGCATTGGAATGTGCACGAAAAGAGTAAGTCGAACTTGAACCTTGTACCCCACACCTGAAGTCGCTACTTGATATATTGTATATGTAACTATTCGATATTATGTATTATACTATAACATTAATTCTTGTATTCTACCTCATTCATTGCTGCGAGTATTGCAATAGACATTGTTGATGCCAACATAGCTGCAACTGCTCTGTGAACCACCTGTGACGATATAATTATCAACATAAAATATTCTATTATTTATTACTATTGTAATATCAATAGCCACAAGAAACAATTAAATACCCATAATTACCTCAAAAACGATTAAAATATAAAGGCCGAAAAGGACAATGGCTGCATACACAATTCCATCTTCGACATTTATCGGAGACAAATCATATGCAATTGTAACTGGTAGACTTGAGTTCAAATTCGTTGTTAGTGCTATTCTGATAAAACTTCTGGGAAGATTACTGAAAATACATGTAATATCAATTAGTACATCAATATAAGATTATAATACAAATATTTAAAAAAGCAACTGCCCTTGTAAGATGTTGATCAATTTAATCATTAATAAATTAACCCCTTGCGACGGTACATTTGCTCTCAGCTACCAAAGTACCTGCGTTCAACATATCTACCACCGCAAAGGATTAATACCTAAGTACATCAAACAACGTACCTGATTTCAATACCTTCCAGTTTAAATTTTTTATGTACTCTCTGATCCGGAACGATGCCTATTAAATGTTCAGAAACTATTGATAGCACCAGTGGTTCGCTTACATTCTGTAAAATATAGTTAATTGTATATTTAAAAAAATTAACATTGAATTAAAATTTCTTTGATTCTACGTCTGATGCTAGTGTATCCGAAAATTATGTGCGTTAGAGTTTCTTTCGAAAATCACTGTATTCTTTTTTAGAGAAAAAAATATAAAAAATTTAAGTTTACCAATTTCATTTTCATGAACGCCTTGCACAAAGATCAATTTTTAATCCCGTATCGCCCTTTATAAATTTTTAAGCATATATATATATATAGCTGTCGGATACATGATCGTCCAATTTATGCTCATTGCTCAGACATTGATTAATTAGATTGAGATTAAATTAATTGATTGAGATTAAATAGCGTTTTGCAATAAATAAATGAATCTTTACACCACATACGAATGGCGCCTGAATCATGTAAATAGCAGATACACACGAGTATGAAGGGTACTAAGGACTAATACACAGTAGATACTCCAATTGCAATATTTGTTCATTATTAACGTTTCACTGCTATGAATGATATTTGTTTCTGGTCAATCGTTATTAAGAATGTATTAATTAATGCTATTAATGATTATAGTTACGTAACACTGTTACATAATATAATCATGTATCAAAGACAATCGCTTTTAAGCTAAAAAGAGTTTCATACCTTAATGTATTCTTCATTAATTTGAGTTTGATTATGTCGTTGATCAACATCGACCAATACTTGCAACCACACTATCAAGTGATAATTTGATAAATTAGCATATACAGATGGAAGTAGTGCGCCTTCCATTGTTATACCAATCTGGTTACTAGTAGGATGTTCCGGGAGCATATAATCTAATTCAGTTAAGTAAAAACTTGACAATGTATTGAAATTATTAGAAAATAATTATTATACTTAATAAAAAAGGATACGTCGAGTCTCATTGCATGGCACGGAAATTTGATGCATTATTTCTTCCTTTTCGCTCTTTAACATCAGGATGACCTAAGACATGTTAATTCAAGTACTTCAAATATTGTTAAAACAGTTTAAAAATTAGTCATAAATCAATTTTATATTAAAAATTGATAGAGCGTTAATGCAAAAAAAACTCACGCTAAATATAATCCAGCAGGCAGTCAGTAAAACCAATTTTATGTACCGATATATCGAGTTCTGCTTTATTTCATGGGGTTGATCGTTCACATTTATTGTATCTTCATCGCCCGGACCCTGTATGCATATCCTAAAGAAAATTAGTTACTTGAGCATTATAGTTTAGCTTAACTTTTAAATTTCTATAAAATAAAACACATACGAACCTGGGACTGGTACAGGGTTGTGAAGTGGGAGATTGATATGCTTTTGAATTCTCGGGCATTAGCGTAAGTGTATTTAATCTAAAGACGTACGAATTTCTTATAAATTTTCGAGCAACACGACGTTTCAATGTAATACTGAAGTGAAGGGGAAAAATGTGCTATATATACATATATTACGATTTTTGTAAAAAAAATATGCACAAGTGTTTTTCATGGAACACTTCATAGCTTGAAAATATATGAGACAAATTTTCAGACTTTTTCATGTTTCTGTTAACGATATTTTGTTTAAATAGGTGAACATTACCCGACAAACAATATATCTTCGATTCTTATTTAAATTTTACGCATTCCACGTGTAGAGATGTAAGTAAAACTTCTTTTATTCTCGAACTAATCAAAGTTTCAAATCCAAATTGTAATTCAGTAACAGAATTGATAGATAGCAATTATAAGACTGTCGTAATATGAATAATTATAATTCATTTGTTCTCGCCTTCTTCCTGGTGTTTGGGCAATTCTTTCGTATTCTCTTTGAAAGCCAGCTAAACTTGGATCTAGCCGTACAGTTTCCGGCAGTTGACTCCATATTTGCAAAACTTCATCGGTGATAGAACCAAAAGGTATTGAACTGCCGGCTGAGGATGGGGTTACTGTGGATAAAAGAATAAATTGTTTTTCATATTTTTCAATGAAATTCTTCTCCTTACCTGACGTTCTGCTATATCCAGACTCTCTGCGCAACGGAACTGGAGTTTGGAGACCCGTATCATCGTCGGCTGAATCCAGTCGAGACATTCCGGTTGTAAAAGATTAACCTGGTTATAACAAAAATAAAAAACGATTTCTCAGTTTTTCTGTTGAAGTAAAAAGCTACAATTTCTTTGTGAAAATTTTTTTTACATTATATTATATTTTTTAACATTTAACATAATAACATGAAGCGAGTTACTTCAGGGGCCTAAGAACTTTAAAGAGTCCCTCTTGAATTTTTTATCATGAAAATCGGAAGTAACGTGCAACAATAACAATTTTCTTATCAAAATAAATATACAACTATTTATGTAAGTTCTAAGATTAACACACACATATTTAACGTTTAAAAATTACTTACATCTCACACTTTAAACTTTCAATTTCTCCTTATAAACCCGTAATAGTGCAGCTTGCAAAAGTATACGTACACTTCGTTTATAATAAAATTTATTATTATATTCTTATAAATTGTAATTTTCCATTATGAATTACAATGTGCTTCTCAGTTAACTCAATAAATTTGTAATTATTAAATTGATAATGAAAGATACTAGCGAATACAAAATGTTGCTTTTGAAAATTGTTGGAAGCTAATACTAATAATATTCTTATGCTGTTTAGTATGTATACAGATTTATAAAAAAAAACAGCTTCCCAAACTCCAACTAAAAGTATCAAAATGCATGTCGAGTACTTTTACATTAAGGTTACTTTTAACTCCCCTATTTTATATAAAAAAAATGATAAAGAATGAGTTGCTGTAATGGAATACAATAGAGTAAAAGTAAAAGAAGGAATCAGAAGTTGTGTATATCCCTTGTATGTGAGTTATGTATAAACTGTTATGTATGCACTATACATATACCCAGGTTATATACATTATGATACTATACGTAGGTCACTATGAAAGTTTTCAGAATGCCTACCACTCCGTATTACTTTACTGCGGATATACTTAATTTGTGATGACTTTCGTGGCGTCCTATGTATAGCATTTCATGCATGACGAATGTTAATAGGATAGTTGGAAATTCCACGCAAAATATTATAAAATACGTGTTTTAGCTCTTTTAATCGTTCGGGGGAAAATCCTATGATAAGTATGTAAAAAATTATACTTGTTATCGTGTCAATGTAGAATAAGTAAGTTACAGCGTAAATACCGAATTGTCACCAGCCGTTCGCTTACACGCTAATATTTGCGAACCTTAACATCATTTGCCTTCTGTTTTTGATTTAATGAATTAAGAATGCTGAAACGCGTATTTCTTCATTTTTTTACTTAAAATTGGATCGTGCTACTAGCGACGACGACTTTTGAAACACCTTGTATATGGAAGAAGTTTTTGTAATTTTGCGGAATCGAAAAGCATTATTGTATTCTAGATTGAAATTTGTATAGAATTTCCTCGAAAAATTCCACGACGGTATTAAACGACACACGGATAATGATAAATATTTTTAAGTATAATACGTGGCTAGCTTTTAAGTTGAAAGTTCAGAAAATTGGTAATATTACGTACATTTATAGAGAGGACATTTAATTAGAAATTTCTACAAAGACAAGCAAATCCTACATTTGTATTAGTAATAGAATTTTTCAAATTTTCAAATTGCTGGTTATATACATTCTTATCTTATCGTGCACATATAGCATGTATATTATTCGGGCACGGGTCAATTGGCATTGAAAATAAAATCATCACAAAAGCAGTTACCTCGTATCAATGATAAAATGCTTAACACGTTTACAAATATCATGATTTCCATTGCAAAATAAATTTTCCCACTCGATATTTTATAGCTGATTACAAGGGTATCAGGCCTTACTTAGACCTAGAACCGCTGACTTGACTTGAAGCCCAGAGCAGGCCAGAAATGAGGAAAGAAAATCTGATCTGCTGCTGGCTGCTTGAAAAACGACGCAAAACTTTCAGTCGTGCCGATGTTATACAGCACATCTACTATTAGCGTTAACATTGCGACTCAGGTATTTTGTTCCAAAAAGACTTACCCAGGTCATCAACAACTGCAGAGGTAAGCAAAAGCACGGCAGAACTGAATTATCAGGGACGGCATAAGACGCTTTGCAACTTTTGGAAGACACAAGATGACTGCAAACATGTATAGAGTAAGGGTCACTCGAGAGACAATTTTGATTATATTTACCTTCTTCCAACAGATATTTGACAATACGTTGATCAAAACTCTATAAACGCGGTAAAGATTTAATTACCCGACTCTGTGACGATTGTAATTCGATTTAAGATACTTTGAATTTCATATTTATATGTGCTAGATATTTTTCAATATTTCATTAAAATCATTAATTTTTCGGCCCATGGAAAGAAAATTGTCTAGACAAAAGATATTTTAAAAAATGTAATATTTTATCTTATGGAATGTTAAAATCGATCTCAACATTGGAGGTATATTTGTATGGTAAGAACGTTTGCCTTCCAGTAAAATTTTGCGTATCCATACCTACAAATAAAGAACTATGGATTCTTTGAATTGAAAATGGACATCGAACTATTGATATGATTAAATATTTTTTGGTTTATCAAATATTGGGTCAAAGGTAACGCATGAAATACTTGATAAAAATTTACAGAACGTAAACGGGCAGTTATAAGAAATAAAAGATAAAAAATAATCATTTTCCATATTGTGGTAATCCGAACGACTTTGAAGATATATCGAAATGCTAAATAAACAAGTATCACTTAATATATAGGTCAGCTGGAGTATATGTTAGCACTAATTATTCAAATATTATTATTTAAGTTTTAGTTAACTTGCTTGTAAATATCCTAATTATACTACTTAACGTTGTACGAATTACAACATTAGAAAATTTTAGTGCACAATATTCTAAATTATTTATTTGAATAAATGTACCATCTGAAGTTAACTATTTGATTTTTATAGTTGAACCACCTTCAAATGGCGCGCTTGTACCGAACAACAACAACAATTTACTGAATAACAATATCAATTTGTGATTCCTGTCTCAATATTAATACTAGAAATATTTTATATTGAAAAGTGAAGAATGTAAGCCAATACGTTTTTCTACGTAAAATTAATTAACACACACAAATATCTTTATTGATATTTATGACTCCAAATATGTAATAATCTCATCACGAGAGTTAAACATATGTGCGGATTCTTTGAAATGCGACATCAATTCGATAGGGATTCCCCTCTAAGACTACGCACTAGACGGAAGTGTCTTATTGGCCTTCCTCAATGGTATTATCTTTCACGCATCAATTTCAGCATATACTATAAACGTACGAGAGATGTATTCTTTTTTTGGGGAATTCCTTATATTTTACATAGTGTATAACTACGTAAACACTGTAATGGCATTAGATTATTTGACCAAATTCAAATTAAGTTTGACTATGGACGTACTGAATACAGATGATTCGCGGATTTCAAAATTTGCAGTACTTTGATTTCTACTCCTTCAGTCATTCATGTAAATACGCATTTATTATTTCGCTACCCCGTCATTTCTTACTTCTCAGGTTATTTGCTTTCCATCAGCTACGCTAATAAGTATAAATAATGAATTTCTCGTACAGTACAAAGAATACTCTTGTGCAATTCAACTCGTAAATCATGGAAGATTAGCTGAAGATTACTGACAATGTATATCAAAAATTAAAAAACAATAGTCGAAAGTTCATTACTTGATTTATTAATTATCTCCTTTGCAATTAATAAAAATGCTGACCTTTCAGTTCTTTGCCTATAATTTTGTTGTTTTGAATGTGAACTAATAGAAGAATCATCTGAATATTAATTATATCAGTAACAATTATTTACAATATTTTTAAAATATTTCTAATCTTTTATTCATTTATATGTTATTACACGAATTTGCAAAATTAATTGCACTGAAATGCGCAGAGGAACTGAGTATTTTCAAAAATACCAATGAATTTTCAAAAAGATGTTTTCATAAATATTCTGGCTAATGGGTCACGATCTTTTGCTAAAATAATATTGAACAGCGTGATACCTTATCGCGTCACCATTACTTCCGAGTATGAAATTCTTCGAGACGAGACGTGATTGCCAAATCGTAATTTCCTAAGGTCGTTCGTCATTGGTGTATCTCGCGTCCCGCCGACACTCATCAAGAGTATTTATTAGGCGTAACGAGAGACTAAACTTCAGATTGAAAGAGAAACTCTTGTGAGATTTGTATCAAGTGCGCAACATATTGATAAAATGAATACTTTATTTTTCATTACTCTTGCGTTCGCGTGCGTCTACGGTAAGTGTAGTGTCAGATTTATAAATTAAAGTATTAAAATTATTTATATAAATTTCTTTCAAGTAACAATAACCTCTTATTTGACATACGAAAGTGAAATACGAATACTATTACTGATAGACAAAAATATATTTACTAAAAATAGTAAAAATCCAATAGATTTATTCCAGTGTATATTTATTATACAAGACAGTTTTATTATTAAACATTGGATACATTAATATTAAAATCAGTTTTACGCCATGGCTTCTTGCTAAGTATCTTATGACATGCCTTTTGTTTTTCTATAATGAGATATCTGGTTACATTTTGCGTCATATAATAAGTATTATCGTTCAGCTAATGATTCCAGAGGTCAAAGACGTGAATGAAATAAAGAAAAAAATTATCGTAATCAAAATGTTTCAAATAATTGTAATATTATTCTCTTGGCCTACATTAACTGCATAACAGAAGTTAAATCACATTACAGTAGATATTTCCTCTTGAATAATATTTACAAATGAATACAAGAACAAAATTTAATTAAATTACTGGATCCCAGATATCATTAATTGCAAAGATGTCAATAAAATGTCTTCAAAAGGTCGTTTGCTATGGCTTTTGACGTCTCATAGACGCGTCACGCGTAAAGACGTCTTTTTGACATAAGACGTCACGGTCCACGACATGAGAGCTTCTGACTATATCTTGCGGTCATCTTCTTCATTTGTGCTATATAAGATCTTAATTGCTGACTCATTTATTCCCACGATAAATAAAAAAAAGGATTCTTTTTCTCTACCAATCTTGCCTGAAGCAATAGATCCTAAAATGAATATAATTTTAGTAAAGTTAACTTATAAAATTAGTATTAGAAAGTACCAGAAAGTATACATATAGGTACATAATTTTATACAGAAATATATTATATTTATCTACACACATTTTCATGATTATATAATAAACTGTATAGCATTGTTGTTTTCGACCTGTCAAGAAAACACATTGAAGTCATGGACTAAGTATAGAACGGTTATTTTCTAACTGTTGCATCTCTAAATAGACATTTATTGTATTAACAATTATAATCAACCTCAGTAAATGTCATATATAACTTAATAAAAATATATTCATAACTCATTTCAGGTGCGCCTGCAGGGAATGAAATCATTTGTCAACCGGGAAGTGAGTCCAAATTGGATTGCAACACGTGTATTTGCTCGGCTGATGGAACCCGATTCTCATGCACAACAATGAAGTGTGCTACAACGACATATTTTAACGAGGACGGAACGTTGAAGAAGCCCGGCGACGTCGCGCACAATCCATTGCTTAGAAATAAAAGGGATAAGCAAGTATGCACACCAGGCAGCCGTTTCAATGTCGACTGCAACAGATGCACGTGTGCAGCTGACGGAAGCGCAGCCGCTTGTACTAGAAAGTCGTGCCTTAAGAAAAGAGATATTACCCCTGACGCTGAAACACACGTACAATCCACAAAATCTTGGGGACGTACGTAAATGCAATTTATTTTCGATAAATTGTAAAAATAAATCATTTACATAACAGTTTTGAACAAATAAGCATAATTAAAAATATAGTAAAATAATTTAATATATTACAGTAAAATAATGTTTGGCGAACTTAAATTTTTGGGAAATTTACGTATTAAACTTAATGGAATTTTCATTTTGTTTCAGCTGCCTACATTCAAGGAACATCCTGTACTCCAGGAGAACAGTTTTACAGTGAATGTAACACGTGTATATGTGATCCTGATGGACAGTCTGCAGGGTGCACGCTAATGTTTTGTGTATAAACAATATCGTACACTTAAGCTTCCATGTATCTCTAAATTTTAATTTTTTAATTTTCAAAAATCGTGAAATTAAACATCTTATTTAAAAGTGGTATAGCAACAATGTCTTGCATAAAGCAAGAATTCAGAAAACACGTCTATTACATTTGTTAAAATGATACGTAATTGATATGTAAAGACATAGAATTAATGTATTCGAAATGTATCTCATAAGATATTATTTCTATGTACATCTTTGTATACTTATATCATATATATATATGCATGTATGAGAAACTGTCATATATGGCCATTGTACAGCTTCGCAACATAAATTTTGGAAAACATTTTTATTGTTAGAGACTCTTAATGCATTTACAAAATAAATTATAATTACCAAATTATGTATTCATTTTCATGAATTCAATGAAACGTAATTGAATAAGTGTAATTATTGTACAGCAATGTTGCTTTAGAATTTACAGTGATCTTTACGAAACATGTTTAAAAGTTATTAGTATTTTACATAAAGAGGCATAATATTTCGAAATTCTATCTTTAAAAACTATAATTGTTATGACTGGATATACAAATGTTAAATTCCTCAAATAACGAGGCAGACAGGTTTGCCGTTAGGTGCGAACTCGAACCATGCAGTGGCATCTTGGTACATTAGTCTCTGCGAAATAATTATTTCACAGATGTAGGACATTGTAACTTATGTTTTAATATGTAGAAATATAAAAGGTATAACATGCCGAAGTACGCCTGAACGCAAAAATGAATAGACTCATAATATAATCGAGGTTATCATGCCCCGAGGCATACTGCTTTAACAGTAGCCAAATTCGAGAATGAATCATTCTGATAATCTGATTTGTCGAGATCCTTATAGCCGTTAACTCTTCCATCTCCCTCAAGTTGTCCCTTTAAGCCAAATCGAGAACGTTCTTTAGCGAATCGGTACGTAACTTTTAGAGATCCTGCATGGCCGCTTCCCCAGGGCATCGGGCGACAGCCGGGCACCACTTTCTTACCTCGGGTCAGGAGATTCCTCCTCTGCCCTTAACCATATCAAAACTCTATTATCGCCGTCGGGTACTCTCCTCTGCCGGGCAACTCGGTACATCCAGACTATCTCCACGGCAGATTCGAGCACCTCGACCTCAACTAAACAATAGCTAATCTTTCCGAGAGTCTTGGCGTAGCTGTACGAATCAATCCGAAAGCGCAACTTCTGAGCAGAGTGGCGACTCGAAGGGAACCAGAAAGCGAGAACGTTATCTGTATCGGTAGTCGGAGTCCCCTCGTGACCGTGAATCAAAAAATCACGTCACAAAGCTTACCCATGTACCAGCGCATAAGTACATCTAGAATAATTGTATGGAGTGTATTGCGCTATGTGATTTATATAAATGTTAAGTAATAAACCGAATTTACGGTAACCATAATAATTGATAAGGAGAAGACAGAAGAAGTGCAGGAGAATGCTATGAGCTTAATTAACTTCCCAGTGACCCTGATGGTTTTTTAGTTAATAAAAATCGACTACGACTGCCACTTCAATTTTTGGAAAATACGTATCTTAATGTTGCTACGTAGCGGAACTATTGTTAAAACCTATCAGGAACTATAGGATTCCTCTATAACTATTGAAAAAACTTATTGATGAAACATTATTCAAAAATTTAGGTGCTACACGGGTTTTAAAATCTCTTAAAATGATTCAACAATTGGCTTCTTCAATAGTTCTCGAAGAGTTCTATAGTTCCTGATAGGTTTTAATAATAGTTCTGCTACGTAACATCGGTAAAATACCTATTAAGGATACTATTCGCACCATACGCTTCAGTGCAGGTATGCATAAGGAGCTGGCTTTCAGTGTCGTTTTCACATTGTATTTTAAACAGTTCCGGGATAGTTCTCTCTAGTATTTAATGTTGGGACCATAGTTCCGCTTGGAACTATTGTTAAATAATGCTGGAAGATAGCACCGCATCGCCGCACTCCTTAACGCAGTTTGGAATGAGTTGCTGGCTTTTCTCTGAGTAAATTTTATCGAGCTTACATTGTGCACTCGAATTTAAGATTACAAGAAAAATATTTAATCAATATCTGATGAGCGGCCCCGCTTTAAGGGTTGCTCTGGTAACCAGCGGTAAGTAACTGAGAACCCGTGCCGGCCAGGCTACGCATTCGTGATCACGTTCAGCTCGGCTACGACGGGATATGCATTATCGGCGCAGGCGATGGTCACGAAGATTCTCTGAAGAATATCAGCCCATTGGCTATCTCCCTCAAGTAGAGAGTCTCTGCAAGCTGTGCCCTATGCAGCCGGTTACCTGTACTTGGTGCGAGACTCGACTGAGTCTCTTGATATTTACTTCTTTATAAACTTTGATTTTACTTGTTGACAAAGAGATATTTGAATTTATAGATATTTGTTTTAAAACAAAAATTAAATATAGTCTAAGAAGTAAATTCTAAATGAGAAATGTCACTCAAATGTAAGGAAAAAAATATTTTTACAAACCTACTGATCGGAGATAGCCAAATATTTAAAGGATGTGCTATCTACGTTAACATCATGGAGGTTAACATACAGCGCCCGAAAAACAATTGAATCGTATGAAGCGGTAGGAACGAAGGTTAGGATTGAGAGAAAATTTGTTTGTCCCGTGGTCTCCGGCAACATGTGGTTTTAGCTTTCATACAACTAAGTTCTTATTTGGTCTCGTATAGGTTGTAGTGTTCCAACGGGACTAACATTTTCTAAGCGATTAGTGTTCATGGCAAAGATGATTAACGTTAGAAACGAGGGCAAATACTAACGTAAATGTACGGTCGAGAAAGAAGGTGTGAGAGACCTATCAGTCTGTCGCCGACAATCGGACTTTCGACGTTTTAAAAATCTTATTAACTCGAGCCGCATATTTTATCCAGGTATTTGACTTAAATTTTTCCTTATCATAATCCGTGTCACCTTGAATAATGTTATAATCGTTCCATGAGCTAGAGCATTAAGTCTAAAGTTCATCGAAATTTTATGATGCTCGGCATAGATATCTGGTTTTGGCATTTCCTTGATTTAACACGATTTGCATATCTGTTTTAGTTACCATTTATTTTTACTTCAAGCTCAAGAGGTTTCTTGTGAGTAAGTCTAGTGCAAAGTGTATAATATGCCCCTTTTAATAAAGTCCATCTTGAAATCAGAGAATTTTATGTGCTCTGTTCCCTTTATTTGAATAACCGTTACTCGTGGTATTGGCGTTCTAAGTGTTTTTAAGTGCCGCAAAAGAAAAAGTACTGTATATAATTTTATTTTTCGTTGAACTTGATAGTAGTAGTTAATAAATAAAATAAATCATAGTCTTTCAGTGTAACTATTATAGTTTCATTACAAGAATCGTTATGAGAAAAAGAATAGAGTATACTTTACTATATGTAGAATTGTATTTTGCATTATATTATGTTCTGACATAATATTTGCTTGTGTGATATATTAATTTTGGTGTAATTTACATGCTCAATTTTCTGAAGATCTAAGTATATTTGGTTTTTTCTAGCCTCGTAAAAACATGAGTGAAGCACAAAATACTGTAATAATAGCAGCAGCTATTGGCGCAGCCATGGGCGTAATAGGTGCAGCAGGTTTATTTATCTATCAAAAAGTTTTAGAGAAAAGGCAGAGTATGATGATGCGAAGTAATTTAGACAATATGAATCAAAGGATTCTAGAACTTCAAGCAGAATTAGAGTCCCTAAGGTAAGTAATACTAATATGTCCATTTCCTTTCTTGTTTGAAATACAACAATCTTGGATAATTAATTAAAGAAATAATTTATTATGAAACACTGCTATATTTGATTTCTCACTTCTACAATATGATACACATTGTTATCTGTGTTATAATTTTGCTTGTTCTTTGTGTTTTATATATTATCTTAGCCAAGAGGTATTATGATTCAATTTATTATATATCAGGTTACAACAAAATCAGCAACGGAATAGGAAAAAAAGGGCAGTATTACAAAAACGACTCGCAACTAATGGTAGCACATATACAGCCACTGATAATGATACTGATGTTGATGCCTTCTCTACAGCAGGAACAGATTTTGATGACGATGAATTCTATGACTTCTCTGACAGCGAAATAGGCGCAGGAGATAATGACAATGGGTTTGTAAATCTGTTAATTTTATGCTGACAGACTATATTTTAAATTATATGACATATAAAATCGACATTGGAATAAACCTATATAATATTCAAATTTCTTTTCAACAGATGTATAAGAATAGTATCTTTTGATTATTTATCATAATCATTTTCAGTTTGTTATATTTTTCTCCATCATAAATTGTTAAACGTTAAAGGATGAAAGTATATGTTTAGTAATGCAGGACCTCAGAAGGAGTAAACGAAGTGGATTCAATGCTTGTTTCGTTGGACAAGCAGATGGAGATGAAAACACCTCCAAAAGATGTTCACACTGTATTGCAAAACTTAGCAAATCTTCATCCAAACAACGTAGAAGTTATATGGAGGCTGACCAAAGCTTGTTATAATTGTTCTAGTGATGCTACTGATATGGATACTAAAAAAACCTATATTCTCGAAGGTAGGCCCATGGTATTTGATAATCATTCCTTTGGAATCTATTGTAAATATTACGCACTGTTAAAATAGCACAAACATAAATAACTATTCTTACTTAGTCTTATCTTTATCGTGATGTTATTTAAAATTTGATACATCTTATTATCACAGGTCTTAAGGCGTGCGAAAAAGTTATTTCCACGCCTAATGCAAATTTATACAAATGGTATGCAATCCTTGTAGGCCTACATGGTGATTTTTTATCTGTCAAAGAAAAAATTGCAAATGGTCATCGTTTTAAAGAATATGTTACAAAAGCTTTGGAACTTAGTCCAGAGGACCCAGTACTGTATTACTTGCTTGGCAGATTCAAATATGAAGTGTCTGCTTTGAGTTGGGTGGAAAGAAAGGTAGGAAAGATTTATTATGTGCTATTTGATAATTGACACGTACGTGTCAATTTAAATAACTATTGGTTATACACTGGGTATACGTAAACCTTATTGTACTCTGCACAGATCGCAGCGACATTGTTTTCTGACCCACCTAGTGCTACGTACGAAGATGCGTTGTCCGATTTTGAACAATCGGAAAAGTTGGAAACAGAACCAAATATGGATAACAGGCTGTTTCTTGCCAAGACGTATATAAAATTGAACCGATACCAAGACGCATTCCCATGGTTGACTAAAGTTCTCGAACTTCCTGCTACCAACGAGGAAGATCGACGAAAACAAGACGAAGCTGATTTACTTATGACGCAATATTCAAAATATCGTTAATAACGATGATTTTTCACCTTTTACATTTCTTGACCGTCACAGGCGTGTT
Organism: Trachelus iudaicus; assembly: GCA_030142595.1. Lineage (NCBI taxonomy): Eukaryota > Metazoa > Arthropoda > Insecta > Hymenoptera > Cephidae > Trachelus > Trachelus iudaicus. Next base: position 1,329,719 of record JARQTH010000318.1, read on the forward strand.
ATCGCCTTGTGCAAGTGGTGCATGATAACTGCATTATTTTATAGTATTTGACGAATAATGTTCTTTTGTATAATCTAACGTAATATACACTGATGATATTGGGACTATAATCGATTGTATACTTTTATTACTTGGAATTTCATAGTATCCCTTTTAACTATTAGACCAAAATATGTTGCCTAACAATTTACCATAGCTTATTTTATATGTCACTTGAAATCAAAGCATGTTTTAATTTGTTTGTTAAAATCAATCTGCTATACGTAGCCGCGTACTCGTTGGTAGGTTTCGTTGCAGTTCATTTATTATGTAAGAATAATTATGTAATTTTTTCAAAGTAAAAGAATAATTTCGAGTAGAGAAACTTGGGAGATAGTTTACAAGTTTAATATACATGTTATGCATCTTAATGTTTGTAGAAAATTTATTCCTTGTCAATAAATGCGTACACATACCAATTGGGAATGTGATATTAGATATTTCAGAGTATTGTCCAATTGCATTAATATATAATATATTTTTACGTGGTAGTATTTAAATAACTTTTATTGAAATATACATATTCTGAAACTTCAATATCCGTTGAGGTCTTCGTTACATTGAGAAAGCATTCACGTTTGCCGTGTGTGGCACGGATCAATAATGGTCCAACACAGCATCCCAGAAGCCACTGGTATAATGTTGGAATAGATAAGGGTGAGGGTGAGGGTGAGAATGGAGCGAACGTGGCAGGGGTGTGTACTTAGGGAAGCCCCTTTGGTAAATCTAGAGGGAAGCCAGAACAAGACTTCACCTTATGAGCTAGTTGTCAACTTCCACTGTTTGTGAAAAGTGCTACCAGTGTAAAACAGGCCAATTTCAATAAGCTCTAATCATTGTGCAGTGAAGTTAATACCACATTTGTGTAAATAAGTATATTTTAATGGCTCAGTGACTGAAAAAATTTGTTTGAAACACTTCTAATATTTAGAATTCAATCGCAGGAATCAGGTAAAATATTTATCAAAAAAAGTAAACCTTATAGTTCACTAAAACACAACAACTTTGACGGACTGATTTGTAATTATTAATACGAAAGCATGAAAGATGGTTGTCGCAAAGAATAATGAAATCCAGTAAGAAATTTAAAAATGGAAACAATCTAATTGGATGATCTTGTACACAGATTGCCAAAAAAAGTAGGATAAATAATAAATTCATAAACCAAATATAAAATAACAATTATATGCGTCAATATTTACAGAAATATATTTACATATGAGTTTTCTTTTTATATCACAATACGGAAGATATACACGATTCAAATAATATATTAACTTTGCTAAGCGCTCTAAGATCGACTTTATATAATTTATCAATTTATAAGAGTCTACGATTTAAATACTTTATTAGCTTCTAGAAAATCTATAGAGATTCATTAAGCAATTAATGAGAATTATTGTAAAAAGCTGCTTACGAAATATCTTTGCCATGTAATTGATGCATTTAAAAAAATAATTTTCAAGCATACCCACGAGAATTGTGATGCGTGATCTATTACGTGGGGTATTATACTGCGCTTTATGGTATGGCAGTATAGTAGCAGGATTTCTCTTCATTGCTTGCCCACTCTTACCTCTATTATTACTAAGTCCGCCGAGGTTTCGAAAATGCGGAGACTTGCTATTTTCATGCTGGGAACTTTATCCTACGGTAAGTAACTTTTATAGAATGGGTCGAGTCGTGAGATCACTTTAAAATTAACAAAAGCTCTTACATTATGAATTCCGAAATACATATATCAGTTGCTATAATATACCTCTTCTTACCCCACTAATAAAAAAGTTAAAAAGATTTTTTTTCTTATTAAAAAAAATTTTATAAAATGTCAAATGTTCAATTATTGCAGGCACTCCTAGAAATGTTTGGTGTTAAAATTATAGTCTCGGGAGATCATATATCACCATATGAATCGGCAATCCTCGTAATGAATCATCGTACGAGAGTCGATTGGAATTTCTTATGGGCCGCAATGTACCAGGCATGCATGCCGAGTATTGCAGCTCATAAATTAAAATTCATCCTGAAGGATCCCATTCGTCACATCCCCGGGCCAGGTAATATTTAAAAAAAGGTACAACCTACCATTTCTATAATTTTAGTGCTATTTCTTCTTATTATAGATATGTGCTGCACAAATTGGAACACTTTTCTTATAAATTAATTTCAAAACGTTAACTATCAGACATTAACGTCAGTTAAATTAAATTGAATTTCAATCTACTATGGCACTAACAATATGTTCTAATAAGTTACCCTTAACAGGATGGATGATGCAAATGAATGGCTTCCTTTACATAACTCGACGCTGGGAAGAGGATCAAGGGCGTCTATCGCGTACTTTGGACTATTTAGTGGCCATACGTAGACGTACTCAGTTACTGATATTTCCAGAAGGTACAGACTTGACTCCGACTAGCAAAGAAAAGTCGGATAAGTATGCTTTACAAAATGGATTGCCACAATATTCTTATACGCTTCACCCTAAGACAACTGGATTTAGTTACTTGGTTCAGCATCTTCAACATGCAAACTACCTCGATGCCGTTTACGATTTGACAATAGCGTACCCTGACTATGTACCGCAGTCAGAAATTGATTTGATCACAGGAAAGCTACCGAAAGAGGTATATTTTCATATAAAACGAATTTCATCTATGGACGTACCGAAAGACGATATGTTGCTGAGAAGTTGGCTAGAGAAACGATGGTCGTACAAGGAGGAGACATTGAAGTCTTTTACTAAGAAAAAAACATTTTCCGAAGGCAACTGGCCAATGGCATCAATGCTACCATTGAGAGCTGCATTTGGTTTCTGGAGTTTCTTGACAGGTAATTAATTATAAAATATTCGAATTAGATATTTATTATTTTCAATAAAAATTTGATTTTTCATACATTGTCTACACGCGTAAGAGACAAATGTGAAAAAACGAAGCATTCTCTTTTAAAAATACATATTAAATAATATAGAACATTATAATAAACATTCTTGAAACTCTATAATGTTTTGTGATGAAGATATTACAAATAATATCAAATATATCTTGAGAAAAGAAATCATACTTGCAGTATAAATTATACATGATTAACCCTATGGAGACTGTATTAATTACAAGTTATAAATATTAACCATCCACTTAAGGATCGCAATGTAATCATATTGCAAGAGTGTACGTTTTGATTTCTCTTGATTACGAGTAAGAGTTTCCTAGAAAAAATACGATTAACATGGCATGGCCCAGTACCTGTATGGTATTTACTGTACTATTGGTTATTCGTATTACAGTAGCAACGAGCAAGTCGCCAAAGGGTTAATAAGTAAGATTGAATTGAAATTTTACATGTTTTATCATTATTTCACAGGAGCCACTGTGTTATTACTTCTTATATCACCGATCTTTCAATTATGGGCATTGGTTCATTCGATTTTATTTATCGGTCTATCCTTACTAAGTACGGGATTCAACCAACTCGAAATGGGATGGTATTGGCGCTGGAGAAGTTATTCTCTCAGAACTAAACTTCGCTAATATTTTAGAACAGTATACTTTTTGCGACTCTTATTCTATGTACATCACTGTGATATCGATGTAAGTATATGAATATTTTATAATTCACAAAAATCGATCTTATCCATTAGTTGCTGCTATTACTTTTTCTTAATTGTCTTTAACATCGAGCCGGTGCGAAAAAATTAATATTGAAATTAGAATTTTATTCTTGGCATAATTTTTCAACATAAACAAGTTATTTGACGTGAATTGAGAGGACTCAACATTTTTATATAGAAGTAACTACAATATATTTATTCATTTATAAAGTAAAATGGCATTATATGCTGACAAAGTGCTTCGACTATAATTGTAATTGGAGTATTCCTCTGTATATTTTCATGACATTTCAACGTATTAAAAATCTAAAGAATTTTGAGTAACAGCAAACTTAGTGATTTGTTGCTAGGACTGATTACAATGGTCGATAAATATGAAGTATAGTGTAATTAATATATTTTTATGCACGATTTAATCGTGGTTTAAATTAGTGAATTAATTTTCGTAAAAAGAACATTTTTCAAAAATAACGAGATGAATTTAATTAGTTCATAAACCATTGAGTTTCTTAATCCTATGTATATACATATGAATCGTAAGAGCAACTGTAAAGGAGTTAAAAATCGAAACTGTTTAATAGTATCAACGTGTGTCTTTGATATTTATCTAGGACTTTGAAATATAATGTTTCCAAGAGCATGAAACTACTGCACTCGTGATTTACTGTATTCTTTGACTCATTATATGATGCAAATTATGTCATAAAATTAAGAAAAAAAGTTAACATATTACGTGCCGATCATAACGATAAATCTTTTTAATAGTAGTTCTTCACTTGCACTGATGGGATACGGTATTCTGTGTATTATGTCTGAAACAAAATGTATAGCACATTAACCTCTTCTAGAACTTTCTACTGATTCCCGCATATCTCCCCTACTCACTGTACCCAATAGCTGTCAGACATAGTCCCATAAGGTCTTTACTAGTATTTCCTTAATACCATTATCCTCCATCCTTAATAATATCTTCCATGATACAATTTGAAATTCATTCATGAAAAACCCTGTACAAGCTCCATACAAGTACATTACAAAACACTTATATTCAAACGGGCATTCTTGTAAGTGAATGTAGATATACTATTTTAAATGTATTCGTTTAATGTATTGATATTGTATAAACTAGGAAATTATTAATAGAGCAGTTATCATAAGGAACAAAGAAGAAACCATGTTCTTCTTCATTTCTAAGTCATAGATATAATAGAAAAGATCTATTTTTCTGTAGAAATAGCATATTCATTAGAAAAAGATAAAGTGAATTCATGTGCCAAAGCAAAAATTCTGAATCAAAACACTATCTGTGTTATTCAGATTATTTAATTAAGAACGGTGTGCGTAATATGAAAATAAGTTTAGACTTAATAATATGATATTGTACAATTGGTGACATAAGTTAGAAAAATTCTATATGCTTGACTTACGTCACCTATGGTATATCTTACTTAGAAAATGATATATGTAATGACACATCTACTGTGCTTGGAAGTTTATATGGTAAACTTTATTTATTGATTCCACTGAGTATTGCATTGAAATATACTAAATAAGTGGCCATTGATGTTGATATCAGAAATATGATAATGATGAAACGTTTTAAACGTTGATAATAGTAGTTATTTCAAATATCGATATGCAGAACAAAATTGTTTCATACATTTAATTACATGAATGTTATATTAATACTGAATGTGCATTGATAGGTAAAAAATCAAGTATATTCATTAATTTTTTTTTAGAAAATGTGATATCACCACAAATACTTCATCATCATATTCGTCTACATTAAAACATTTGTACTGACATAATGAAATATCTGTACAAATGAAATTTTAAATTTTCAAACAGAATAACCATACATTTCCAACAACATGTTTGAAATATTCTGAATTTGTCTTTTTATCTAAATCGTATATTCAACGAGATGAAGTCAAACATGTAAAATATCGTTTATCCTGTTTAGAACTGTAAATGTTTAATAATTTCTTGTAAATTTATCCATTTCTGGTACATGTAACTATGAACAAAATTTATTTTGTATCGTTGTATACGGATACTTAGAATGAATCAAGTCCAGTGTTTCAGCAAGAACCACTGAGGCAGCAATAGTCATGATTTTCTAAAGTGTTTAAGACTGAAGTCATTTAAAGAATTAGTAATAAACATACGAACGATATTTATTTATTCTATCTTATCCCAACCGTTTTATATCGAAGTTTCACTGAAACTTTGCAAAATAGAAACTACTTTAAACTTGTACAACAATTTGATCAAAAATGATAGAATTAAAGTAATCATTTGTATAGCATAAGCAATTTTATTTCAGCTACAAATAGGTAATCTGACTGTTGTAACACGTGAATGAAAAAAGAAAAAAAACTGGAACTATTTAGACTATCATCAAAAGCTCTAATGTTCTGTTTTCCAATTCGTTAAATCGTTTACAAATAATGTCTTAAATATTTACATACGTCATGCATTTCATAATATACTACTCCAAAAATTCTGAATGCTGTACTGATTGTCTATAGACTCTGTTCGTATCATAACAAGAAAATGAATATTCAAGTTCAAAATCAAATATTGTATTGGAGGATATAGATATAAATCTATACAGATTTATTGAAGACATTTTTAAATTCGAAATATACGTACGGTTAAACAAGATCTCAAGCTTTTTATTCAATCAATTTATAATTAATTCCATTTTTATGTGTTTAAACGTAATTATTACCTTAACAAATCCTTCTTTTGTAAAATGGATTAACAGGACTGGGCAAAGGACTCGGCTTTAGTACACCGGCTGGAGGTTTACGATTCGCATCGTAAGGAATGGCTGGACTTTGTTGGAGTTGTTTCATATATTCAGAAGTATGTTGGGCTGTATTTCGCTGAAGCACTATTTTCACCCGTTTTTTGGGACTTGATGATACTCCATTTTCAGGTGTCCAATTCAATTCAATCTGTAACAGTATTAATAATGAATCTATTATAATGGAACATTTTTTTTTTGTACAGTGGGACTTCGGTAACCAACTTCTATAAGTAGAAAATATCTACAGAACTATGAATTATCAAATTTTCTAACGCTTCACTTCTACAACTTGAACACTCCGATAGACCAAAACTCTAATAACTCAAAGCAGATTTCATTTCCACATCGAAGTTCAATTGTATAAAACAATTATCATGTTTTACTGAAATCTTCATTAAGGAAATATACAATTACTTGTATATTTATATTTGTTTGTATCTACAATTATTGAACAACACTTCTATTTCTAATTTGCAAAAAAAATACATGTAATAATACTTAATGAATAGAAATTTACAGTTTGAAATGAAAATGCAACTCACTACTTTCTGGGGACTCAGTTTGTGCAACCTCGGTAACGGCTTTAATACTTCTTTTACTTCAGCATTACTGGTAGAGGGTAATATGGTTGAGGATTCAGTAGCGCTCATATAATTCTTGTTAACTTCAGTGATGTTGGATTTTAACTGTGCTGTTGGCGTCGGTGGATCATCAGCTTCAACGATAATCCAGTTGCTGGGAGAGTTCTCTTTCTTCGTCTTTTTTGCTTTAACTGGTGTCAATGAATTTACAAAGTTACCAAAGTCATCCATACCATCTTCAATTTCAATGGAAAATCCTCCATCTGTTTGCATAATATCAGAGTTATTCTTTTTTGCTTTCGATTCTTTATCAACATACCGTTTTTCACCGCGGAAAACATTATCTTCCTTCGTATAAATGCCTTGCTTATTCAGTTGTCTTTCCTTTTTATTTAACCGTTTATAATTTTTCTGTTTTACATCTTCAGTTTTCAGGACATCGAACTCTTCACCATTCTGGCCAATAGACTTTCTACTCTTTTGCTTAGCATTTTCAACTTTTTTCTTTTTTTTAGGTATGTCCTCAGTATCAAAACTATCATCACTGTCGGTTTCACTACTTAATTCAACATTATCATCATGGGAATCTGTATTATTTTCCTCCATATCCTTTTCCGAAAATTCAACATTACGTTTTTTCTTACGTTTTCCCTTAATAGTATCTGAATATAGTTCTCTCTCAAATTGTATTAAACGTGTAGCAGCTAAGTTTGGATCTATTTCAGCTTTTGGTGATTGTGGTAGTTTGACTTTTTTAAGGCCTAATGGCATTTTTCCATTAGCGAGTTCATTAAATCTGTTGATAAAAAGATTTTTAAGTGATAGTAGTATTTAGGATAAATTTCACTATATATGTAAGAATAACATCAGCCTTTAAAAAAGTGGCACACTTCATTGATAGATAACATTGATTTCGTTATTTTGTACCACAACAGAGTAATTTACATACGATATATACATACTGTCTTGTGAGTCGAAGTATTTGTTTACGGGTTTTCGTCGTTGACGAGGGATGAAATCTGTACTGCACGATTGTGTTTGCAATCGCACGAGCATCAAAAGGTATTTGTGGTAATTCTACATCTACCCGTCCAGCTCTAGGATCTAATGGTTTCATAATTTCGGCTTGATCTTCATCATTGTTTTCATTTTCAACGTCACTATTAGTATCTGCATTTACTTCCTCGGTTGATATTTCAAGTTTTTGCATAGAATCAATATTCCCACCAGGAAAGCCTGCCTGTTTATTATACAAATTTCATTAACACAATAATACCAACATTTTCAATATGTAAGTAGTCCAAGATGATTTTTGTGGTTTTAATAAACATAAAATATGTTCCATAAACAAAAAATTCTTATTACATCTCTCTACTCACCTCTCGCCAAGCTTGAAATTTTTCTAAATATTCCATACCAACATCTGATTGAAATAGTAAGTATCGAAAAATATGCCTCACAACATGACTAATTTGTCTTTCATCATTTGTTGCTGCTAAATGCACTGCAAACGGCCGTACTAATTCCGTAACAACTTCAGGTAATATACGACCACAGCTGACCTGTCTCCCCATAAAGTAAGAAAACCTCAGTTACATGTGGAATAAAAAAAATGTTCTCAATGCTTAGTCATTCAGTTTTTGAATGACACTATCTAGTACAGCGGAGCATAAAAAGTTTTATAAGTTACATAAAAATATACCTTAGCTAATTCTTCCATGTACAATTCTGTCAGATGTAAAGTAAAACCTAATGGAGTTTTTGCATCTGTCAATAGGCTTTCTAGTATTTGTTCAACACCATTAACCCAATCTCTACTCCATAACTTTTTTTTACACATTTCAAACGTTTGCCTGATGATCCTTCTCACCAACTGAAAATTTAATAATACACATGAAACAAAGATTTCATAGAAATAGTTAAAAATAAGAAATATGGATCATAATATAGAATTACCATTTCAAATTTATCAACCCTATATTGATCAATTCCAAACCATTCGATAGACAAAGTTTTCAATGCACATTTAGTATACAATAGTGCAGTTTCCATGTAATCAAAACAGTGTACAATTTTGCTAAGTGATTCAGCCAGTTCTTCTTGAATTAGAGGCTTATCAGACATCCACATACAGTAAAACAAACCTTTCCATAGTCTCATGAAATCTTCTTCCGTAAATGCTGAATAAAAAAAATAAGTACATAGCAAGAACCATTTAATTTAATATCTTTAGATTTTGTAATAATAGACAAAATTGTAGAATAAATGATTACCAAATGAACTTTTGGAGCGAACCACCAACCACTTTTTTAGGTTTTTTAGGACTTTATCCCTCACCTTCTTATCATTACCAGCAAGTAATTTAGCAAATTTAATTTCCTGAGCGACAACCAAAGTTTTTCGATTCTTCGTCTGTGTGACAGGTTCATCTTTCTGTTGTACTTTAAATTTTCTAATTTCGCGAGGACGTTTGTGTTTTGGCACTACACGTGCGCGTTTATTCGGCTTCTTCACAGCCATTATGTGTATAGTTACTTTACTTACTAAATTGATCACTGTAAACTGTTTTATTTGAGTCAAAACTGGTTTGTTTTATTTTTTTAAGTCCGTATCACGTTATACTTCTATAATATAATGTCAACTAAATTTCTACAAATTATACCTTCAAACACAACACGTTTATAACCTCACTCTTAAGCAAATGTAGCATCTCGATGATGAGAAAGGGGTAAACTACAGTCAGAAATGAGTAGGGAGATGCACAACGCTACGGTTTTAGGCGATACCAAAAACATGGCGTTAAATCGTAGCGGCAAGTCCGG